>VZRN01003153.1:1808896-1859102 GCA_013397935.1 Dasyornis broadbenti | reverse complement strand
CGGGTGGGGGGGGGGGGTTTAAGGTCATTTAGCACTATGCGGGACATGCTAAAAGGTCACCAAGACAGTTTGCCTATTACTGAACCTCGTAAAAATCGGGCACTACCCCAGGGTAGGGCAGGAGCTCCAATCAATGCAACGCTCAGGCCGGACCGCGAAAACACAAAGCTCCGCCAAAGCCCCTGGAAGACGAGCGCTCTCTCCAGCGCCAAGCTGGGAGGGAAGGAGCGCGCTCCCACGCGGGCAGCCAGCAGGCGGGAGGCTCTGCAAGCCGGGAGCGCTCAGGCGGCGGGGAGAGTCCCTTCGTCCCGGGGTTCGGACCGCCGGCGGCACCGCAGCGCCCGGCGTTACGCAACGCTCCCCCGCGACCTTGCGGGGAACTTCGGAGTCTTGCTCGGGGACGGACGTGCGAGCAGCATCACCCGCACGGCGACGGCTCCAGCAGCCGCCCGCGGCCGGCGGGACCCCGGGACGGGCGGGAGGGGGCGCGGCCGGAGAGAGGGGGCTACCGAGCGCCGCGACCCGAGCGCGCAAACTTCGGCGGCGACCGAGCTCCGTCCCGGGCGGGCAGAGCCTCTCGGAGGTTGCTGGGAGAGGGGGGCGGGAAAGCGCTCTCCCGCGGCGGCATTCCTACCTGCGACACCAGCGGCACCAGCGTCTGCTCCACGGAGCGCGTGCGGATCTCCAGCCCCGCGTCCGCACCCAGCCCCGACGAGGACGACGAGGAGACGCCGCTGCTGCTGCACGGGGACGTGGCCATGGCGGGGGAGCCGGACCGGGACCCCCTCCAGCCGCGCCGCCNGCTCAGCCCCCCCTCGGCGGCCCCTTCCACGCCCCTCGGGACGGGATGGATTTAAAGCGGCAGCTCCCGATTGAGCGCTTCCCGCCCTGCCGCGGAGGCGGCTGCCGGGGGTTGCCGGCTGCTGTCTCGGGTCCCTCCTTTCCCGCGGCCGCAGCCCCCCGCCCCACCCCGCAGCCGGCGGAGGACGGGAACCGGGACTGGTCCCGCCACCACCGCTCCCACTGGGAGTTTGGCCGCCGGTCTCGCTCGGGGCGGGGGCTGGCGGAAGGTCCCTGCCTGAAAGGGGAGGGCGTACCAGGAGGTGGCTGAGGGGCTGGAGTGCCCCAAGGAGGCGGGAGTCCGAGCCGGTGACCGGCCTTGGGCTGCAGCGGCACCGGCTGGCGCGGATCCCGGGAAGGGTGGTCCCGGTAGAGAAGTGTGGGGCGCCGGTGTGGGGACCATGGAGAGGCAGCCGAGGGGCCGCTCTCTTCTTGGGAAGGGCTGCAGTCACGATTCGCCTACTTTTAGCATCCGGAGGGCTGATGAGGTGTCTCAAACGAAACGCCACCAGCTTCTCCCTTAAAAGCCTCGCGGCGAAGGCTTCTGGCTTTGAGTGATTTGTATTCCATACCTGGCTGCTCTTAGAGAACAGCTATCGTGCTTATCCGGGTTTGCCCAGCCCTGGTGCTAAAGCAAGAACATCTGTGATTGATCTAGCAAAAAGAAGGCAAAAGTATTCAAAGAAATAAAAGCTGTTTGGTTTGTATTGTGGGGTTTGTTGTTGTTGTTCTGGTTTGGAACGGGCTAAATTCACTTCTCCACGTTATTTAGTAACATGTATTTGAAATGTATCAGTACACGGATGCTTAAAGATCTGATTCGGCTTGTGAGTATTTAGTACAGATGGTTCGTCTACAGGTTTGTCTGCCCAAAATTGTGGAAAGGGAACGGACCTTTTCTGGCTGTGATCCAATCTACCGAGGTGCAAAGCAGCTCCAGCCCAGCTCTGGGGCCACTCAGTGCAGTGGCGTGTGGGAGCCAGCAAGCCCTATGTTGGGTCTGGGACAGTAAATCTCTTCAGCTTCACTACTTTGTTTCCTGGTCAGAACTGATGATTTGTGTTTGACTGTTCAGCTCCCGCACAACACAACTCTGTAACCGTGTCTTTGGCTTGTTTTATGTTTTAGATCAGGGACTTTGTATCATTTTGTGTCTTCGAAAAGATTTCTGACCCTGTTTGCACAAAACATCTTTTATACAATTTTGAAACACAGATATAAGATAAAGAACAATATTTGTTGTCCTTTAGAGTCCTATAGAGTGATCCATATTTATTAAAAAAGAAAATTGCCAGAACTGCAAGTATAACACTAGATAACGATATGACCTTATTCCTAGCTCTTCAGGAAATTGGTTTCCAACATGGTCTCATATTTTCTAAACTGACATCTTATATAACATCAAGTGTTTCAGGAGAGAACTGAAGGCTTAAACCTGCCATGGTACAAAAACATCTGAATGATGGTGTAGACTTGAAATAAATGCTAGTCATGCTTGATCAAAGTGGTTTAGAGCACACTTCAGATTTCTTGTTTTTTCTCTCAGACTTTTCATTTTCTTACAACATCTTTAGTTCTTTTTCAGGTAATTTGTTTTTCTTTTACTTCTCAATAGCCAGATTCTAAGCCTTGGCAACAACTGCTTTCTTTTACATTTTGATAGAGTACCAAGGGCAGGTATGGTTGCAGCTATCCCAAGACTCTACACACACAGGAGACTTCTGGACCATGAGCTGAAGCATCCACCAGCCAAAGTGTCAGTAAAACCAGAGAGAAGTGCATTTCTTTGCCCTCTTCTTCCCCTGGTTATTCTCACTTATTGACTATTTCATGAATGTTGCCATAATGCAAATTAACTGTCATCAACATCTACAGATACAAATCTATGATTCCTGTCAGAAATGCAGTAGAAGGACATGAACTCTGGGATGCTCACGTGGTTTATAATTTGACAATTTGTGTCAATTTCAAAGACGGCTGCCTGTCATCTTCAACACAATAATGGATCAGACATCCCAGGAATGATATTTTCTGATTCAAAACAAAGTTAGTAGCAGAGATTAATGATTAATTTTGAAGAGTGTAACTTTTCTTTGAAAAAGAAGAAAAGTTGAGTATAAAAGTGGCAAAAATAGTTTAAAAATATTTTTTTACACTTATTGGACAAATGGAGGGAACTTTGCAATGCCTTTCTGCAGACAGAAGTCCTGTTCCCAATCTACCACTTTCTTTTACTGCATGCATTTTGTTTTCACTAGAGAAGCAGCATTAGTGGGTGGTGCTAGTGACAACACTGTCTAGTTCTCCCACTTTTCCTCAGGTGTTTCCAGTTTAAGCAAGGAAACCACTGCTCTGCTTCTGGAATCCTGTGCTAGGCAAACAGAAAGCATGTTGTGATGTTTTTAATATAACACAGTTGAAAAGCTCTAGCAGGCTGCAGACTAATGTCTTTGAAGACACCTTGAGGAGATCTTCAAACATCATAGCCTGGAGCTTAATTGTGGTTTTTAATTATGTTAAGACAATTTGAATGAGCCAGTGTGATAGATTGCAACCACACCTTTGGTATGCCAACACATACCTCTGAGGAAGCACACTGTGCAATGCACAGCAGCAGAATATTTTGCACACTATCATCTTCAGCCCACGTGATGGATTGAGGAAAGCGGTAGCCCATCACCTCAGAAAGAAGGTCCCTCATGGCTGCAGGATGTGAGGACCACCCACTGGCCATGGCAGTCTCATGTAATCACTTGAGTTACCACTGCTCACCCCTGCTTTTGAACCTGAAAAGCATTTAAAGTATGGAGGACAAAAGTAATGCCTAATGGACTATATTTCTAACTTCATAACTTAGTGGTCAGGGGGAAGGAAGTGATTAATATCCTCATAACATTATGAACATGTCGATCTGATCCTCCTTGTGTTGTTTCCAGACTTCACTCAAGGAGGTGACACCTGCTCCTCTGTCCATGATCTCCCAAGAGCTTGGTTTCTGTGACTGGTGACATGTTCCTACACAGAATGTAAGCCAGTTTTCCCTTGTCTAGCACCCCACTTTTATTGTTCCTGTCTAAAGTAGCTTTTGTGGATGACAACATTACTACCCAGCACAGTGCTGTGCCAAAATTCTCAGACGAAAGTGCTGTTCGCCGCACTCTGATATGCTGACAAGAATGGCTGTTTTGAGCCTTTATGTGTAGTTAGGCTTCTCACCATGGATGCTGACCTCTTAGCTTTGATGAGAATTACATGAAATGTACTAATTAGCATTCTAAGCGTATCTTATGCTACCTGTGCCATGGCTTGTTTGTCAGTCAGCCTCAGTTTGATGGAGCAGCTGGCATCTGCTCTTAGCTTCTAGCTAAGATGTGTGTGTTCCCTGGTCTCTTTAAAGCAAAATGAGATGGGTAAAACTTAAACAGTTTAATTAATGCTTTTGCTAATCTGGTCATTTTGACTAGCGTAATGTCAGCAGTGAAGACAGAAGCCTTTTCCACATGAAGAAATCTTCCTTAGGAGGCAGGTTATAGTTGTTCCATACGGGCTGTTAAGGCACATGCAGCAAAGCAGATGCCATTTTACCAGTCAAGACGGGTTTGAACTTGTGAGCTGTGAAGAGGAGCTTAGCAGATTCTGTCCACAATGGTCTAGGAAGCACAAACTGCAGGGAGAACAAGGAAATACTAATAGAGGCCAGCTGACAGGATCAGAGGGCTTTTTAGTCAATGTTGATAATGAGCACTTTACCAACATGCTTATAATGAATAAGACATAGGAATTAGCTAAATTAATAACACTTGGAGGATGAATTTCAAGGGGCAATTGGTCTTTGCGTCCCAAATATCCAGGGGTGAGAGGAAGCAATGGAGGCATTGCTTCCTTATCTCCTGGCTGCAGTCTGGAAAGCAGAGCTGAGTGGGCTAAGTGTCAGATTGCTCCCTTTCTCTTTCATTCAGGTGAGATTAAAGTTATAGGAGTGTGGGAGGGGAAAGCTCATCAATCATCTTTCCAGATGAAATTCAGAAACCCACTTTAAGATTAAGCTTTTCCCTCGATTGCCTCTAGTTTCCTCTAAAATTTGACAAAGTCATATTTCTTTTTTTTTTTTCAGTGGGGATGTTTTGCAGGCAGCTTGTAAAATCAGTAATTTTAAAGATGGCTAAAAATTTTAGGCTTTTGAGAAACGTCAAAAGATGAGAGACAAGCATTGCGTGAAATGTCTAATCCTGATTACTCGTGGTTATTAACTCCAAAGTACATTACTTCTTTATAAAAACAATCAATCTTTTATGTTTGCTTCATGCCCCATAGTAATATACTTCACTTTAAAAAGACTACATTACTTCTTTTTTTTTTTACATAGAGAGAATTTTATGTGACTGTACAATGACTATATTTGTCATTTGTGAGTTTACTAGTTTCACAGTGGGAATGCAACAGTTATTACAGAAACTATGAAGAAGAGTGGATGTAAAAGTAATGGATAGACATATCTGAAGGACTACAAGCTAGAGTCTATTTTTAGCTGAACATTTATCCAGAGTAATGATATAATAATAATAATATATATATTCAAGATACATAATATCTGTGCCCATACAGCCAGAGGATGATTTCAAGCATTCTCTCCCTTTGAGTTTACGAGGTGGTAGCTGTCAAAATCTCCAGCAAGTAACAGGTACTTGGGCCATGCAACCAAATGTGGTACACCTCCAAGACACTTGTGTCCCCTGTGACTGTGGAAAATGAGGCACCTTGTTTGGATGGTCAGATGCTGATAGTCCACCATGGCTTCACTGTCTCTCTTAAAGAGCTCAAAAGAAGACAGTTACCTGTGCTAGGTCTCACAGAACTCTAAGGACACAGTATTTTTTATCTATCCCAGCACCATCAAGAGACTTCTGTAATGAGTTGCAGCTTTTGAGAATACATCTAGGCACAAAATATCTGTTTCCTGTATCATGCTGAATGCAAAGAGCGCAGAAGCTTTAGTAAACTAATAAAATCAAAGAAAGATCATTAAAGTCAGGGTCTGAAGATTATATCCCACTTTTTCACTGATGTTTCCTACCAAAGCCACCTGCAGTTGTAGAAGATGTGTGTCTGAGGTAGGGAAGAGCAAGGGAACAATTTTCAATCCCATAAAAATTTGCTTTTTTAATGATAATATGACACTTTATTGGCAAGGAAAGATATAGTGGATAATACATAATGGATACTGCTAGATTTACCCAAGACTTTCCATTATAAGACCCGTGCTTTTGGTTGAATATGAATATGCTGAGCTTTAAAACAGGTATGATGTACTGCAGGAGAAGCTGAAGCTGCTCTGTAATAAAGCCTGATATTTTTTTTCTTTATTTAGAGTTACCTTGTGCTGTCCTTTAATACATGTTACTAGTATATGGACTTGAGTCTACTGATATTGGTGTCACAGCTTTTGGAGGTGAAAAGTCTCATCAGTTTAGCTTCAGCTGTGAATCTGGCCTTATTTCAAGAGGACATCTGAAAAATACAGTTTCAACTTGAAC
This sequence comes from Dasyornis broadbenti, assembly GCA_013397935.1. Taxonomy (NCBI): domain Eukaryota; kingdom Metazoa; phylum Chordata; class Aves; order Passeriformes; family Dasyornithidae; genus Dasyornis; species Dasyornis broadbenti. The sequence goes on along the minus strand of VZRN01003153.1, from coordinate 1,852,728 downwards.
TGTAAGTAGGAATTAATATGCAGTTTTGTAAAATCATACCCTAGGAATGTTAGAGGACTCTTTCAGACAAACACTATATAGATTTATCAATGCTATACTCATTGAAACAGTGCTGCTGTAACATATCAGGCAAAATCCCCTAGATGGTCAGTTCCTACATGTTAAGCAAAAGTTTTGGCTTCTTTCCTTGCAGCGTGTGGAGTTCTTCTTTTGTATATATATATTTTTTAAAGGACTATGGCTGAGGCTTATTCTTTCCATCAAGGACCTTGTTCTAAACAGGAGCCAACAGCAGTTTTAGAAGGCAGCATGAGCAGCCTTGCAATATGCAGATACAAGATAATCAACCCTCATGAAAGTCTTAAACTGACCTGTAGTTAGGATTGGGAATAAGCTTTTGATGCCAAATATTTCCTCCTTTTCAAATCTGCGATCATCCTAGTGCTGAGTATTATTTTGTTGGTTTTTTAACAGCTCCTATGGGTTATAAAATAAATATGGAGGATTAAAGGTTTGAAGAAATCTCTAGTCTACAAAATCTTTAAGAGCATTTGCCACCTAGCAACAGCCAGGAAAGTGTGTTTCCTTCAAACAATCTGCAATTGTGTGATTCAGAAAAAACCTCTACAGTGGTTATAACTGCAATTGTAACTCATGTAGGAAGGAAAAATTCAGCAAAAGGCTCTAGTTGCATCACTGACAAAGGATTTCATTACCATAAGAAGTCCCTAACAGGGTGACAAATAATCAAGATTAAAAAGAATGTGTGAGACCAGCAGAAAGGGAAACAATGACGTTCCTATTATAGCTGTGGCCTTTGCAATAAATGATATGTCAGCTTTTTCATTTTGAATTGTGCTGAATAACTTGGTGATTTTAATTCATCAGCAAATGAATACTTAGATTAGAAGCTATTTTCTTTTCAAATGTGCATTTGCTAACTTAGTCATGCAATAAATACCACACTCCTTGAAAAGTGTGATCATATAGATACTGTTTATAGATGTTAATGATTTAAGGCACAGATACTCTGGTAGTTTGCTCAGATATGTGAGGAGAGTATGGGAATTATATGAGAGGGAGGGTAATTGCAACATGCATGAGCTGGCTGGCTACCAAAATCCCATTGGTCTGCATTTTTTGATGTTAATGACATAGTAGGGGAAAATTACACAGATGCTAATACACATGGGTTGTGTTTACATGATTTTCATGCATAAGTCTTTGCAACATCTAAGAATATACTTTATTGAGTATCAGTTATCCCAGTTGCTCTATTTTCTTCCTTTTCTTTTTAATCTCCTTAAGGGAAAGAACCTGGGAATATCTAAGGACAGTGCCTCTTTCAGACCTCCCTGACCTCCAAACCATTGACACTTGTTTAAGGAATTTCACCCCTGTGACATGGTTAAATTAACCTGGATGTGTTCTGAAAAAATGAGCAGCTTCTACACCATGTTCATAGTGTTACTTAAAATTCCTTATTAATAGAGTACTAAACCCCACTTTGTTTCAGTGTATGTTCTTTTTAAAACATGGGTTGCAGTTTCTCAGTTAACAAACCAACTTAAGCCCAATAAAGACATTACTAATACGCATTACTGAAAAAACCATTTCCAATGCTAAAAGATATTGTTGCTAAACCCTTACAGGCAGCTGGTAGGATTCAATTCTGTTTCTGGCAGCAGGAGAGTACATGCTGAAGTATCAGAATTGGAGCAGAAAATTGTAAGTGCAGCTGAAATGGAAGGGGAAGCAGCAAGCTATTGTCAAGGGAGCACACTTATTTTTGAAATAAGTACATTCAGTGAGTTTATACTAAATATTAAAAGTTCGAGAAAGCATAATGTAAATAACTGAAACTTTAGAAGCCTCTCTTTTTCAGTCATGCTCAAAGTACTAAATGCATTTCTTAGAACCTGACATTTGTACTGAATCGCCAGTGCCATATCAGCCCTTTTTGGAAAACATCATAATGCAGACAGGCCCTAAAAGGCAAAAGTTTTGAAAGCAAAATGAGGTGTTGCAGTGTAAGGAGGACATCGACGGGATGGTTTTTTGCTGTACTCAGTAACTGCAGTCCTGACCTGGCAACTCTTCCGTTGATGGACTTGGGAGTGGTGCCACATGAGGACTGCATGTTCAGGTATGCTCAGGACACTGTACATGTTCCTCCAACAGGAACAAGTTTGCAGATCACAGGTGGAAAGCACTTCACAGTCCAAGCTTTCTTCTTTCATATTTAGTCTATTCTAGCAATCAGAATGTGGAATGGGAAATCTAATTGTGGGCTTTGGATAGGGAGAAAATAGTTTCCTCATCAAATGTTTCTTTGATCCTGCCATAAAGAATGGCAAAAATCCTGCTTCTCTGAAGAGAAGAGAAACCAATCAATAGGAGACAGTTTGGGTTTTCAGAGTTCCAGGATTCATGCCAGCTATTTAGCCTGCAAGTTGCTTCTGGATTCTGAAGACCTCATTTACTCTCTATAGACATATATGCACCTATTTTGATTTCTCACAATACTATGTATCTTACCAAGCAGCATAATTAGAAAAATATCACTCTATTTTAAAACAGTGTATTTTTGGAAACTTAAAATATCAAAGAGTTATATGTAATCCGTAATTACACCCTGATAGAATTGCTCCCTATTCTGCCTGTCATGCTCAAATACTGGTACACACTGGGTAGGGAATCTCAGCCCTTTCAGCAGAAACTGTGCAACAACTGTGTTTTATCTACCTCTCTGTCCTTCTCAAAAGTTATGATCAAGGTGCTGAGGGGATACAGCAAATGATAATATTCTTTTAGCTCTAGCAGAGCTTCTCCTTGACTTTGAAAGACAGATGATTAAGATTCTCATTTTTTTTAAAAAAATGGGCACAGCAGAGGCAAGACAGAAAGTGAAAATCCACCTAGATTAGTGTAGCCTGGTGTACAGGTCACACATGTAGCTTTCATAACCTGATTTAAATCCCTGCTTAGCCAACTTCAGATCATGGTCTTGAAACTAAATTCCCACTTCCCATCTGCACGTTTAGCTATGGATGTTTCAAAGTGGTGTCTTTTTTTGAAGAAATCTCAGTCAGGCTATTTCTTCATTTGGATACAAAACAGAAACTGCTGTGTTCCCCACAATTAATTGTTCCTAAATTCAGGAAAAAAAGTAGATTCAATAGTATATTTTCAGTCTTAACATTTTACTAATGTAATTATAATTTATTGTTATTTTTATTTCAAAATAGAGTTGGGACCTAAAGTGAGATCTGGAGAAACTCATATTATGTTTAGCAATGTTTCTGCAAGTTTACATTTCATCCCAAACAAAGAATGGTAGAGTCCACTTAAGATTTTAAACATAAGTTTCTTTTGTTCCTCCTAATGTTCTTTTCAGTATCTGAAGATGCTTTAGAACACTTCCCCCAAAAACCTTCATAATACAAATTGAACTAATACTTTTGGACTCCTAAATCATGCATAATTTTGGTTCTTCCTCATAAAACTTTCTTTAAAAGAAGTCACACGTTAAATATGAGTTTCAGAGAAAGTTCAGCGTTCCAAGGACACTTTATAAAAGGCATGAGCAGCTGTCTTCAGACAGGAATTTTGTGTATATATGCTGATCCCAATAGACTTAATGTGCATGACGAAAATGTACTATAGCCATGCACTTTGAATTAGACTGTTACTTTTATCTCTCTTATCACAGCTCCTTTCCAGTTAACATTCTCCTCATTTAAATCCTGACTTTGTAATCCCTTAGGATATTTATCCCCAATTTTTACAGATCAAAATATTCATAAGATTCAAAACAGTAGTTTGTCATAGTAGCTCCTCATTTGAACACAGCAAACCTGCTTATAGTTGATTCTGCTGGTTCTGTTATACTTGGTCACAATTCTCTAGCAAGGAAGAATAAAACCTTACAAACTATTTTACCTTATACTTCTGCCATTAGGATTCCATTGAAGCAAGTTCTTTGGTGAGAGTCAAAACCCTTCAGACACTGGCCTAAAACTGTTCCAGTGGAAGTCAGCTGTCATCTCTTGAGTCCTCTGGGCCAGGCACAGATCAATAAAAGGCACATTTGTGAATCCCCACTTACATAGCCCAAGCTCTGGTCAGCAGAGAAGGCTGTATTCTGGCTTCCTACCACCTGGTAACTTCCTTTACTTATCCCCTGTTCAGCACTATGGATGCTCTCAGTTTTTGGCAGACTAATGTGGAAAGATTGCTAGAAGGAATTAGGCCCAGGAAACATGCACCTATTGAATATTACAATATTTATAGTTGTCGTGACTCTATTTTTGTCCTGTCCTAGAGCTGATAGTGAGAGACAGTTTATCCCTATTTACTCACCTCTTTTTACATTTACTTCCGTTCTAATGTGGTGGATGTAAATTGGGAGGGTGGAGGGAGGAGAAAAGGAGGGAGAGGAATCCCTTTCCTGCTCTTTGATTATGTGACCCTGAAGAGTACTGGTCCACAAGTACCCCAGTAGTTGAATTCACATTCTAGAGATGCATATTATTAGTTATTCCTCTCCTTTTCAGAGATACAGATTTCTCCAGTCAGAGATCAATGACAAACTCAGAGGAGAAGTAGATTTGTTCTCAGTAAGAAGGCACTACCTTCTTGTTTTCCTTCCTCAGCAATTTTCCTTCAGAAAAAACCAGCCACTGATTTTCTGGGGATTTTTTTTAAGAGATTTTCCTTTGATCCTAAGAATGTGCTGTAAGCTGATCCAACCATAGCTAGTGTTCTCTTTTCTGGATTATTTATGTTAGGTTGCTGGGAGAATTGGTGTATTCAATTCTCTGGCTTTTACTTTCCATAGATGCTAGCCTTGGAGGGCATCTTGGAGTTTCAGAAAAAGTAACAAATGGTCTTATTGTTCCACAGGATCTCATACTACTCTTAAAAAAAAAAAAAAAAAAGGATATGCATGGTTTAGCTGAGTAGGTGTTTTAATGATTTCTAGTTGAGACACGTTGCTGTGTATACTTTTATCCCTTTCCAGTGGATTATAGACAAAATTTTGAAACTGTTAATTGAAGGGTAACTTAGAAGAATTTTTTAGGTGGGAAAGTAGGACTGTATTAAGTTCAGCCTTGGAAAAAGACAATGCCAGGAACTATGATCAAGGATAAAAAGGCTAAGTTTAGGCCACTCCTTTCAATTTTTTTATCAGAGGTCAAACTCTTATTGTTAGTAGCTGCCTCTTTTTGTGCTAAGTCATGCAGTTTAGGTCCCATATAAAAAGATACCACTATGATCCAACACGGACTTTTCAATTCATACTTTTCCAACCATGCAGCTGTTAAGCACTAACCAGTTCATTCATAATCATTCAATATGAGAAGGAATTTCTCAGCCAACTTTTATATTAAACTTCGTGGAGGAGTTCCACGTTTTCAGAGGGATGTTTAGAATCTAAGCCTGTTGGCAAACGGAGATGGCTGAGCCTCCTCTGTTCCACAGTACTAAAACACGGAGGGTAGGCGAGGCAGGCAGGCTAAGCAGGCTTATGAGACACAGCTTTCTTTTTAGGACAATTTCTCTAACATATTTTGCTAAGCTGTAAATTGAATATAGGTGGAACCTGTTGCTCCATTATAACACAGAGCAAGGAACCTGCAGCTATCACCATTTCTGACCTGACACCTAAATACTTGGAGAAAGCTGTTGATCATTAAATGTGTGATTAGAACAGGAATCTGGAACCTACAACAAACTAAGCTTGAAGATACTCTATGACTATGGATCTCTAATGTTCATAGGCATGTAACAGATCTTAGTTCAACAAAATAAAGGGATACTGGATTAAGTTACAGTATCTATTATAAGTCACAAAACTGGTAGTTCCTGAAAATGCCTTTGATCTGAAAGACTCAGGAACCGTATATTAGTCATAGTAAGGAAAACCTTATGAATGAGCAATTACATAAAACTGGAAGGGTCCTTGTGCAGCAGCATCTACTTGTGCACCAGTAATATGTTCCAGACAGCTGTGATCTCTTAGGAAGGCTATAAAGAACACTAGTCTTGATTTCTGACAGCCTATCATATAATTTGTAACAGCCTGATGCAACGAACATCACTTGTTTCAATTTATTTCCAGCGTAGGCTTTACTGGAACATGTAAAACAAAGTTTTCTTTAATTTCTTGTATTGTTTTATTTGTTATTTGAAAGGAAAAAATGAGGCTAATATCATTGGTTATAGATTCCCTGGCAATTTCTTTTACTTGGGTGAATACAGAGCTTTCATCAGATTTCTACAGTGAATATTTTCTGATGTAAATTCAGAATTATTTTCAACAAATGTTTTATAGTGAGACTGAAATTCATTTTATGCAAACATATCACAGATGGTACTATTCAAATGAATGAGTGTAGAAAGCAATGCATAAAATTGATTCATCCAATTATTTTAAATTCTTGTGGGAAAAAAATTGTATCCAATACTATTTTCAACAGTTTTTGTATCCTCTCATTAAAAAATGCCATTTCCACAGACTTTTTTAGTTACAGATTAGGAGTGTAGTTGTTAAAGAAATATGTCTTTACATCATGAAGTATAAGCCTGCAGTGCCTAAGCTTGTCTTGCCTATTAATTTGCCCTAAATGTATTTTTAAAAACCTCTTGTTTTCTTTCATCAGCTAATGTGTCTAACCTGTATTACTTCCCTGTAATTATTTCTGTATTTTCTCTATAATCACTATGTCATTAATTTCAAGGGAATTTGAATGACTGAAACAAGCAGACTCTATTTTGTCATCATTTTAATGGTATGATTTTGATAATTTCTTTTTTATTTACCATAATGTTCATGGATCCAATCATCCAACAACGCACTCTGCAGTAACCAAAAGCCTGCTGATGAAACCTCTGTACTTAGATTAGTTTGCTGATGTCTGTCACTTTTTCCATGAAATGAAATTTACCCATTGTATCTGAAATATTAGCTGGTGCAAGAAGATGGCTGGAGGAGCACTGTTGATGGCACTTCCACCCCCTGCTGTGGCTCTGATAATCAGGAAAGCAGCACATCTGTCACTTTTAGCAGATGAGCAGTGCTGCTGCCTTCTGAAGTGAGGCACCTGAGGGGATCTTACCTGCAAAGGGCTATTTGCACCCATGGTGTAAGACAGATTCCCATATGCACTGCCTTCCAGGCACAGTTTATGGCTTCCAGCTTCATTTTAATAAAAACAGTACTCAAATTCTAAATACTTCTGACTGATTTTAATTCTGTTTATCAACAGGTACACTATGTTCGGTTATTATTATCAAGTTAGAAAAGCTGCTAATGCCAGAAAACTGAGGTGGCTTTTGTATATTTTAAATGTGTAAAACTCATGAGTACTTACAAGTGATGCTGCATCCCATACTTTCTAGTTAAACTCTACTTGATAGCATTTCAGTGTTTATGTAGTTCAACTTTTCAGTTACCTTTCCTGTCCTAATTCTGCCAAAGTATTTTTTTTTTTAATTCTAACATGAGAAAACACTGCTTTTGGTTTTAGCTAGAACTGTCGTTAACCGAAATAACACAGTTTGCCATTCTTTTCAAATGTATTTCTCAGTCTGCAATGTGGTCCATGCAGTTAAAAATGTGACAATAAAACAAATAGTCTTATAAATTCTTGTACAAGATGTTCCAAGAATGCAGTCAGAAGAGAAGGAGACAAAGAGGACTGGTGAAGGATAAAACATTGTGCAGGCTCATTTGCAGTTCTACAGTGAATGCTTTTATGTGGCTGGTGCCTTTCCCTTCCCCTCCTTCTCAAAAGCTAGAGACTTCCAGGAGAGACTGAACTTTAAATTCGTTTTGGCATTTCTTACTGGGAGGAATTTACTAGCAGCTACAGCAAAAACAATTAGTGATTTAGGACTAACTTTGACTTATTTGCTTTTCCTTTAAATCCTTAAAGACAAGACTTTTAATTTACAACGTAACTAGCTGTTTTTTTTCTTTCTCTAGTTTGCACTGAGCCAGGGGAACACAGAGTTAAATTTACTTGGACTTCCACAGCAAATCTGTAGCTAAGTCAGAAACAGATGCCTGGGTTCTTCCGTCCTCTGCTCTAACCATGAGACTCATTGTGTGTTTTTGCCAATACATACGTGATAGCTTATGGGTTTTGAACCGATAGCACTCTGGATAGTTAGGAAGCTGCTCGAGTAGAAGCTGAGTCATTGGTAGATTGTATTTTTAACTGGTGCCATCATCTCACCATCCACTCTACCCAGCATCAGTTTGGCTGTATATTTCCTTGCAGACCATCTATTTCTTTCTACACTAGTCCTGCCAGAAAGCATTTCTAAACTGCACTCCAGTCCACTCTGCTACTTATGCAAATCCCTTAAGGTGTTATAATACACTGCTTAAGTGGAGCTAGGAACCTAAGCGCAACATGAGAAGCAGTTAGGCTTAATTTATTTCTAGAGTATAATTCTGATTATAGAGGCAAAATATGCCAAACTCTACATACACACAAAGATAGCAGATGTCTCTTTAACAGGTGTATTTATTATAGTAAAGCCTGAGGATGTTTCAGGTTTACTTTCACTCAGATGATTGTTACTATTAATGCAGTGAACAACTCTACCAGCCATAAATCTGCGAAGTTATCGGCTCCAAAACAATTAATAAAGTTTCATAACTACAAAACAGGAGGATCTCTGCAGAGTCAGTTAACAAGGAAAGAAGCATAGAGGCTGAGTTCTGGCAGGGTTTTTAATTTGTCAGACAAATTGGAAAGTTGTCTAATATACCAGTTACGCTTTTTTTGTAACACGGTGGTAGATGGAAAACCACCCTTCAAACACTGGTGTTGTTGAATCTCATGGGGAACCACTCCAATCCTTGTATAACACAATGAAGAAGCTTTACCACCCTAAACCAAAGGAAACACAGGGCAGATACTTTTAACAAAAGGATTTAACTGTTTCTCCCCTAAACAAATGCAGAACATTGGCTTTCCACCAAGCAATTCAAGTTCTGTAAAGGAGAAGCACAGCTAAACCGACCTGGCAACTCTGACTCATGGGGTCAAGCCTCCTCCTTGTTGCAGAGGGGAAACAGTTTGCGCCACCCTTTTTCCTGGCACAGCCCATTTCCTCCCCGCCTGCTGTGGGATGCAGCCGAGCCTGCTGACCTGTGAGCCCATGGTGCTTTGTGTACTGTGCCCACCCAAGGAAAAGGGTAAGTCAATCCACCAACAGCTTCTTGCCATCTCGTCGTACAGGACAGCAGCTACTTGCTCTTCTGTGCAGGCATTCAAAAGGGCTCACGGGAGGGCTTCAAATATTTTTGTAAATGTTGACATTTTGGGTGATACACTTTTAATTTCATAAAATAAAATGTTACAAATCTGACTAATATGTTAGTGAATTTACTACTGCTTTTTGGCACATTTCCAGCAATTTCAGCATGGTGAGAGCTTCTATTGTTCAGTTTATCTGAAACACACTCTGTTAAGTGTTCCAAAAAGGGTGTAACTACTGATTAAATGCATCAAATAGAGTTGCGGAGTCTGAGAGTGTGGACAAGGTTCCATGGTAGCCTTCACAAATCTGGCCTTCAGTTCTGGCATCCTGGTCTCCTACCCACTCACAGAAGTAGTTAAATTGAAGGGTACACTTTCAGTTCTGCTGTAATTAAGTTCCAGGAAAAGCATGAGTTCAGCTGCTGATGTGGTACCGGTCCTTTGCAGCACAGTCTTCACTGTCAGCCCTCCTTCCGGGTCACGCAAACCATATTCAGGTCTGCAGCAGACCTCTTCCTTTGGTCCTAGTTTGGTACTTTTTTGGCACTTGGACTCAGTGATCTTTATGGGTCCCTTCCAACTCAAGATATTCTGTGATTCTAAGTTGGACCTCTGCCTCTGCAAATTGCATCCCTCTCTTCTTGTTTTCCTCAGACTTGATGCACTGGTAAAAATACTACAGGTACACCTAGATCCTGTGTTTCTCTGGAATACCACTTTCCTTACAACATAACTGTCCTGCAGTTTCTTACCCAGAGAAAAGGCTACCCCTTCTCCCTCCTTCTTCTGCCCTCCTCCCAAGTGAGATTGAGCTTTCTGCTCTCCTTTCTGCTGGTATAGGTATTGAGTAAAACCAGGGACACATCAAATGGTGATCCTGTCCAGCAAATATCTACACAGTGCCTGTGCACCTCAGAGCTAGACTACAGCAAAATCCAACCCACTGACAGACTGAAATTGGTGCAAGACAGAAGGCTTCATTAATTAGATATTTTACTGTGAACCAGTGCACTAGTGCTTTCTGTTTCGCATCAGCGAGGTGAGGGTTACATTTGGGGATTCAAAGTGTTGCTTTAGATACGTAAATTTCTAGCTGGCCCATAACTTATTTTCACGAGGCTGTTATTTTCTCCTGTACTGTGCTACCTCTCAACTGTCACGTTCAAGTGTGAGACTTTTAGCTGAAGAATCTCGAGGCAGTGCTCTCTGTGCCTTTGTTATCTGTTTGGAAGGGGACTTCTGAGAATGGGGAAACTGCCATTAGTTCCATCATGGTATTATGGTTCCTTTCTATCTATGTGTACATACCAAAAGAGTCAACAAACAATGAATCAATTCTTTCAGTAACATTCCATTGCTGTTATCTTTACAGAGTGTTGGTGTCAATGACAGTCTCCAAATCTCAGAATTCTATTCCTGTTTCTGTTGTTCCTTAAGGAAGGGCAAAATCTCCTACAGTTTTTAAAATTTTTTTTCCAGCTTATGCACATTGTAGACAGATGATTAAAATATGCCATGGGTATGGCAATGACTTCACAGTTACTGCTTCCCAGTTTAAATTGTAAAACTTACGACTGCTCCATAAAAATATCTTGTAAGTTTTTCTCTTATGGTGAATTTTCATTATAAACGGCTTTATAAATTCAGCATGAACATAAAAGGAAAAATTCATGAAAGTTGAGCACACTCTAAGCTGAACTTGGCAGCTGCACTGGGTAATATACATGACAGAAAAATGGAAAGAGGAAAATTAATAGGCAGTGGATATGAATATGAAAGATGTCAGAGTTGTTCTAAATCGCTAATGTTTAACAAAAGATTTGTGTACCAAAGATAACATTTAAATTATTGGATTTCCATCACTTAATAAAAATTATAATTTCTTTGCATATATTTTGGAAAAAAAGGAAGTAGAGTAAGGTAAAATGATCAGATTTACTTTCCCGTTAAGCTCTAGTAATGAAACACCTATCTAGAAATGCATTTCTTTCTCAATGTAGGCCAGGGTCGTAAAATTATACAAGATTTCTTTTCTTAATAGAAGATATATAGGCCAAAAGAATTTCATTATTTCATTAGGAGATTTCAAGGGTGTCTGACTTGAATTGAAGCAGCTTAGTTTAAAATCCCCCTCTTTTTTTTTAGCTTCAATTAAAGGGTATGAGGCAGTGTTCCCCCCTCATTAAACTGATACAGTGCACTGGGGGACCATGGGCAATGGCATAAGCAAGATGTCTGGGAAGCCCAGACTGCTGAGAAGAATGGGATTATGAGTTGCATCTGAGGTACCAAAGGAAGGAGAAGGGACAAGTCACTTTCAAACCAAGACAAAATTATAGGGTTTTACACTTCTCAACTGAAATTTGCTAATTGAAAATGAACAAATCAATATTTTGGGTTTTGGTTATCATCCATTTTTCAATGGTAGAATTCCCAGGAACTACAAATTCTCAGTTTTAATAAATACTACTAGAAACTGAAATACATGGTGGACCTCTTAAATACCTTTTACAAGAACAGCTACCTAAGACTTTCCTCTCATTTGGACTTCAGCTTTACAGGTCACAGGGGCACAGCAGTAATAGCCTGCTGAATCACTCAATTCCTAGTGGTGTTTCAGAAGATTTATTTCAGATCCATGAAAGTTCTGGGTCCTGAGCAGCTGGGCTGGGATGTTGTAAGAACTCAGTCTGAGATAAAATGGCAGGTCACTGTGCAAAATGGTCCACTAAGATTTAGGCAGTCTGAATTCCAGTTTTTTCTTCTGAGACTTGGCTGCTTGCTGGCTTCCTAAGCCTGTAATTCATTTACAGAAAGATAAATTTCATATCCATGACTGTGACAGCCAGTGTGCCTTGTCTATTGGAACAAGCTAGCAGCACTCCGTATAAAGCAGTTCCCCAAGGGGCCCAGAACATTTAGGATCAGTGCCTTGGCAAAGCAGTGCTCTCATTGCTACAAGCAAAAGAATCCCATCACAATAATTTTCCTGTTCAGAGTATTTTTCTTTGCAATACAGCTTTCTTCACTTTCTTCATTTTCTCCAAAGGCTTTCCAGTTCCTACATTTTCCTACGCTGGCATAGTCAGGATTCTGTGTTATCCCAGAGCATTTGCATTTTGATGTGGGGATAGTGCATGTTTCTTTTCACTGTGAAACAGAGCACAGCCCACAATATGAAACAAGAAAAGCTTTAATAGGTATGGGTAAAATCCTGTTCTGAAGAATTTTAGCTCTGTGCTGTGTGATACTACCTAGAGAGCTCATGAATCCAAGTTTGATTCATCAGGTGTGTTGTTCTCTAAATTTGAGGATAAAATGAACCATGACTTTAGGAACTGGCACAGTGTTAGGAAAGAAAAGTTGCCTTCCTTTGCATGTTTACTGGGGGTTATTGGTTGGTTGGTTTAAGTTTTACACTGACTATTTTTGCCATTCTTCTGTTTGCCAGTGTTCAGTAGGATTTTATTTTCCAGGCATTTTGGACCTGCTCACTTCATTACTTGAAATTTACTGTTTTTTTATCTGAGCATAATTTGCTTCTGGCAGATTATTCTTCTCAAGCCCACAAAACAAATTCCACTCACATCCTGTGCTCTCATTCCCCTTTATTTATCCTATGCAAATGGTTACGTGGATTTGAAGAGAACCTCAGAACAAGGGATAACAGAGCATGGGGGGTTCAGAATATGAATTAATCAGATCTTACAGCAGGCAGCCTGGGACTATCTTTCTTTTTTTCAAAAATACTTTTTTGGTACTATCTATGATGCTGGAGATGACACCGGGTATTTCAGATTTCCAGGGAATGAGTCTATATCTGCTTTTAAAATTAGCTTTGGCTGGTCAGAGATTCAACATTTATTATCTAAAGGGGCCTGAGGTTTTATTATACTGAATACCTAGTCCTAGTTCTCATTTGTTTAAGCACAAACATCTTGAACTATTTGTACTTGGTGGATTAAAGGGTAAATAAACCATCCAAAGATGAGATATGCAGTGAGAGGAGACAAACACAGGTCTCTGGGGATAAGACACTGGGACACTTAGAAGAAGCTGAACTGTATTCCAAGCACTCACTAATTTATGCATTCAGTTAAGTTATCCCTTCCTCTGATGACTGATACTGCTGAGAGTTAAATGGATGACAGAACTATTCAAAGTACCAGGAAAAATAAGTGTGAAATCACTCATCACCGGTGAGAGTGCTACTGCTCTTGTCCCACCCTTATAAACCTGAGGCTCATTAACTGGGATGCGTGCAGGAACGGCTCAGCTAAGAGAATTCCAGTGGTCCTCCTCTCTGTGTTCCTTGCTGCTGACCTGTATTCAGATTTTGCCTCCAACTTGAGTAGTTTGAAGGGCTGCCATCTACGAGAATATGGGAAGTGCAATATTTATGCCACAACTGAGCGATTTTAGCTGCACCATACTTTGTGTCCTCACTGCTCTGGGTTACACCACTGCGGTTGTGCTGAACTTAACACACGCCCTTCTCCATGGCAAATTCCAAGTGATTTTAGAAAGCTTTCTGAGGATTTAGGAGACTGTGGGTTAAATCCCCCAGAAAATGGTACTGTTTTCTTCTAAAACTGGAAGCAGGAATGAAATTGTGATTTTCTCATAGGGCAAAACAGCTTCTGTTAAAGGTTTTGGAAATCACCCACAAGGTCTTTGCAGCAGCTGTTATGAAGCAGGGGGAATGGTAGAGAGCTGGAAACTGAGACCAACAGCTGCCGAATTTGTTTTTTACAGCTGTCTCATGCTCTTTTCCTTGAATATTCATGTTCTGGTTTTGTGGTATTTGAGAACAGTTTCTTACCAAACATCATTGTATGGGTCTGGAGTGGCGTGAGCATCCCTGAGTCACAAGGTTTCCTGCTTTGTTGTGATGAGCTGCCTGGAGAGCACTTCCACTGGGTTGAGAGAAAACAACACATTTTCTGTGGGAAAGATGTGCAAGAAATAGTCATTGTACTTTTTGAAGAGCCCTTGGTAGGGGATGCTGCTGAGGAAGACTGCAGGCAGACACTGATGGAGCCCATACGTCCTTTCTGTGTGCCACCTCTAATCTCTTCTGAAAGCCCAGAGTACCGTATTGGGTTTAACAGGAATGCAATAGTAACTCATTGTGGTGGGGTTTTGAGAAAAGACCTTAAATTGCACCGGGGGAGGTTTAGATTGGATATTAGAAAAATAAATTTTTCACTGAAAGACTAGTTAGGTATTGGAATAAGTTTCTCAGGGAGGTGGTGGGGTCCCTGTCTCTGGAAGTGTTCAAGAGGCATCTGGATGTGGCACTTGAGGATATGGTTTAGGGGTGATTGTGCTGGTGCAGGGTTGATGGCTGGATGATCTTGAAGGTCTTTTCCAACTTTGATCATTCTGTCATTCTGTATTTGATGGTGTAGTTAGAACATTTGGGCAAGAGTTAAAAACTCTGGACTTAACAAAAGCAATTGAAATTATGTGATCACATTGAGATGGAAGGAGAGAGGATAACTGTAAAAATACCAGGTAATGTTTTAAGTAGGAACTCTGTAAGCTTTAGGTGTACATTCACAATTCCCTCAATAAATAATTCTCTACTGAATCTCTCAACACATATTATTCTTCACACATAGTATGATTAAACAGTCCAAGTCCAGACTTTTGTCATATTTCAGCCCTTCAGTCCTACTTATGTCAAAAAGTGATATTTTTCCTATAGGAGGTGGCTGAAAATTTGCTTAGTTATACAAAACTGAAAAGTCAGGTTTCTGGGAGCTATGCTACTGAAGTAGTCCCTTTTCACACTTTGTGCTTTGTTCTGATGTGTTTCTTAGATAAAAGTTACTGCTGTGACAAAAGAATTTGTCATCACTTCTTTGTCATAACTCTGCAGAGAATGCATCACTTCAGAAACCTCAGCATACAAAATGAAACTGTTCCAAATTACACCATTAAAAGACTTTTAGCACACTATAAAAGAAATTAAGTAGCATTCAGTTACCAAAAATGGTTTGCCATCATCCACACCTTCACCATCTTGAACCAGTTTAGAGACTGTGTTTGATAAACCTTCACCTGATATACAGAGGCAACTTACAGAAGCTGGAAAAGCTTTTAAATGCCTTTCAGTGATATTATGTATTTTTGGTGAATGAGCCTCAGAATACTTGTATATTCTGCTGACGAAATTAAACATATCCTGAAATTCCTGGCCTTCTTTTTGGCATATGAGAGTGACAAGAAAATTTTGTTACTTACCTTTAAAATCAAGACTTACGTTATACATGTTGTTTCACACAGTATATCATCTGAGCAATTAGATAGAAGCAAATGTTCTTGTATTCATTCAGATAGATAGTAGAATATTCCCTTTTTAAGCTAATATTAACAATATTATGGTAACTATTTAATTCCAGTTATCAAAAGTATCAGAGGTCACTGAGAAAAGTATGTCATTTTCATCAGTCTTTATTTTTCTCCTTTAAAAGAGGTAGCTATTATAGTTTCTAAACTACTTCAAACTTTTTTCCATTCAAGTTATTGGAGGATGAGTCACTCACTTCATCTTAAATAATCTACTGTCACAATCATGATTTGTTTGCTTGGCACACTTTTTATTGCTTGTGGTACAGTCACTTCAGCCTTTTTCTTACCAAGAAAATAAGCTGCTGCTTAGCAGAAATGCTGGAATTTGGTTTTGTGTTTTCTCTTTTCACATTCTATCCCATGTCTGACAATCCATCATGAAAAACAACCCATCATGAAAAAGCTCTTACCTCTTTCGATATCTGCAGAATTCTTCCACAGTGAAGGGGTACCTCTTGTTTTGCAGATGAGTTGTTTTAGTAATCTTTAAAGTCATGGCCATCATGTATATGGGTAGATAATTCAGAAAGTTATTGATGTACTAATGCCACAGCCAACCCTAACCCACAATCAGTTACTCACATCTTCAGTGCCTGTCCAGAGACAGGCATCACATTTGACAGTATATGACATTTTAAACAGGTAGGATAGCACAATCTTTATAGAAGGTGATTCTAACTATAGATCTTAGGATTCTGCTAGAGCTTTTCTGGAAGACACATAGGGTAACATATTACACTTCAGGAGCTGAAATCCTTTCCATATGAAGTTTTTGAAGAAACATGAAATTTGGGGTTCAGGATTTAATTCATTTACTCGGAAGTCTCTCTAGGAATTAGCGCTTGTCATACTTCTTTCAACTATTCCTAGCCTTCAGAAAACAGAAGAAATTTCCATGTCAGTTTGTTTTTTGAGAATGTCTGGTCTCTGGAATGCTCATATGGTCTTTCTTCTAAAATCAGAAGTGTCCCAGATCACTTCCAGTTCCCTAAAGGCTGTAACTTTTATTTGTTCAGTGTGGTAGTCTGTGGGGATGAAAACACCAGTGACATAGTAAAAGCCCCAGTTGCTGAAGGTCTCCTTTATTTATAGGATGCTGAGCCAATTATGAAACTCCCATAAAGCACTAGCAAAGCTTCTACTGAAAAAAAAAAAAAAAAAAAAGAAAGAAATTATGGAATCCATATGGGCTGGTTTGTTTCATGTTTCTGCCCTTCCCACAGTACTCACTAGACATGTGCAATAAAACATGCTAGACTTCAAATAACATTAATTATTTTCTGTTCATGTAGCCCTACATGAAGCCTTTGAAAGGTTCTTTTCCTTGCATGCCATTTCCCTAACGGGGTTACAAATGCATAAACATCAGACTTACATAGCCAATGGCTCAAATACAATTCCACACCCATGACTTTATATTTCAAGCTTGTAATTCAGGATAGCCACAGAATAACAGAAAATCATATTTTTCTTAGGCTTTGTGTTTAATTTTTTTTTTTTTTTTTAAGATTTCATTTCCTCAGGCTGAACTACAGCCTGGAAAAGGTTTTAGTCAGTGATTGGATCTGTTAGTGTTGCCTGGCAAAACTCATGGTTGTAGCATTTGAATGGGTCAACTTTCCCCATATCCTTTGGAGAAGTGAATGAAAAAAACTATGTCACTTACAATTAAGGATGGAATTCACCCATGGTGGAAAAGGTTCTTCTGCCAGCAGGCAGTGCTGACCCTTGCAGGGTCTTCACAGACCTGAGCACATGAGAAGCTGCCTGTCTTTTGACATTGTCCTTAAAACCTACCTCTGGTTAGCTAAGCCCAGGCTGATGCTGGCTCAGTCAGAATGTGTTGTCATTAATGATGTAGTTCAGATCAAAATTATGCTTTCTAAGTGATTCTCCTGATTATGTTCACTTACCACACTTTTGTTTACACCTCAGAGAGGTCTTTGACATGGGTGGATGAGGTCTTCCTAAGGTCCCTGGAAAAACCCTTCCTTTAGGATGTAAGTACACCAAACATTTGATTCCATCAGTGTGCTTTAGAACTGCACTATGTGTGTGCCAGCCACTACTGGGCTATCAGTCCAGGAGACCAGAGATAAACTGAAACGCACTGAATGTCAGCACTGCATCATCACCACAGCCTCAGATTGCAGGCTGCAAAGTTGGATTCGCTCCACTGGCATTGCACAACTTGTTAATGCAGACATTGCCTTGGCAGAAAAGAACTGAGGAGACTTTATTTTTTAGAGGTCAGAGGGAAATGCTTTTTGGGTGGCAAAGTCCTGTGTTCAGAGCTCATTGTTCTACTTATCATGCTTCCTGCGTTTGCATAATAGGTTTTGAAAATCAAAAGGGGATTTTGGACACCGTGAACTGGGAGGACAGTTCTACACCCCTGAGGTGGTCAAAAGACCAAAGCTGCTTGATTTTGTCTTTAATGAGGCTGTGATTAAGTCATGATGTCTACAGGCACATGCTTTCAGATTGGATGCTGGGCACTCGTAAAAGACCTGCAAATTAATATTTTGTTTTGTAAAATGGGTCACTGCTGGTGTATGTTTCCACCTGCTCATCTTTGGTGTGAAACATTGTCTTCACTTGGAAAGTAGAGCACAGTTGACCTTCCAGAAATGGGATAAAAACCTTCCTTCTGTGTTGCAATGTTACCATCATTAACAGCTTTTAATTTCCCTCCTTGGCAAAGTTTTAAGTAAACAGCTGAGTTCAGTGTCAGTCTTGTGTCCTTTAGGTTTTGATTTTCCCTTCTGTGGTGATCTGGCTTTGCTTCTCCACTGCTACAAGGAGCTTCAAAGCTGGTCATGGGCCCCAAGAAAAT
The DNA here is from genome assembly GCA_013397935.1 of Dasyornis broadbenti. Taxonomy (NCBI): domain Eukaryota; kingdom Metazoa; phylum Chordata; class Aves; order Passeriformes; family Dasyornithidae; genus Dasyornis; species Dasyornis broadbenti. Next base: position 1,834,257 of record VZRN01003153.1, on the reverse strand, counting down.
TATATTAATGGGACAGGAATGGGATGGGACACAGGTATTTAGCAGGAAATCATGGTGTTGTCCCCACTGGTATTTAGGCCGCCCCTGGTAGAATAAGGGAACAGCTGGATATGTGCAGCAGTTATTTTTGGCTTCTGGAACATTCAGTTTAGATTAGAGGAAGCTAGGTGCAAATTAAAGAGACCCATAACTGTCTTAAATTTTCGAGGATTAATGACTTCTCAGTTAGCCCTAAAAAGGGTGATCAGGAAGATGGAGGATAATCTGTTTTAGTAGAATTTGCGAGCTGCATTGTCACCAGCATTTGCCCAGAAGAAACATTCAGACACGTCATGTTTACAGCAGCTGCTGTGAAGTCTGAGCAATCAAAACAGATTTCTCCCAGCACTCTGAAAACAAAGCAGGCCACACTGAATCTCCCATGCACGGATGAGAACTCCCAGCCATTATTTTCTGTTTATTTAGCGTGCCTGTGGAACGGACCGTGACTGGTGATTTCCAGACCATCCCGCTGTGCCTGCGTGGGCAGAGGCACCACAGCTCTCTCTCAGTGGTGGGAGGCAGCCTGGCTGCCTGCAAAGGCAATGCTGAATGCAGGGCTGGGACTATTGCTCAGGAGAGCTCGCGCTGCCCATGGCAAAAGAGCCAAGACTGCCATCCCACAGTGCTGAGTGGGATGTTGTTTTCTGTAGCAATCCTTCCCCTGGATGAGTGACAAGGAGGAGATGGAACTTGCAGTGTAATCCTGCTTCTGGCTCTTGGAAACTTTTGAAGAGACTACAATGGTGATCAGTAATGTGCAGGGTGACACACACCTCTTGTTTTAAAACAAGAAGCCACCACTCTGGTGACAACGGATGCAAGATACACTTGGTTACAGGAGAAGAGGATAAGAGCTCATTTGGACAGAAGTACAAATGAAATCAAGCATTTCCAAACATAATTATGGCAGAGACACTAAACCACTCCCAAAGGACAAATTCTGCACCAAAATTTCAAACCCTGCCTTTTTATGTGCATTCAGGAACAATTTTACATCAAAGCAAATGGGTTTTTTTTTATAATGGCTGAGTCAGAAGGCAGTGGGATTTTCTCAGTGGAGAGCTGCACAGCTTTTTCTTTGGAGAAGCAAGGCTTCTCATGGTTGGCATTGAGTGGAAATCAGGAAAGCTTCATTACTAAGAGTCATAAAAAGTGGGATTTTTTCTCCAGATGTGCCTGATTGTGCTAAAGAGTACCAAGAGGATGTAGCAAAGCAGTAGGTTCAAATCCAAATTTCCCCTTTTAGCTTTCACAGGGCTACATCAGGTAGGGGTCCCACCCTGAGAGAGTGAAATTAAAAGGCAATTTCACCCTTCAAGGATGTGAACAGAACTTGATGAGCTTCATTTTACAAAATCTTCTCTGTTTCTTTCAGATGTGTGGGTAATTAGGCTGACATCTCCAAGCCACCAAGAGCCCCAGACTGCTCCATGGGTCATGAGTAAGGTCCTTTGCCCTTTGCTGGCAGCTTAGTCTCAGTTTCCTATCACAGACACTACAGTTTGAGAAGTCTTAATATGCTCATTCCTTGAATAGGAATATCCACTAGCCAGTCTAGTTTCCTAATAACTGATGACCCTCTTATCTGGATTACTTTCCCAAAGCAAACTTTCAAATGCAAACTCATCATTGTTGTTTCTCCTTCTCTTGATTTGCTCAGCCCCGCTCACAGGCCTGCAGGGTTACAAACCCTCTCTGATCATATGCTAATGAGTCATTAATACTGACTGCCTGTTAATGTGAATAAAACCCCCCTTCTTAGTCAGCCTTTGTCCAAATAAAGAAGTCTATTCTGATAACAAAAATGGTAAAACCAGCCAAGAATCAGTGAGGTAAAATTAATACAGCTCTTCCTCAGGACTGCCTGGAGCAGGGCTCAGCTCACTCTGCCTCGGCCTGGCTGGTCCTCCCTACCTCTGCCCCTTGTTTTATTTAAGCACTTTGAGTCTAAGATGGTATATTCAGGTTTCAGTCAGATTTTAACGTCCTTAGATGGCCAAGAACAAAAGGTCAGCAATGTTTCTAGCTGTGTGGCTTTACTGAAGTGTGACTTTTCACCATAAACTTGGCACAAGGTCATTTTAAGGTTTGTTTTTTTACACTTTCGTTAGCACAGGGGAATTACCCACTCACTTCTGGACAAGGTTAAATAGCTGACAACAGCTACAGGTTAAATATTAAGCTGTTGGTCCTTCCTTTCAACTAAGAAATTGCAGCTGTCTTCAGAAACACTTGAAAGTTCAGGCAACATCTTGGAACTGGTACAAGGAAAGGCCACATCTAACTAGCACAAGGGAACTGAAGAGATTTTGAGTCAGACTCTATTGTCTTGCACCTTCATACAATTTTGCAAGATTAATAAAGGCCATATGTTGGTATTTGAAACACTCAGCATATTTTTTCCAAGAGCAGCCAGTGTTTATGTGTTTTATGCTCAGCAGGTCACAAGGTGCAATCAGATGAGATGGCTGAGCTGCCTTCACAGCTTGCTATGTCTAAAAAATTAATTATCTTTTTTTTTTTTTTTTGGTGTTAATTTCTACCACTTTCATGAATTCAGCTGCCTCCTTGAAAGGTTAGATAGCACCAAGTTAGACCAGGGAAGTGCTGGGGACCAGCTGGGTAAGAGTAAGAAGGAGGATACTGGTGACAAAAAGGAGAAGGAAGAGAGGGAGAAGGACTGCTCCTTCCAACAGCCCTGGGCTGATGGATCACTTCAGCCTATTTAGTCTGACTGGACCTTGGGGTCCTACAATAGATTTGCAATAGTCCAAAGTTTCCATAGTCTAAGCATTTAGACACAGATTTAATAAAATCTTTAGGCTTGTGAGTTTTTCTTCTAGACTTGTAACTTCCCTTTTGATTTACTTTTCAAAGAGTTTGGTAACAGCTATGATCTATACCTTATTGAGTTTTGATCTGTGGAATTATGATTGCAGTGATAACTTTGAAAATACGAACTGAGTTCAAGTCACCAGTTTGCTCACAGCTTGCCGTAATAGCTACTGCAGGGGGTAAAAAGCTGCCTTCATTTCAGACAGGGGCTGTGTGCTTCCAGAGTGCATGGTTTTGGCATTTTTTCCAAAATGTTACTGAATTTGGTATTTGTACTCCAAAGTGCACCAGCTCATTGCATTTGGCCACCATCCATTTCTCATTCATTTGGATGGCCAGGACGTGCTTACAGTTCCGTTTTCCTTCCTGGTTTTCCTCACATGGTTTTCCAGGCTGCCTGAATTGTGGCACATGATGTCTGAACTGCTAAACCTTTACCTGAATAAAAGCATTTACCCTCATTTACTATCCAGCCATCCTACCAGCCTTGGACTGTAGTGTGCACTGGCTTAGCTCCTTGAGGATATGGTTCAGAGCAGAGGCAAGAGCAGCCCTCATTTCTAAAGGTGGCCATGACCCATGTTCGTCATGCTGTGTGGCTTGAATAAAGCAGGCAGAAACAGAGGCTAAAAGTTGGCAGTTTATGGCTGCACAGAAGTAAGGATTTATTTTTAATTGCACCACACACGCGAAGTTTCCTAATTCACAAATGTTCAAAATGAAACATATTACCTTATTAAGGCTGTTTTTAAAATTGCTTTGAAAAAGGCTGGAAAAGCTTCAGTGTCCTAAGATGGTCAGGAGGCCATTAAAGAAAGTGAAATGCCCTCAGCTCGTGTTGTCCCAAAACAAAGATTGACTGTGTGAGTCCTAGTTCACTTGAGTTCGAACTAAAAAAGATGCTCTCCACACCCCTACTTAAACTTGCTCTAAGATGAGGAGGGAACTTCAAAGAGAAAAGATGCCTGGACAATGGTAATTTAAAAGCTTTTCCTGCCTGCACCTCAATTGCTAGCTGTTCCTGGCTGGCTGAGCAGTACCCAGTAGTGTGCTAAAGCGGCCAGAGCAACAGTGGGTCCAGCAGTGCCCTGGAAGAAAGGTCCATGTAAAGTTTGGATGTAGATGTGTTTTAGTGGTGCTGCAGGCTTTGTGCAGTGGGGAATAAACCCAACCCACTACTGTAATGTTTTACAGGCAATATCTACTGCTGCTTTGCTTTTGATAGCAGGTACTTGGCTATTAATGTGAAGTTTCTATGAGATCTCCCTTCTATTGTATTTTATAGATGCCAGTATAAGTCTGGTTCACCATGACAGGTGACTGAGGATGCAGTCGTCTTCCCAAATGGTGAGACATGTCCTGTAATATTTGCTGGCTACATTTGCCTAGGTTTGGGGGTGGTGATCACAGCTATGGGACTGCTTTTTTTTTGTAAGTAATACTCTAATTCATTTAATAATGCAAATGTGGTCCCAGCAGTACAGCTTTACTGCATAATGACTAATCTCTGTCACAGCAGGATGCCAAGAATGAGTTTCTCTGGGAAGCTGTGGGTATGCATAATGAACAGCTATCCCTAATAAAGTCTTTTTAATCAGGAGTGTTTCTCAGATCAACTGAGTTAAATGAGTTTGCACTTTGTAAACACAAAGGTCGAAGTCTCTGACTTGGATAAAACACCCCATCTACTGTGAAATCAATGAACATTTAAAGACATTGACATCCTGGCCCTAAGAGCTAACTCCTATGCTCGCGTTTGACAGGAAAGCCCATGTCACTCTACACTGCCTCCAGTGAATGAATGCAGGATGTGATACTGCTTTTTGTGTACATATTTCACTTGCCCTCTAATGATCTATGAATACAAGTCACAGCCAAGGACTCTTGTGTCTGTCAGTATATTTCAAGCACATTTTAAAAAGAAAAATTTAAAAAGGAAAAAAAAAAACAAATGCAAGTTTCAAAAATGCAAGTTTCCAGCACATTTGAAGAAAGGAGGTGAGAAAGGAGAGAGATAGAATTTTAGGAAAGCTTCATCTGGAGTTCATACCTTATTAGATGCCAGGGAGCCCAGTCTTCCATCAGAGTGTGTCTCTGTTGATTGCACCTCAGCAGGGAGATGCCTATGAAAGCAAGCAGGACTCCTGAGATCTGGTGTTCACAGGACTACCTGTTTAATAGAAACAGCTCTGCTTCCAGTTTGGGATTCATATGAATATGAGCACTAGAAAAATCGTTCCTGGCGGTCTGGGCCATTGGAATTGTTCTTATGCATTAAAAATCACTTCAGCAACATATTTTGTGTTTTAGAGGCTATATTCCCTCATGGATTTGCATTTGAATGTCACAGCATTATAATCAGACGTGAGAATCAGTAAATAAAATGCCAAGTTTGCCCTTGATGGCCATCCTGAGTATCAAGGTCCATAACCTTTTATAAATACCTAAACAACAGTATTACATGTAAAATATAGGTATAGCACAAGTCTAACAGACTGATATTTTATTCACGGGATCACCACCAAGGAAATTAATCTGCACTTCTTAATATGACCATTGACTTGACAAGATTTTACAAGTTTACCTCAAATTCAGGTGTATCTTTGCCTTATTTGTCTTCTAAAGAGAAGGTAAGTCTGTCTTGTGCTCCAGTAAGAATGATAACATAAATTCTCAGTACAGATAGACCCAGGAGAGTAAGATACTCTTTTTTTTTTGACTGTTTCTTTGTTGACTGTAGAGGTGAAAGCATGCAGTCATAAAAATTCAGATATTATTGTAGTTAAAGTCTCTTTGTTAAAGAGGCTGGAAACATTTTCCTATGTTTTTATGCTTTTTTTTTTTTTTTTAATTACATATTTAATGAAGTAAGAAAGACAAGTTCTTTTCAAAGATGCAAATAGATCTGCTGGAGTGGTAAATAATTTCTGCCTACTTCTAACATAATTTGCAAATATTGTCCCCCTAGAATTTCACACCAAACCAGTTTTGTAAAAATCTAAGTGTCTAAATTTCATCTCTTAACTTTTTGTCACACACAATCTCTCTGTCAGAGGGAAAGCCCACAGCCCACCCAAGGATGTCACACTGACTCTGCAGTTGTGCTGTATGAGCACAGCAGCTACTGCTCCCTCTTAGGGGTGGAAACCCCCCAGTCTTCTCACGGAAATCCAGCATAGACAATCTATTTCTTATAGATTTCTTCTTATTTCTTCTGTTAAAAGCAGACGTTTGCCTTTATTTTCTGGCTATGATAATATGATTCATTTCTCCTCACATACTTGTCTAGTTGAAAGTTTAATTATTACAAATCCATGCCTTGCTTCTCTGGTTTTAGAGTTTAACAACGCAAGTCACCACTAGGATGGGAAACGCAGGATGATCAGTGGAAGACGTGATAAAAACATGCCTAAATGTGGTGACACATAGAGTCATAAAAGAAAAAACAAGGGTTCTGGGTTCCTTCTTCTAATACTTCATGGCAAGAGTAAACCTGAGGACTGTTTCAGAAGGCCAGATCTTTTTGCTTGAATTTTTGACCAAGTGTTGGGCACCTAAATCTTCTTCCTGTCATACTATGTGAGAGTGTTTATGAGAACTACAGCAATGTGTCACCTAATATGATGTTCTTCCTCTTCAAGGAAATCTGTGAGGGACTACTAAGTAAGGCTCAGAGAAAAAATTATTATAGATTAAAAACCTGGGGGTTTTTAGCTTGTTGGGAAATCTGATGTGGGATGTTCATGACAGAAAAATTTAACTTGTGAATAGTATTTGATTTTTTCTATTTAAGCACAATCACTATACATTTAAATAAATGGGGTTTTTTTAAAAAAAAGGATGGAAGGAGAGACAAAGAGAAATTATTCCCAGTTCCCCCATTCAAACTTTTCTCTCACTGAAAAGAGCTGAGAGACCTTCAAGAGAAAATGGAATTAAAACAAGTCTTTTGTGAAAATGGTAGTTGATAAACTGCTCTGGTTTCACAGCCATTCTCAGGAGCTCTCTGAACACTGTCTGAGAATGAAATTGGATGTTAAGGATATTTCCTATAAAGGAATCATCTCAATTTTATCATCAGAGTTATGTGACCTAAATTAATTTGTTTGGCACGGTGTTAGCTAATGTAGAATAATTTGTAATGTTGATATTTTTGTCTTCACAAACCTACATAAAGCTACAATCCATGTAGTTTAAATTGCCACTGAAACATAAATCAACGGCTTTAGGCATCCGCTTCTGAGGATGGTGTATATGTTAAATGTATACTCATACAGTAGATTATATTTCATAACTAACAAGTTGCAATATGCTTTGGGAAATATACTCTCTAAGGAGGGTGCACAGCAGCTTGGAAAATTATATTCCTTATCAATATGTTTAAAGATGGTCACTGTGAGCAAAAAAGCCCAGATATATGTTTAAAGGAAATCCTTTCTGTGCTCTTCCCTGTAAAGACCGTTCACAGCGTGACCAGAAGAGCCAGTGTCCCTGAGGTGGCTGATGATCACAGAGTGGCTCTGGCAGGAAACCTGCAGCTGAACAGGGACACTTGCCCCACTCTTGATGGGATGGGGATTACTCTGATTACTACTGGTAAGAGAAAAAACAGGGTAAACCAAACAGCATTTGGCTGGTTGCTGAGGGATGCATTTTGCAAGGAGATTCTCAATTCTTATTGATGCTTTCATAAAGCTGATGTCTTTACAATGCTTCAGGAGCCGCAGAAGTTGTTGGGAAAATTGCCTTGCTTCTGCTTTCAGGAATTGGTAACGCTGTATTCCTTGGCTAAAAACATTTTAATTTCTTTTTTTTCATCTCATAGGGACTGAAACAAATGCCCATTTGAGATCCTAGGGAATCGCAACCCTTAACATCTATTATTTCTGTGGATTGCTAACACTCTTAACCCTTAAAACAAGGACAGGAATTTTGGTGAGAGACGAGAAGGCTCAGGTAGCACCGAACAAGAGCAGCAAGAAACCATTCAAATCTGTTCTTCAAGCATCCTGTAAAGCACTAGAAATTGTTGGTAGTAAATGACTTGCTGACTGGTGATTGCAGGACTCTGAGCTCTGCCTCTGTGCAACCTGGCTGTTTTCAGTGTAGGTGCTGGGGTTTTTTCATTTGGGCCTTTTGATTTTCTCAGGATGGATTCTTTTCCAGGTTCGCTCAAATAATTTCTTTTAGATAATCTAATCTCTAAGATAGTCTGAAAAACAGTAGCCAAAGGCAGTGTAAAGAAGACAGCACAAGCACAGTCATTCTGCTGCTGCTTAGCAAAATGAGACAAGAGAGCTCTCTTGCTGGAGTGTTCACATCATTTGAAGAAGTGTTTTCTGAGTACCTCAGTCTCAAGAGGTATAACATGGCAGTTCCATTTTACCCCTAAGCTACTGTGAACTAGTACCACACCTGACCCACCTTTGTCATGGATCTCTATATTATGGAATATTTTAAAATTGCCACTCCTTAACAGATCGAGCACAACCAGCTGTCCCAGGTTTAATCAGATCCCAGTAATAGCATATATTAGCTGGATGCAATATCATTCTAGGTTTTAAATTAAATATACCCACTGTGGGAGATAGCCCATGGCAACAACAGCTTTCGATGGGGAATGCTGTTTCCCTTTGAAATATTCCAGACTTTAACCAGCTTTTTCAAATTGTGTTGTGAAAGCAAGTAAACATTCACATTTAAAAATACCTTCACCGTGTTATTGCCTAATTCATTCTCATTGTAGTCTTTTTTGTTAGATATGAATTGTATACCTTGTATAGAAAGCTGTGCTCTTCAGGAGAGGAAGCAATTCCCAATTACCTATTCCTCATAAGAAAAATATTAGAGTGATAATGGTTCCTATATTTAAATTGTGAAATAATTTGCATTGTGAGATTAAAAGATCCCCATAACAATGCCAAAGGCAGAACATTTCCAAAGAGAAATGTTCTCTCTAACAACCTGGCTGTAAAACGGAGGGATGATAACACTTGACAGTTTTCTCAGGCTGGGGTGTATGGAGCCTTGGTTAACTGTAAGGAAAAATGACAAATCTGAACACGTGTACTCTCTTTCCAATTCTCTCCATGTTGCAAAGGGTTGAGTGTTTGTAGTGGGACTCTTTCCCTTTCTTATCTAGTTACACTGAAAATACTCCAGGACACAGTCTGGAACGTGTGACACTTCAGGAACCGCGTTTGCCTGGTGCAGCGGGCAGTGGTGGTGCTACAGGCTCAATCCCACTCACATCCCACATTGTGTTCTGCTCTCTAGGGAACTGTTTTGGCTGCTTTATTCTTCCATTGAGTGCACTGTCTTGTTTCTTACAAAGATGCAACCTCTTTTTTTGGATAATAATATTTAAAAACATAGATATAAAACAAAGTCATAGCATTTGGAGTTCCTACTGGTTTTCCCAGCATTAATAGCAGCAGATGGTGGAAATCAATTTGCTATTAATTTACTGTCATGTCAAACACTCAATATAATTAAGCAAAGTGTCATCTAAACTCTGATTACTTACTTTCAAATTAAAATCATGTGTTAAACAGTCTCCCAATTATCGTGCTAATACCTGTGAAATGCTGTTTTCAGTTTCCAAGTTCCACAGTCTTTTTAGTATCAGACTTCAAAGTCTCCTGATAGGAATTATGGGTAGGAAGGTCGGGACTTAGAGCTAGATTTGTTTAATACTATCCTTCATGGGAGTGCGCTTATTTCGGTTGTTAATTCCCTTTGCTAAATTTCACACACGCAATGAAGCATGACTATCAGTGTTATACTGGGGTACCATTTGCTCCAGCTGCATACATTAAAAAAAAAAAAAAAAAAAAGATAGTATTCTCCCTGATACTGATAGAAATTACCTAAGTGCATCACAGGCGGTACTAAAACCTTAACCACAGTACCTATCTGTGCTTATATTCAGAAAAAAAGCCTATTTGTGTTAGTGTTAATTAAAGCCAAATTAGAAGAACAGAAAAACAAATCTGACTGAGAACATCATCATGCATGCCATTTGCTTTGTAATTGTGCACATACCTAATTACTCTTCCATGGAGAGGAAACATCAGAAAGAACTCTCAAGCCCTTTTGCTTATTATCTCCTTTAGTACAACAGTTTACCTCTACGAGCTATCACATCCAAGCTTGTTTTCAATGTTTCGAGCTATTCAAAATTCCTTATTTCTTTTTTCTTTCTTCTGGGGAAAACTCTGTTTAATCTTTTACAGACTGACCAAGAAAATGTTTCCAGATACTCACCCAGGCTTTTTTATTCCTCTGAGTCATCTAATCCCCACTATGTCTGCTGCTGGATTTCAAAATAGGATTATTATATGTGGTTTACAGCCCAAAAACTGGATATAGGATTAACTATTTTAGCTTGATCCTACCTGATAAACTGTGAAATAGTAATAGGAGAAGAAACCTTTTTCCAAGCAATAATTTTCCACATAAGAAATGTCTCTTTAGAAATATTGTTGCCTCAAGTAATAGGAGAAAATCACAATTGCTATGAGTGGGAGGGAGGATGATCCATGCAAAAATACTTTCTCATTAAAGTTTCTTGAAAAGGTTTGAAAATCAGCCTCAGCTGAACAACAAGGAAGAAAATCAAGGAGCGGGGCAAGGATCAGCAAGGCTATCATCATACTTCATTAACAGAGAATACATGTGCCTTCGTAGCACAGCAAAAAGCAACCTAGAGTCAGAAGCTCTTTTCAACATGGGGAAGAAATAAGAAGATGCCAAGTTTTAAGAAAACTAGCCATACAGGGCTTTGGCCAGCCTGCCAGTGGTGGGCTGAGGACAGTCTGTGTAGATGGAACAGAAACAGTTCTGGAAAAATTTTCCAGGATGTCTCATACAGTGTTGGATGATTTGCTTTTATATAAGTGGTCCCTGGGATTCCTGGCAGCCCCGCATTCAAAGACATCAAAACTACTTAGCTTCTAGATTGGAGATAAAATAATTTAAATTTTGTTATTTGCAAAGTTATAACCTCAGTGTACTGTGGTAAAAGCCCTGCTGGAGGCTACCTAGTGTCCACCATAAACCCTGTACGTTTATAGTGCAGCTTACACAGGGGCACAGCAGCAGACGAAGGCCTCAGAGCACATCACATCCAGTCATCTTCAATACCTCCTCCCAGGCCTTTCTAAATGATGCTCAGCAAAACAAACCAAGTTTATTTTAAACCTAACTGTACTTGTAGTCAGACAAAAATAAAACAAAACCTGCAGTTCTTCAGTGCCACTAAAATGATTCAAGTAAGGACAATGCTTTATTAGAGATATTAATATTAAATGTAAAAATATTTTCTGGACTCAGGAATGGGACCAAAATACCTCTCTAGCAAAGCAATGGGTTTCCAGTTAATGAAGGCCAGTATCACACCCCTGACTTGCCTTTGTGTGGGAGGGCATTTGCTCAAACTGATCAAAATGACCACAGAACTCAGAAGTGAAGGAGAACATTGAGGTCAAAGGTATTCCCTAAATGATACAGAGTGACTACTTGAAATGAAATGACATTGAAAAGATGGATATGCTTTTGAGAGGTAGGTGTGCTTGTGCAAATTTGTGTTGTGTAGAAGCTATATAAGCACTGTGATAAAGTGGCCCTGCCAACCTATGAGTGGCTCTCAAATTCCTGAAAAAAACTGGATGAAAATACAATATATATTCCTTACCTTCACTGTCTGTCAATGAGATGGAAATGGAAAAAAAAATGTATGACATTGTACATTAATTGAAAACATAACTGTACTTGCCTTGAAGAAATTCTTTTGCTTAGTAAAGCAACAGAGGAATATCACAACATCTCATGATAAAAGATGACAGTTCCATTATGCGGCTGCTGGAAAAGAAAACAGGAAAGAAAAAAATAACATCTCTGACAGATAAGAAGCATCCTTGTTTGTGAATATTGTGTTCTGCCTGGTTATTATATTTGCTCTATGGGTTGAGGAAATTATCAAAAGTTCAGGCAAAACTTTTTGCAGCAATTTAGAAAAAACCAGAATGTGCCAACCTACTCTGCACTTCGGGTAACAGCTCTCTGGTGCAAAGTAAAGCTGGCAGGACAGAAATTCTGTGCAAAGCCAGACTTCTTAAGCTGAATTCTGGTTACTGGACTTCAAATCACCTTCAGTCTTGTGGGTTCATATGTATCCCTGGTTCCACAGTAGGGCTGGATTTATGTACTGGGGGAAGGTGGAAGGGAGAGTTACCTTCCACTGCACTCCTCTTTCTACAGAAAGGGCATAAGGACAACTGGAGCCTCAGAACTTAGAATGACCGAACTCAGTCAGATTTCTGGGAACATCAGCAGTTTTCATGCATTGAAGCATAGTCTTAATCAATATTTGCTCAGACATTAAAAAATTTCATTATCTGGTATAAAATATTGTCTGTGAAGAAGAAAAAATATAGAATCTCTTTATAGAAGCATAATAACGTAAGTCTCTAAATAGGGTAAGAGCAGGGGAAATAACACCATGGGAAAAAATGGGGATTATGGAAGAAGAGGGTTTGAAGAAAAGGTCATGGTCAAGGTTTTATTCAGTGTCATTCCTTTTATTCTGTATAGAATTTTAAAACATTTGTAAGCATACAGTTTTGTTCAAAGGGTTTAAGGAGAAAACAGGTTTGGCGGAAAAAAAATTGAGCAAGAGAATTAGAATGTGTGATCAGAGAAGACGTAACAGGGAGCAGATAGGGCAAGACATGAGGATTTCAGTGGGATAATGTGATGAGTGAGAACAACTCATGTCCATGCCAGCTGGGACTCAGCATCTTTGCAAGGTAGGTCACCTCTGTTTTATGATACTTAACTTGGATTTGGAGCCCAAAGATAGAAAAACTTTAAATTTCTTTAATCTTTCTGTCCTATAACTCAAAAGATGTTTTATCAGATACTTTCTTGTCAAATGAGATATAAATCAATGAAACTGTCACAAAATGTAAACCCTAAACCAGATTACCTCAGCCTCCAATGCTCAAGAAGATTTTTGAGCTTTAATATGATTCTCCTTTTATGGCTATTATACATACGAATACTAAATTGTTGCCATATTTTTAAATTCTGTTGGTTAATATATTTCATAACTGTGTATACTATTTAGTTTACCACTAATCCTGTTTAGAATTCAGTCTTAGTCAGAAAGAAGCAGATGACTTAGCAAAATAACAGCTAACCTATTTAAGTCTCCTAGACACGAACAATAATTTCTAAAGTTTTGAAAGGACAAAATAGATACAGGCTAAAATCAGAAGGATGTCCATGTACTGAAAATAAAAATATTCATGCAATAATGGGCTTGTAAGAATCAAGTAAAATTTAAAGTAACTGGAAAGAAAGGAAAGAAAGGGAATTACTGTAGGAGAAAATATTTGAACAAACCAATAGGCTGTTCATACAAAGAGCATCCTTAAAAATGTAGGCTGAGGTTTTCACTTGGAAGAGAACAGTGATGTGAAATAATGGTAAAACCCATATTAGTCATTCTTTGTTTATCAGAGCTTCTTCAAACGTTGTCAAATTGCATCTGATGATCTCTTTTGAAAAAAAGGTAGAATTCTGGACAAATAGAAATAACAGAATGTGGAATAACAGTGATGCAGAAAATAGGAAAAAAAACTCCACCAGGTATTTCACAAAGATGAATGAAAATGAGTTATTTTTAATATCTGGAAAGATTTGGATGCAATTATCTATGACAAAATAGGGAAGGTACATCCTGTTTCGATGAAATAAAAACAAAACCAAAAAAAAACAAACCAAAAAAAAACCAGGGAAAAATCTGCCTAAGAGGCTGCTAATCCTTTTTTTGCAGTTTCATGAACACCCACCTAAAATTTATTCAATTTGCTTTTCAACTGCTGCCCTGAAAATGGTAGAATAAAGATCCAACATCCATAAAAGGATTTTTGTAATGTACTAGGGCTACACTAAATTGATTCATGTCATAGCTTACTGGGCATATTGAACACTTACTAAAGTAAAGAATAAAATGCCACTTTATTTATCACTGTTCAGAAGCAAACCTTCAGAAGACGCAAACAACCAAAAGATTTGCTCCAAGAGAAGTATAACTATTTGTATCAGCCTGGGACAACTCCTGTAATGTTTTTTATGTCTAGGGAGAGATTAGATTTATTCTAGGAGTTCTCTGAATCTCTGGGAGTGTTCAAGGCCAAGTTGGATAGGGCTCTGAGCAACTTGGTCTAGTGGAAGCTGTTCTTGCCCATGGCAGGGAGGTTGGAACTAGATAATCTTCAAGGTTCCTTCCTGCCCAAGCCACTCTATGATTCTATGATTAAATTAAGGAAAATAAAATTTTCCTTTATGTGATGGAAATAGCAAGAAGGAAAACATACTCTCTTCACAGATCTCAGGAGAGAAAAAAGGCTCATGTTTTAAAAAAAAAGATCATGTTTAAAACATTTTCTTGACATTTTATAGAACATCGACGTCTTTTATACAGCACAAGAAAATCTGTGTTTACTTCCTAACGGATGTTACATATTCAAAGGGGGATCAGAAAATATTGTTTACATATAAATTTTTATACAGAAAGTTACAAATACACAAGAGAGAGATCATGACTCTTACATAACCTAAAGCTAATCACTACTATGCCATAATTTTTTTATTCACATTGATGCCTTTTATCAGGAATTTGTAAAAGGTTGTGATAATAATTCCATTGGTATCACAACCAGTGGGTATTGGTCTGGAAAAATATGAAAGAATTCTTAGAGATTATATAATTCAAATATGACCATAATAATCTGGCTCTATGGTTATAGATTTTACCTGCTAATACTTTAGTCAGGTTTGTACTGTATTACAAAATAAGAATACTGTGTTTATTATAATTTAGTCATTCCTTCTACTAAAAATTGTATAAAGATGACTAATGTTTGATGCAGTTGGATGCAGGCTGTAATAAAGTCCAAGTAAATAACACAATTTTGGGGGGGTTTTTTTGGTTCCAATATATGAAGGCACCTTTTTCACTTTTCCCCAAGGCTAAAGGTTTATCCTTTTTTTGCCATCCTTATTATTACCCTGGTGTTCAACAGGTAGAACAGTCCTCAGGGTAACACCACCACTTGAAGACTGTTACAGACCCCCCTGGGGCTTGTGCTTTTCCCTGGTACTCACCTGAGCTTGTCCTGCTGCAGTGACCTTGGGCTCACTGCAGGCTTAGGGAGAGAGGACTCCCTTGCTGGAGACCTGTGGTGGAAAAACTTCTCATTAAGAATACAGTTTTGCCATCTGTCACAAGCCTCACCTGACAGCTGAACCAAAATGCCTTGGCTTCCCCATATCCTGAGCACTTCCAAGTCAGGTAATGACAGTCAGGAAAAAAATTAAGCAAAAGGCCATTAAAAACAGAATAATTTAAAGCCAGTCTCACACAGTGTTAAACAAGAAGCAGAGAAGTGTGCAAGTAGAAGTCATCTCAGCAGCTCCCCTTTACCTTCCTTGCTTGCTATATGTTTTTGGATGAATTGGTAGCATTAGGCACATGTGCTGTACCATGAACAGTCTGGGAATGATACATAGCTCCCCAGCTCAGTTTAGCTGATTTCTGCACAAGGCGTGTATGCAACTCTTCAGGGCAGATCTCTCAACTTCTATAGCACTCTTCTTTCTTCCTTTCTTTCTTTTTTTTTTTTTTTTTTTTTTCTTTTTCTCTTTTAAAGGGAATATGTTATAGTATGAGAAATATAAATGTAGTGCAAACACAGAGGTGGGTGACAGAATCTTTCAGGTCCCAGTACCTGGACTTTATGCCATTTCATGAGCATCTCAAAGTCGTTCTATTGGCTGGCTCTCAGGGTTGTGAGGTGGGAAGTGAGCTAATGGTGCCGAGGGATGGTGGGCTTTAGGGCTGCGTTACACCTGCAGTGGGGAAAAGGCAGAGGAGGTTGTTCTGCACTGGGGAGGGAGTGAGGTGAATGGGGAAAGGGATGGAGCAGGGCTTGTTATGGATAGCAACAAGAAAGGTTAGAAAACTAAACAACTTAATAAAATAGCAGGTTTTGTACAACAGAAAGGAAGATGAATATATACACAGTGAGTACATTTCATATCCCTTCAGATGCTGGGCACTCTTGTGCTCACACAACATCAGATGGAGCCAGATAGATTTCCCCAAGGAATTCTGTGCCAGAGCAGATCCGGAGGTTGGAGAGACATTCTCCCCTTCTCCCCCTCTCTCCCTTCTGATTCTTTGAGCTAATATACGATTTTCTCACAAGAAAACTAGTCTGCTCCCAAAGGATGCACACAGAACTTTTTGCTGCATGGTTAGATACAGGCAAGGCCATGTGGGAGGCAAAGTTGCTGGTATGGTGTGGAAGCTGCCTGCAGGCAGCTGTGTCTGTGATGCAGGTGAGGTGACCCTGGAGGCAGGGGACCTGTGCAGCCTGGCACAGCCCAAGGACCCTGCTGGGCAAGCAGCCCAGCACCCACCTGTGCCTGCTTGGAGTTACAGTGACAGGGGTCACACAGAAATATGATCACACAGAATAATGTGAGTTGGAAGGGACCAGAAAGACTGAGACCAGCTCTTAAGTGGATGGCCCATACGGGGATCAAACAGTGACCCTGGCGTTGTTAGCATCATGCTCCATCAAGGAGCATCACTGCATTAGGAGTGAGCTAATCACTCACTCCTCCATGGGCAGCCCTCTCCCAGGCAGGAGAGCTGTGCTCCACTCCCTGATCTACATACCTTTCTCAACCATTTTGTTAGTTACGGTTATCTGAGCGAGCTGTCCAGCTAACAGACAGTCTTCCAACAGCTTGGAATGTTATCTCCATCCCACAGACACCAATGCAGCTCAGGCTGGTGTGGGGCAGCTCCCATGCAGGGCTGGTCACACTAATGAACAGGCTGCTCAAGCCCTCTGGACAGGGCCCAGTAGAACAGGGATGTTCAGGATTGCCAGCTCCTTGAACACAATGCCTTCTGCAAAACACTCAGTGCAGAACTTAAAGCAATAGCAAAGTGAATAGGAAAAAGGATATGAAATGGAAAAAACAAGTTTCTAGAAGGTAATGACAGACTAGGAAAAGGATCATAGAATACCTCAAGTTAGAAGGGACCCAAAAGGATCATTGAGTCCAACTCCCTGCTCTTCCCATGACTAACTAAAATTACACCATATAATTAAGAGCATTATCCAAATACTCTTAGAACTGTGACAGGCTTGGTGCCATGACCACTTCCCTGGGGAGCCAGTTCCAGTGACCAATCACTATGACAGTGAAGAATCTGAACTCCCCCTGACACAACTTCATTCCATTTCCTCATGTCCTATCGCTAGTCACCAGACAGAGAAGCTCAGCACCTCCTCCTCCACTGCCCTCCTTGAGGAGGCTGTAGACAGCAATGAGGCCACCCCTCAGCCTTCTCTTCTCAAAACTGAACAAACCAAGTGACCTCAGCCACTCCCCTGAAGTATTGCCCTCAAGACCTTTTGTCCACTTGGTTCCCTTCTCTGGACACACTCCAAGAGTCTGATATCCTTCTTACATTGTAGTGCCCCAAACTGCACACAATATTCAAAGTAAGGCTGCACCAGTGCAGAGCAGAGCAGGATAACCACCTCCCTCAACCGCTGGCAATGCTGCACCTCATGCACCCCAGGATGTGGATGGCCCAGGGACGCTGCTGACTCATACTCAAATTGCCATCCATCAGTCAAAATTCCCAGATCTCTTTCTGCAGAGCTGCTCTTCCCCACAATTTGTATATATAACCAGGAGCACATAGCTCTCCACATCCTGAAGAATGTAGGAAAAGCCTAGCAAAAGAAAAGTTTTGCTCTTGCTGATTACATGGATGATGCACTTTTCGGATGGAAGAAATAGAAGAACTAGGGAAGGAATTAGGAGGCATTTTGCAATTTACCTTGACAATATTCTTTAGTGGAATGAGAATTTTTCATGCACTCAAAATGAGGTAAAAATTCCCTCTAGCCTTGTGTAAGTTTGGTTTTGTTGACAGTTAATGCAGCATGAAAGGTAAGCATCTAGTCTCTGAGTGTTATTACTGCTGAGTGTGCAGAAATTTGATTCTCATGACTGAATTTCTGTGTGCACTGCAGGCTTTTGGTAGATGCCCCTTCTGCCTGGTTCTTTCATGCAAAGCTATTTGCAGAATGTCCTGTAAGGCTCGCTGGTGCAGCGATTGCTTTTGCCTTCATTCTCTAGACATCCCTGCTTCAGTATTTTACTTCTTTAAATGGTTCTACTTATGACTGGAAACATAGACAAAATACATTGCCTCAAAACACTTCAGCATGTGAGAGTTAAAAATAATGTGCTTGGAAATGCCAGCTTGAGTTATGTTGTATGTGTTTTTCCAAATGGTTAAAATGATGTAGCTTTTTATATTTTCATATTTCATGTTCTCTCCATTTCATGGTGTTTTTCTTATGCAAACTCATTTTCATTTTTTAATATTTTATCCAGTGAGTTAATTTTGAGTATCAAAACATTAACTCAATGTCCAAATAGTATGCTTTAGAAATATTATGCAGAAGAAGGAAGCTGAACTCCAGCTTTAGGTGCAACGCAGATCTCACTACCTTAAATCTGAAGAGGTATCACAAGTTCCTATTCAGTACACTGCAATTTCCTAATCTGGTATGCTTTAACTGACTGATCAGTGGGATTTTTTTTCCTCATGTTCACTCAATGTTTTTCCCTTTTAAATTTCTTTACCATCAACTATTACTCAGTATTATATCTTTGTAGGAAATACCTTTCTTGTTAACAATGTTTTCTTAATGCTAGTCTGGTATGAACTCTTTCTCTGAGGCATTTATTTAAGCTGAGCCACATTAAACAGAAAGCACATTTCCCCCTTTCAAAATAAAATATTTTTTATTTCTCCTCTGTGGTTTGTGGCATCTGACCAGGCTGTGTCCTGCTGTGGGTGACAGGGGAAAAACAACAGAGTCACCTGTGATGCCAGCTCCAACTTGAATGGCACAGGGCACCTTGTGGCCACTGTGACAGGACAGGATCAAACCTTTCTTATAACTTTATCTATAATGTGTGGTAAAGCACTTCATCAAATTCTCCAAAGAAGTTGTTGTCTACTACAGAAACTTTGTACATCAATACACACCAATAGTGAAAAAGAAAAAAAACAACCCAAAACCCAAAACCTACCATTTTAAAAAGGAAACTGTATTTTGATAAATTACAGTTTTTCATTATCTTTCCTAGAGAGGAAGATTCACCCAACACAAGCAGGCTGTTGTATGAGCATAGGATATGCTATGTCATGTTTCTCTTTTCTCTGCAACTGTGGGACTCAGCAGACATTTGTCTTTGAAAATTTAGCATTGGGAATGGGGATTTCCTCATAAAAACTTGTAATGCTGTTTGTACTTCCCCCCTAGCTGAAACCTGCAACAGCTGTAGACCAGCAGGATAGAGGGTTAATAATTTTCCTACCTGTACTCACCACGTTACTGGGTGTGAGACAGTGACAAAGAGCAGGGAAACGTGGTATTATCATCCAGATAAAAAAGGTTGCCAGCTCCTAGTGTCAGTAACCAGACCCCTGATTCAAAGCCTCATCAAATACTGAGAATCTCTGACTGCTGAAGGCTTTGGATCAGGCATACACTTCTGGAGATTATGTAACTTGTGCAAAACCTTCATCATCAAACCCATTTCAAATATATATGCAGTGGATGTGGCTGTGTGCATATATATGTGTGTGTACAAATAAAACCACCAACTGATATTAACTCAACATGTTAGGTTTGGGTTTTTAAAATGAGCATGAAGACATCCATCAGGAGATTATTATACAATTTATTTTTGGGTTTGGGAGACATTATTCTATGATGAGGAACAATATCCTATACAAATCCTACAAGAACTGCTGCCAATATGGAATTTTAGTGTCAAATATAATTTTAATTATTCCAGATGGCATTTCCACATACTTTTTCTTTTGTTTGTGTGTGCATGTGTGTTTGTACACGTACACCCTCTGGAATGAATGCCCATTATCATGGCTCTTTTTAGAGCTTCTGTTTCAAAAACATAATGCATAATCAGTTTGATTATGTGACAAGCTGTTTCATCCTTTTTCTCTCTTTTTTTTTTTCCCCAAGCAATTTTCTAGGTCATGTTTGTGTTAGGTCTTCCTTAAAAAAAAAGAATATCAGAGCGATTTTATGCAGAATTTATTTCAGCCAGCAATTACAGTCATTG
The DNA here is from genome assembly GCA_013397935.1 of Dasyornis broadbenti. Classification (NCBI taxonomy): domain Eukaryota; kingdom Metazoa; phylum Chordata; class Aves; order Passeriformes; family Dasyornithidae; genus Dasyornis; species Dasyornis broadbenti. The sequence continues at coordinate 1,814,118 of VZRN01003153.1, read as the reverse complement.
TTTGGAGAACTACTTTTGAATTATATTTCTAAATAATTAGGGGTTTTTTTCTTTAGAAAGTCAGAAATCCATTTAGGCAGTGGGGATTTAAGCTATTCATAGAATACTTAAAATACAGCCTTCAAGAAAAATGGAAATAGCTATAGTTAAGATTTGTTCAGTTCAGCTTCTTTCACCAGCATCATTCAACTTTCAGTCTTCAGTGAGATGAATTAAAAGAGAAATTGTTTCTAAAAACTTACTCTAAACATTTTAAATTAAATCTATTCAAGTAACAATAGCCGCTTTTTTATCTTGAGAAATGTATTTGGAAAGGATGCTCCAGGCTTACATTATACTTAACATACACTAGAAATCTGAACTTTTATTGAATGCAGGACCCACAATTCCAGAATTGTTCCAGTGGCAATTAAAAAACAATCTGTTGCTGAATTTTAATGGACTCAACCACTAACTTTGAGAATGACACTTGTCCTTGGTCATCCCTTCTGGCAGCAAATCTGGTAGGTGCTTGCTCAAGGGAAGGAAATCCTAGCAAACCTACAAATTAGTATTCCTCATGCAGTGGAATGCCCTCCATCACAGATCCCATAGCTGGCAAAAAGGAAGAGGCTGGATCTGTTCTCAAGATGTCAAAGGCAATGGAGTTGTTCGCAGCAGTTGTGCAGGGTATCCTCTGTGATGCTGGGAAGTTATTTAAACTCATCTTTATGGTTTTGGTCACTATCATTTAATATTTATTTTCACAGTGCTCCAGCTCTGATCCCTCAGATGAAACCTTGGCACAAGCCATCAGAAGTGTCCCAGGGCTGGAATCTAATTTCCAAGTTTTGAATGCTCTCAATCCATACTGCAGGCAAAGGATGCTGTGGATCGTCTGCCACTCTCCTGAATGCTATTCTTTGTCTTCCACAATGGGCACTTCACCACTAAAGATCTGTGGTGCTTGAGATATTTGGGGTTGTTCAGCCTGGAGAAGAGAAGTCTCTGGAGACATCTTGGAGCAGCCTTCTGGTACCTAAAGTGGGTGGGGACTACAGAAAACAAGGGGAGGGACAATATATCAAGGAGTGTTGTAATAGGAAGAGGGGGTATGGCTTCATACTGAGAGCAGGTTTTGGTTAGATATTAGGACAAATTTCTTTACTGTGATGGTGCTGAAGCACTGAAACAGGTTGCCCAGAGAAGCTGTGGATGCCCTATCCCTGGAAGTGTTCAAATCCAGGTTGGATGGGGCCCTGAGTAACCTGGTCTAGTGGAAGGTGTCCTTGCCTATGGCAGGACATTGAAAGTAGGTGATTTTTAAGCCATTCTATGAGTCTGTGATTTTATTATGAATTCTGGTCTAGGCAGAAATTAACCCCAGAAAACAAATATAATAATACCCCTCTGCCTAAGAGTTATCTTATACAGAAAAATATCACTTGCAATTTTTTTTTCCTGAGACATTCAGGTGCTGTGGCAGTAGAAACTACCAAAAAAGAAAAAAAAAAAGACTATTAGGAAAAAGATAATTCTGTGCTGTACAGAAAAGACTACTGTATGGCAAATTAAGCCTAGGGCCATGATATAACTAATGAGGACAAACTAAAATACTGCACAGCTGTCTCATTCACCAGGCACTACTCATCCAGGTTACTATTGGAGGCAAAAAACCTAACGTAAAAATAGCAAACAGAAACTTGTATATAAGGCAATTTCATTAGGGATTACTTCATAAGCATGTATACATTGAAGACGCATAAAGACAGGCTAAGTTCAACAACTTATAAGAAGAACAAGGCCCCCAACCTTTGACTACTGGCTTTGTTCATTTAACAACTTTTGAACTTTCTTCTATAGAATCAAACTACATATAATTCGACTGTAAACCTAACATGTGACTGCTGCTTTCCATAGTGTCATGTAGAATGACTCCTGCCTACTAACACATATTCCTGTACATCAAGAAGATTTCACCCAATAAAAGAAAGCATTAGACTTTGACTTACCATATTTGCAACATTATTATATTTTCATCTCAATGTTTAGACATAGTTAGATAAATATATTAAACACTAAATATAACTTTTTGATCAGTGTTGTATTTTCTCAGTCTCATAAAGTTGTAGGCATAACTGAGTTGGGTAGGGAGCACACAAAGAGCACTATGCCACCTCTGCCTGCAAAACCTGACTTGTAGACATGAGTTTACCATCAAAATTACTATTACTATACAAAAATACTATACAAAATTATGATTCTACTACTAAATTACTATTGGAACAGAAGTTTTTCCAGTGCCCAACTAACCGGCAAATTTATTTCAAGCTCAGGAAAGCTTTTGTACAAGTAGTATCTCCCCTGTCAGAGCTTGTTGATGTACCTCCATTGGCAGAACCAAACTGGGACACATAAAAGATATGGGCAAAACTATGGAGTGACTTCTGAAGTCTGCTTAGGCACCAAAACAACCATTTCTGATATTCAATGAACTGAGTTCTTCCTGTGTCTCAAAAATTACACCAAGGGGGGAAAAAGAGGAAGAATATTTTTATGTATATTTCTGAAAAATAAAGAAGTTATTTTCTGGGAATATGAAGGAAAACAAGGACAGATGTGATGACCCATTCTCAAGGGGAAGGAAGCACCAATTTCTCTGGACCTCTACAACAGATTTTATTCCATGAGGACATTGGCTATGAATGAAGACTGGCAGTTGGTGACAAGTCCAGAGTATGTTCTTCTCCATCCTTGCAACATCACTGTCTATAATAGTAATAATAACAGTAATCACTATTACTTCCTTTTAAAGTGTGTATTCCTAAAAGGCATATTTGTTCTGTTGTAATTATCCAATATTCTAAACTTCTCACACAATATCCTCCGGATATTTCAGTTTTCAAGAGAAGATCTTGTAACATCAGAATTCCCAAAAAAAACTTTCCTGGGTTTGACCAAAGGCTCAGGGCCTCATTTGAATGAGGGCTTGGTCAGACATAATACTTATGACAAGTAAGAAACTAGGCTCATCTGGGCTGATTTGTCCTAACATAAATCAAGCTTCCTGTGCTTTTTTAGCCATGGCACCATAGTACTGCTACAGCATTCCTCATGGCACTTTGAAGTCCATATACTGTGTTGATTTATCCCAGTTCTCTTGGTGTTGGACTGTGTTAGGGTGCTACAGAGGTGACAGTGACAGAGAAAAGAGGCAATCACTGTCAATACTTGGTACTAGCAGCCCTCCACAATGTACTTTCTCAAATTGGCTGGGAAAGCACCATCCCTGAGATGTGCAAGGATCAGCCCCACAAAACCCTGCGGCACCAGGCCACAGTGCCCTTGCAGCCTCAGGCATGACACACCGCCTCTAATCTCTCCAACACAAGCAGCACCCCAGATCTTCCCCTTTACAGGACAGCAAAAGCAGCAGGTTATCTATCAGACAACTTTTTGTGTCACAGAGTAGTCTCTTACCCAATCCATCTTGGAAAAGCCTACACTTATGCCTACAATCCCAGTCAGAGCCAGCTTTGTTCCCACAGCAACAGATGCAACCCCTATAACGTGATCCAGCTTTTTGGCAGTGCCTGACCTCCTTCTGCCGGAGCCCTGACTCCAACCCTGGCAAGGCCTGCTGAGAAGGGGGTTGCTGTGCAACCTGACTGCTGCACAGCCATCCTTGGCAGCTCAAGACAGCACTCCTCAGTTAAGGCATGCTTTGATGACTGGATCCATGCATTTTTCTGCAAGGAGTCATTTGTTCCCCTAGCAGCTAACATTTCTGGCTGTATCTTGTGTGTGATCAGGCACAGCTTCCTTCCTCTCATACCCACTGGAAAAAACACTGTGCCTATCTGCAATGTTTTTGTGTCAGGTTACAGCACTGCCGACAGCCAGGATTCAAAAACATGCGGGGGAAATAAAGGCCTGGCAGGAGAGGTTTAGGGCCCGAAGTGTTCCCTGTGCTATGCAGAGTGCTTCCTCTGGATGCCTGCTTGCTCTCCACTGCCTTCTCTTCCTGCCCCCACCTCCTGCCCCATTCCCTGCACAGTCCCATAAAGGCAGCTTCTCCCTACAGCCCAGACTTTCCAGCTTTTCAGTTCAGTTTCAATTCTTTCAGGGTATCCTAGGTGTGATCTGGGCACAGGAAGCACATCTCTGTTTCTCTCCCTTTCCACACTTTTGTTGCAGAGTTCTCCATTTATACTTCAGCCTGGCTTCTGCTCCAGGGCCTTCTGCATGTGTGGAGCAGTGTGTTTGGAAGCAGAGTGGATGTCTTGAAGGTCCTGCTGAGACTCCTACTAAGTTTCCACCTACGGCTCCTGGGAACTGGCAAAATCCCTGAACATGTGAAGCCAAGTGGCTGATACAGTTCGAGCACATCTATACAGTGTGATGCCCAGTAGTGACCCCATTTCTCAAGGCCAGTGACCATGCAATTAAAACTAGAATACCAGTGCAGTATTTGTTTTGTTTTTTTGATTTGATTTTAGTTTCTTGTGCAGGAAGGGCAGTATCAACAAATGAAGAAATAAAAATGTAACAGATGGAATTCACTAATTGCTCTGTTCTCATCTTTTTTTTTCTGTGAAAAACAGAGGTATTCAAACATTCAGATCAAACCGTTGAGCCTGGCCATTGCTCAGTTGCAAATTCTCATGCTTTCTATGACAGTAATTTTATGACATTGTACACGGTAGTATTAAATATATCCCGACGTCAGAGACTTAATTCGAGCATGATTCCTTATCAGGGGGTGGCTTCACAGATGATGGAAACAGCCCAAGAATGCGTAACAGCGACATGATCTCTGATACTCAGTTCAGCTCTCTTGCAGCTCAGGTGGAATCCACTTGGTGAAGGGTCTAGAGGATAAATCCTATGAGCAGTGGCTGAGGGCGCTGGCGTTGTCTAGCCTGGAGAAAAGGAGGCTCAGGGGCCTCTACAACCACCTGAAAGGAGGTTGTAGCCGGGTGTGTGTCGGCCTCTTCTCCCAGGTAATCAGTGACAGAATGAGAGAACACAACCTTAAGCCGCGCCAGGGGTGATTTAGGCTAACCATCAGGGAGACCTTCTTCACAGAAACCACCAAACAGAACTTTTCCAACCTTTGAGGTTCCGGCAAAAAGCGCAATAAACACTCGCACCTACGCCGAGACACCCCGACCCGCCTCGGGCTGATTTGCCCGGCCGCCCCTCAGGCCCCGCCCCCTCAGGCCCCGCCCCTCGCGGGGTCG
>VZRN01003153.1:1798507-1808868 GCA_013397935.1 Dasyornis broadbenti | reverse complement strand
GAAGATGGCGGCGCCCGTGTCCCTCTGTCACATCGCCTGCTGCGCCAACCGCGCGGGCGGCGGCGCCGTGGCCTGGGGCCGCGGCGGCCTCGTCGCCTTCGGCAGCTGCCACGACGTCGTCCTTTACGACCCGGCGGTGAGCTGATACACTCTGGGGTTGGGCCGGGACTGGGACTGGGACCGGGACCAGTCCCTCACGCTCGGTGCTGTGTCTCTGTCCCGCAGGTGAGGCGGGCGGTCGCCGCCCTGCGCGGGCACGCCGGCAGGGTGAACTGCGTGCGCTGGGTCCGCCGGCGGGACCGCGGTGAGTAGCGCGGCCTTGCACCCGCCCGTCCTCTCGGGTGTGCGATGCCGCGGCGGGGCCGGGGCCGGCTCCCCTCGGGCCGCGGGCGCTGCTGCTCTTTCAGGGGAGAGGAGGCGGGGGTGGGTCGACAGCAGCGGGGCTGCGCTGTACGCTGAAGGAAATAGGGGACTGCGGCGCTTGCAGTGCATTCTCTGGCCTTAAGCCCAGCTTCCTAGTAAGGCGTTTCACAAAATTAATTCGTTTGGAAAAGGTATCATCGGGTTCAACCTATGACCAAACACCACCGTGACAACTAGACCATGGCACTGGTGCCACGTCCCATCTTTCCTTAAACACTTTCAGAGACGGTGACTCCACCACCTCCCTGGGCAGCCCATTCCAATGCCTAATCACTCTTGCTGTGGAGAAATTTTCCTTGATGTCCCACCTAAACCTCCCCTGGCGCACCTTTGAGACTGTTCTCTCATCCTGTCACTTGCTACCTGGAAGAGGAAACCGACTCCCACCTGGCTACAGCCTCCTTTCAGGTGGTTGTAGAGAGCGATAAGGTCTGCCCTGAGCCTCTTCTTCTGCAAGATAAACATTCGCAGCTTCCTCAGCTCTTCATAAGACTTGTGCTCCAGACCCTTATCAGCTCTACTGTCCACCTCTGGACCTGTTCCAGCACATCAGTGCCCTTCCTGACTTCAGGGGCCCAGAACTAGACACAGTACTCGAGGTGAAGCCTCATTTTAACAGGTGGGTCTGCAGGAATGTGACTTGCTAAACCCAGGTGAGCTGCCTGGGCGGTGAGGGGATCTCTGCTTCCAGCCCCAGAGCCAAGGGCACCCCAGGAGAATGTTTGTGTGGGGCTGCAGCAGCTCACACAGGTCAATGGCTTGTACTGCTTATTCTGCCACCAGTCTCTTCAGTAAGGTTTAGGGTTTTGCATGTTTTAACTTTGTAAACTGATTTGCAATGCCTTTTCAGCAATCTCTGAGTTGCAGAGGTCATACGCTCGAAAAATATAATCTTTAGATAGATGGAAATGTTTGAGACATTTATGAGGCTCTTGCTGGATAATAATTCCAGGATTTAAGATTGCTTAGTGCAGACTTTTCGTAGACAGATATTTTTGCCCTTAAGCATTTATGAAAACTCACAAAGATATAGAGAAATGGGGCCATTGATTAGACTGTTAATGTAATGTGCTGATTGCTTTTTTTGAGAAGTACTGAGGTGCAAATACTAGTTTTTAGTAGTGATATAAATTGCCATCCTTTCAGCTCATTGCATTAAAACACATTCTTCCTAAAAATGATTAAAAGAAGTTATTTTCAGGGAACTTGGGAATTAAATTTTCTTGTGAAACTTTGAATCCTGTTTGTTTAGATTTTTCTTGCTTTATTTTACCTGTTTTCCAAAAAGGCCAAAGAAAACCCCAAAAGATTATTTCACAGTGTTGGATTTGAGAGTCTTTTACAAAGATATTTTTACCACTTTCATACAGAACTTTGAATAGTCCTGTGAATTTTCTCTTTATGTTTTCTTAGGGAATATCTTTGCTCTAAACCTGTTCTGCTTAGTGCAGCTCCTATTAACCACACTTTATTTTGGTGGAAGCTTTGGTTACCAGTGATATTTTGTGAGAAGTAACCAGCACAACTGCTTGTGTTGCTGTTACAAAGTTAAGTGTTCACTAAACTTACCAAAACATATTTTTTAGCTTCTGAAACAGAATTAATTTCTGGTGGATCTGATAAACAACTTTTTCTTTGGGAATGGAAAGATACAGTAACATGGAATAATCAGGTAAGGAGGAATAACCTCTTTTCAAATCTCACCCTGCACTAGTTTCTCACATATCACAAATCATCTGTTTTGTCTATATTTCTGGTTCATACTATTTGTTTCACTTCGACTGGTTTTTTTTGGTTGTTTTTTTTAATTGAAACCAGTGTATGAATCCTTGAAACTGTTGGTACTCTGTCTTGCTGTGTTTTACTATACCAAGTTTCCTCTTTTTTGTAGTTAATCTTTTTCAAATCAGCATTGGTAAAGAAATTAACTAACCAGTCAGTCATGGGGTGGAATTATTTAGGTGCCTGAAGGGCCTTGTTTGTCTCTTCTTGTCTGATCCGCTTTCTGATCTCACATGGCAGTTTTCTTTTAACTGCCTTAAAACCTTCAAACCATCAGACCCATTTTGAGTTGACATTTTCTGTACCCTTCTTCCTTGCTTCCTTATATCCATTTCTAGTGATTTCCAGTCTGTCTGTGCAGCAGTGTGGTGTTTGTATATATGTAGTCTTACCAGGATGGTATACAAATTGGGGTAGCTGTTTAACAAAAACAAAAACAAAAAAACCAACAAAAACCAACCAAACAAAATCTGTGCAACAATTGAATTTTTTCAGAAAAATGGAGAAAAGTAAGGAGACGTGCTAAGTTATTATTCGTACTGTAAAATGTAAGGTAAAAGACGGAGTATTGTGTGAAAGAGCCTTCAGAATCACCTGAAATTTAAATGAAAAAGCGACTCTAATTTATTATCTCACTTTTAAGATCTTGCATTGGATTGTGAATGGCTGTGTAGGTAACCCATTTCGTCATCTGTCTCGAAGTGGATTATTAGACTTGGCATTTTAAAATGCGTGAGAATGCATAGTAAGGGGAAATGAACCTACTTTGATGGGGGAAAGTTCTCACAAATAAGTTATTTCTGATCCTGATCCTTGTAACTGTTTATTCATTTATTTAAGATAACTTACAGACTTTTTTGTAAACTTTTTCTCCTGATGTGGTGCACGGCCATAGGGCAATAATTTCAAAAGAATGTGGTTAAATGTGCACATTTTAATGACAATTCTAGACTAGTGTAAATTCTTAAAAACAAACAAAGTTCTATATTGAACCAATCAAAAATTCTTACTGGGGTGTACCAGGCTGTGTTTTGGAAAGAAATGTCAAGTGTGTCTATGATAAAATTTGGATAAATGCTGGATGACTTCTGGTTGCAAAATTAAAAGCTTCTCATTTTCATCTTTGTGTTTATGAGGAACAGATGGCAAATTGAATCCCCTGTATTCATTAAGTCTACATTTTGTGGTTTTGTTTTTCATGTTGGCATTTTGAGGGAGTAAAAAGCTGTTTTGATTTGTGAGAACACGCTGAACATTGCTGCTAGAGCTGCTGTAGCTGCTGCTTATTCTATTGTGTTCTCCGCTCTGTCTCCTTCACTAAGGTTCTCCAAACTTTTTTGAGATGTTCCTTAGGGTGAGGGACAAGAGAAGGAGAAGGAAGGAAAACTGCTCTTCCTGACTTCTGTACTATTCCCAGCTTTCCTCAAGGAATGGTGAGGTTTGTGTAGTGTACATAGGAACATTTAATTCTGTTCAGCTTTGAGCAAAATCTTACCAAGTTAATATTCATTACTGGTGTATCCCTTCTCTGGGTTTCCTGGAATATGCTGCAGCATAAGCATAGCTTGGCAGATGCTCTGCCATTGCAGATACACAACTCATTTTCAGTATTAAATTGTTTCCAAAAATGGCTTTAAAAATTCTCTGAGGTAAGTTACTGGAACATAAAACTTTGTAAAATTTTCTCATGTGTCCAGCTTGTGAAAAGCATTCCTCTCAAAGGCCACACGGAATCTGTTTTTGCTGTGGATGCAGTCTACCAGTCAGATGAACCTGGTTTAAATCTGCTAATAGCTTCTGCAGCCTCTGACTCTACTGTGAGAATCTGGTCTCGATGTGGTTCAGAAGGTAACTTTCTTTAATGTTAAGGATAACACACAGACTAAATAAGAATGATTAATGCTTATCCATTTAGCATTAAATACTAACATTTTGTAATGCAACTACACTGATTTCTCTTCAGACTTTGGTACATCAAAGCACTGTATTGCTCTTCAAAAGCCTTGGGTCAGATTTGTTCTGCAGAATGGTTTATCCTTATTTTTCGTCAGGGATGTGTGGGCGGAATTTACTTTTTAAAAAAAAAAAATGTATTCAGATTAAGGTAATCTGAACCATTGTTTTACTCTGTAATGTGGAGGCAGACTACCTGTGTGTGTGTGAAGTAAAATTACTTAGTAAAATTATTCATGCTGGCATTAGGAAGATGAGGTTAAACTAGGCACTTGTTTTTTGCTATTGATTTGAGTCCAATGAAGTTTGGGATAATGGGATCTTGACCTTCTGTTGAAATAGTCCCTTGCATGGAAATACAGGAAAACAGCCTTGTAAAATACATAAGAAATAAATTGGGTAGATAATTGAGATTTAAAGTGTTATTTGCTAGTTGAGCTGTAGTGATTGCATCTCTTTAGCTACTTTCTTCCTTATCTGTGTATTTGAAGATTTCATATTTTTTTGTCTAAATCAGAGAGAGAGGTGGGAGTTGCCCGTCTACAGTCTCATGTCCTGGAACGCATTTTTGATGCTCCCAAAGAACCCCATGAAATCCCGTCTTTTCCATTTTGTCTTGCTTGCTGTGGGTTCCGGTGATGGAGGGACTCATTCTGTGATAGAGCGGTTTTCTGTGATCCTCAGGTTTATTTTGATCTGGATGGCTTTCTGGTTTAACCATTTCTAGGAACTCAGGGATGTTTGCAGGTTTTTGCTCATCTCACTAGCTGCTGTTGTAGCAAATGGATTCAGTTTTAGCTTCCTGTGTAATGAATACTGTTGCCACAGGATATATTTTTTAACATTTATGGCTTCTGATGTGTTACCGCAGTGAAGCTGTATTGATTTAATACTCAGTAGTATCTTCTAACTGCTAACTCTGATAATAGTATTATTGTTTAGGCTTCTGAAAAAATGCAGGTTTTCAGCTCCTTTAAATAAAAATGGATGGGAAATTTTAACTATATAATATAGCAAGAAATGACAGTGTAACTGTAATAGTTACAGTGAATGAGATCAACACTGTCTGTTTCTGTTTTCAGCTAAATGCATTGAAATTCTGCAGTTTGGAAATGGATTTGTTATGGATGTCTGCTTATCCTTCTTGCCTGGCAGCAATGGTAAGTAAAGCTGCACATCTTGAATATCAATGCAGGAAACAAAATCTAAGATAAATACCCCAAATAGATTTTCATTTGACTGACTCCAGACCTGTGTGCCACAGTTTTTGTTTTCTGTGAAATCTGCTTAAGTTGATTCTTGTATCTAAAGATTTTCACTGAACTCTTCTTAGTAATTAGAAAAACTGAGTGCCATTTTCAAGACCCTGTAATCAGTCTGATGGAATTGCTTAGTTGAGCTCTTGAGATGGAAAGCTTTAAAACAGGGTAACAGTGCTGTAAGTGAATGGGGATAGGATCATGCTGTTAGGTCCACCTGCTCCTTGTGGTGCTGCTGGATATGTTTGTTCTTCTTGTTTGAATTGAAGGGCAAGATTCAGAAAAAATCTGAAGGCCTGCATCAAAACGCTTAGGTTGCCAAGCAGCGTTTATCACCTGTTCAGTCTTAAATGTGAAAAAATTGAGATGCTGAACTACTTTAACTTGACTGTTCAGTATGGTTTATGTAGGTTTCTATTAACAGAAATGTTTGATTTTGTAGGCTGCCACAGACATTCTTTTTCTGCAAATACGTGGAAGCTTTTTAAATTTTTTTTTTAATAAAGCAAATGAATCCTCAAGCCAGATACATGTGTTGAATTAAGTTTGTGTTTAAGTATCATTAGATTCACCTTGATGGAGGCCTGCCAGGCTCCCAACTGAAACAGTGTTAAATTTTCTTACTATATCTAGAATTTTCAACTCTTTGCTGCATGCATTCCACACTGATGTGTTGTTTTGATTATATGCCTGCAAGCATGTTGTATTCTTTGGCTTTGATAATTCTGGGAGATACAAAAGGTCTGTCAAGGTATGTTGTCCCATTTGGAAAGGCCAGTGTCTGTTTTCAGAGCATATCTGATACCAAAAGCAGTGTCTGCACCACTAAAGAACATTTACACCTCTCTCTCTTTTTTCCTGTAAGTACACTAACATGTGCTTGTTGAGATAAAGTTAAAAGTCTTGAGGGTAAATTAAAATCATTACCTCCAGTGTGAATATTCTTTAGAAGTGAAGTGCCTGTGGTGTCAATAAGTATAACATTCATATTGCAAAACAATAGATTATATCTTCATTGATGATACTGTACAGGTAAGAAAGTCTCACTGTAAGACTCTAGAGCAGTGCATCTGTTCAATGTTGAAATCATCTTGTATGTAAGAGAAGTAGCCATTCATTTTGAAAACACCGTAAATTAAAATTGTCATATTAGTTCTTAAAACTAAATGTTTCTGAAACTCAAATTGCATGAAGTGCTTGAAGCGTCATTGAGTGGTGGAATAGCAAGGATTTTGTTTTTGAGTCCTCAAAACCAGTGTTGCTTGAAGTTACATTGAGAGCAGGACAATCCTTTATTATGAGCTCTTCCCATCCCAATTCAGATTAGTTATCCAAAGCAGTACAATGCTCATAACCTGAAAAAGAGTACTTTATTTTTCTCAAGAACTGAAATTTTCAATTTGCGTAGGTTTTGTATGAAATAAAAAAAAAAATTCTCAATATTTCCTTTTTTTGTTCCAGAGTTGCCTCTACTGCTAAAATTGCCATGAACAGTTTAGATTTTGAACCATAAACGTACAGAAATGTTTCCTGTAGAAATCTGTGAAGGGACTTCCAATAAAGCACACCCAGTGTTTTCTCCCTAAACTTGAGTCCATATAGCTGAGGAGTATGTTAATTCTGAAATCTAAATAAAGTAGCTTAAAATATATTATTAATAATATCACTGCTGATCATTTGTCAGAAACATTAATCTCTAATGGCAATTGGGAATTTTAATGAGCTTCAGGGAAAAATGATCTATGATAAATTTAGGAGTTGCTCAGAAATCTTTACGAAGGCTAAGTTGTCAGCTGTACAAAGATTCAAAGAAGCTCTTCTCTTGAGAATAGTCGACATTTCTTAAGTCAGGAACTAAATACAGAATTACTTTTCTGAAAATCGTAAACTACATCTCCTTAGCATTTACAGTAACCTCTAATTTCACCAAGCAAAGAAATTAGGCTTGCATTGAAAATGGATTCATATACAATGGAAGTCTTAACTTTCAGAAGATATTCATGATGCCTAGGATTTTAACTGATTGTCCTTGAACATAAATTATTAAAAAAAAAATTAAGCCACTTTTGTGAAGAAGTCAAATAGGAAAGACTGATAGACTGCTCATAAAAACCTGACCAGTCATTTGCATCTGGAATGCAGCTTAAACACTTCTCTGGCAGCCTCTTCGTTAAGGAGATTCTATACGTTTGCTTTTGAGTCTTGAAGAAGAACTTTGTGCTGTTTTAGTTGGTTGGTTGCTTTTTGCCTTGCAGTGTCTGCAGAAACTGCTTCTAAAATGCTGGCAATAGGATTTAATATTTTATGTACTGTGATTTTTCCTACCACCTGGATAATTGTCATGATGTAGCTTGGCCTCTGACAGTAAATAATTGTCTCCTCAGAAATGAATTGCAACAGGTGAAAAAAAAAAGAGCAAGTGAACTTGGAAAAGCTCTGCTTATTCAACTTATTTTTCTTATTTCCTCTGTAGGACTTTTATTTTAATCAGATCAAAATTCTAATACCCTAAAACATTTATGTGAAAAACTATACACTAGTCTGTTTTTGCGAGATGTATATTTCTTGATAGAACTTTTTGAGTGTAAGTATTTGCATTTGTCTGCTACAGCAACTAAATCATAGTTCTCTCTTCATTTTTATTAAAGTTTCATTCAATTGAATAAATATGTAATTAAAGTAATGGCTTATAGAAAATGTTTCCTTAGGAAAGGATGATATTGTCTCCAAAAACATCCATTGTATTTTATGGAAGAAAACCTCTCTCTTGGCCAATTTCTGTGGACCTGATGATAAGGTTGTCATTCAAGGCAGCTCATTACCTTTAATCCAAAGTAGGGGTTTTTTTTAGCCTTGTTAAAGAGAGGAGGAGATGGAGGTGAATTGTGGCTTAGAGGTTGGAGAGAAGAAGCAAGTGATGGAGCTATAAGAATGTGGAATATGACTTAGAAGTGCAAGAGGAACAGTGGATAACTAGGCACAAATTTGGTACAAGTAGAGAGAATAAATTAGTATAGAGGATAAATGTGAATATTCAAGTTGATTTTTGGTCTATCCATGGTAAAGATAAAATTAGCTATATAAAGGGATAACATTTAGTGTTGTGGGAGTTTTTTGTAAAAGAAGTAATTTATTTTAGTGAAATATCTTGTTTTCTATCCAGACTTAAGATATGCAAATGTCTAGCCCTGATAACTTATTTCTTCATAATTTTATATTAAATTTATTTTCTTTTATTGTTTCAGTCCCTAGCAGTAGTACTTTCTCCCTATGACCTAAAAAGAGAAGAGTAGAGTAAGAGTTAACTATTTTTCCCCATCCTCTTCTGTAGGAGAGGGGAACTAATACACTGCCTAACTTCCTTTTTTTAAACCTCAGACATAATTTTGGTTTGATTCAATAGACTTACGGGGTTTGTGCATTTTTTAAGATAGCCAGTGGAAATCAACTACTTCTCAAAACTTGAGTAGGTGTATAAAAATGTTCCATTGCTTTTGAATTCTTGGGTACAGATAGTGGTGATCTGTCTTCCATTTTTGGGCTGTCCTTTTATTTGTTGTATAATAATTACTCTAACTCCATATAAACCTGTCTTAGTTGCTTTAGGAATTTGAATTGCCTTGCTTCTGAGTAATTTTGTTTTGTTCCTTCCTTCTGTATTTAGAGCAAATGCCTGTTGATATTAATAAAATATAATTAATTAAAAGTGCTAGTACTTGAACTTTCTACAGATATGTGAGCTTGAGGCAAACTACTTTTCTGTGCATCATAAATATTTATAAGTGTAATTTGCATGTCAAAATAACTTCTGAGTTCTGGATTCTTGAGATACTAATTTATTAGGCAACTAATGTGAAAAACATTAAAAAGTGGTATGATGCTTGTCTGTTAGTATTGATATATTTATATATATTTCTGTAAGTATATTTCTGTGTTCATTTTTACATTACTTCTATGTTTTTCATATCATAGAATATTAGATTTTATAAAAAAATGAAGAGTTTCTTTTCCTTTCCAGTACCAATACTGGCTTGTGGTGGTGATGACTGCAAAATAAGTTTGTTTATACAGCAGAATGGTCAGGTAATTACAATTTTTGTCTCTTGCTCAGAGCATTATTCAGTTCTTCTGCTTCTTTTCAAATGTGCTGTTGATTTTTTTCCAAGTTCTTCAGGAAGTCCTATCTGTCTCTACATAACCATCACATACAGCTACCTATTTTCAAATAGCTCGTCCATTTTTCTAGGTAATGATGAAATGCACATACAGAATGTTGAAGTTGAATTCAGTGCATCAAAGTGTTACTTTTTCTTGTTTTGTGTTCCCCTGTGTGAAGATAGCCTGTGTTTCTATTCCCACAGATACAAAATAGCTGCAACTGTCCCTCTTTATTAAGTATCCAGGCATTGAGTTGTTCATATGGAAACGATGTTACTTTCATTCTATAAATTCTTATAATAAAACTGTTATGACTTGTATCTGAGGAATTTATATGTTTGTTGCTAAGTATGCCCTTTATACTTGAATGATTTTGAGCATAAAAAGAAGTATTTTTAGGAGTATCTGATCTTCTAAAAGCACACACATTTTTCATGTGTTATTTGGAAGCTGGCAATTTTTAGTTTTTCATACAGATAAATATTCCTTTGGAGCACTAGAAAAACATTATGTCCTCTCTTGCATCTGTTCAGAAGTTTTGTTAGATTGTAAAGCATGTGTTGAATGACTGTTTTCCAAAACAGAGCTCAGTATCACTTCTTTCTTTTTCTCATTCCCTTAAAAAAACCCCTTCAAACCACAAACACTGTCCCAACGCTCCAGTGAAGCTACCATTTAGAACCCCCCCTTTGAAACTGGCATATGTAGAACCACTTAGTCCTCTGGATTTGCTCAGACATACTCCCTTTAGGGATTAAAGAATAGATACTCCTTTTTTTTTTTTTT
>VZRN01003153.1:1746485-1793756 GCA_013397935.1 Dasyornis broadbenti | reverse complement strand
TTTTTTTTTTTTTCTTTTCTTTTTTCTTTTTTGAAAACAAATAGGTGAAGACCTTTTCTTAGCAAGCTGTGCTCAGGACTGTTTGATAAGAATTTGGAAACTATGTACAAAATCAAAGCAACTTCCAGAAACTGAAGATGATTCCATAAAACTGAAAGAGAATATTTTTACTGTTAAAGGTAGGTAACAGCTGTAAAATTCTCTGGCACAACTTTTCACTTTTATATCTCTTCATGGTTTCAGGGAACCTAACAAGGTGGTTACCACCTAGTTTGATTTGTTTTTTGTTGACAGCATTATTTTTAGCTGTTAGAAAATGCAGAATTACTGTTTTAAAACCATGGATATGTAAAGTTAATGATGTATTACAAGAAATGATAATGCAGTGAGAGAGCTTAATATCAACGTCTGTTGTTATTTTTATGCATATTCCAAATGCAATACATAGGATTTGTCTGTGAGACGGAACCTGTTGTGTAGTTCTCCAATTAAATAGCTTACATTTAATTTTCTTTCTAATTCATTGAATTAAGAGGTGCTGATACTACTTAAAGATTAGAAACATACTGAAAAGAACAGATAAATATGTGCAGACTTTCTTTATGATCATTTAACGAGCTGTTTAAGCACTGCAACATCAGATGCTCGCATTGCTGACATTGTGGGGTAAATTATTTCGCAACTTAGGTAATATAATGAACTGTGTATGATGTTATGTGTAGAAAGTACTTGTGATACTTCTGTAAATCCTGATTCATTGTTTGAAGTATCTTAATGCTTGTGTTTTCACTCATTTGGAAATGCAAATATGCTTAAGAGTATGCGTAGTGCCAATTTAGAAGGTGAACTTCAACAATTCTTGAGAGTTCTCCAGGAATTCTGAGAGACCCCACTGAGGCAATACGCCAACCTGTTAGCATCAATCTGGTACTCAGGGCTTGTGGCAAAGTAGGTTTTCAAGGAGCTGTTCAGTGTCAATAAGCTTTTGAGATACTGGTAGATATTGAAAGCTGTTGATTATTTTCACTGAAGATACCAGAAATGACCTGGTCTTTTTTGGCTTTTAGAAAGAAATGTGCTTTTCTCTGATTTGTGGTAGATGCTGACACATCATATGCAGTTTCTTTGGAGTCTGTGTTGGCTGGTCATGAAAACTGGGTGTATGCAGTTCACTGGCAACCTTCATTTTCCAAAGGTAAAATGATGTCAAACACTTATCAGCAATGTTAAGTGTCATATACATAGAGTACAGTCTCTTGTCTTTGTATTGTGTTTGCATGTTCACTTGTTCCTGTAAACTGTGACAGTGTTTAAATTCGACAAATAATGTTTTATGAGTAAACAGATGTTGCCTTGTACTCATGTTTTCTTTAAGGAATGAAATTAATTAACTGAGTTGTAATGACTTTGTAATTGATTTGTTGATTATGGTGTACAAATTAGTTTAATTAATCAGTAGGAATTAATAGCTCTGATAGGTTACCTTGATACATGTATTTGAAATATCTTTTCTTCAGAAGGTAAGCATTACCTCAAGAGCACTCCTTTCTTTTTAGTGGCATAGATTCCTGGAGTATCAGTTTTCTCTAGCATGTAGCTTTAAGGCATGAATGCAGACTCCTATTGAAACAGTGTTATTTATAGTTTAATTTTGCATTTTGCTCTAGTATGTATCTTTCTTTGGAAATCCTTAAATTCTAACAGCCTTGTTTGCAGTACTGATTTGCTGTTATGTGTCTACCTGGCATATAAGGGAGGGAGATTCTTGATTTGACATTGCACAGTTAGAACACCCTTGAATATCTGTACTGGCAAAGTACAAGTTATTTTCTGATATATTTTAGATTCACTGATGGCAGGTGACTTCAGCAGTACAAAGGACAGCTTTGCTGGTGAATATGATACTTGAGCAGCAGAGTGCCGTTAGAATGTCAAAATGCAGGTAGTGAAAGATACAGGTCTTGCTTTAAAAATACTGGCTTAGCTGTCTGCTCCTTAAGGTTTTCTTTTTTCCTAAATTAGACACCAGTAAAATATTTAGCCTTTTAGAGCAAGGTTTAGGCACAATACAGGCCTGCCAACCTTGCACTGCAGTCTGAAAACTGCAGGTGCTTCTGCATACGTGAAGCTGCTTGTGTTCTGTGGCCTACCCAGTGTTGGGTTCCCCAAAATAGGTTTTCACTAGGGGCAAACTGATCTGAGAGACATATTCTCAATGCAGAAGATGAGGTGGTAGATCTGTTGCTAACAGGGTATCACCTCATGAGAGGCCTGCCAATATCTCTTATCAAGAAAAGTTCCTCAGTGCTTTTCCTACAGGTTTTGCAACTGGGTGATGGACCAGCTCCCTCTTTTCCATTCTGTGTTGGACTTTTTTTCTGGAGTGTTTTACTGCATTCTGGGAAGCAGTCCTGAGTTACTGTATGTATTACAAGGTGCTAGAGTCTGCTGTAGTCGGTAGCAAACCTAACAATTTGGAAAAAAACCCCAAACAGTGAATACTGGGCAATTATTTTAAGTTGTAAATCTGTCAGTAAAAACTTAATTAAGGAATGGAACTGAAAACTGCTGTACATTCTCTTTGTGAAGCTCTAGCTTTTCCTCCAAATTATATTTAATTCAATATAAGTTTGGAGTGAGCAAACTGTGGAGTATGGTTGTTCTAATGGACATATTGTACATTTTCTTTGGGTGATTATGGCTGAGAATACAATACCTCCTAATGAATGCCTGGCAAGATTGGTAGACCCTGTAAACCTATAAATAAGTATAAGAACCGCATTGCATGTCTCTGCTGAACAATTTTCTTAATGTGTTTGGATTTCAGTATCATCTAATTTTTTTAGAAAGTATTCTCCTAGGTTGTAGGGTAATAATTTTCCTTGTACTGTAGATGGCAGCATGCAACAACCAATGAGAATATTGTCTGCATCAATGGACAAAACTGTGATCATCTGGGAACCTGATAAGGAATCTGGAGTCTGGCTAGAACAGGCAAGTGTCAGTCTTTCTCACAATATGTACTGTGTTCAAGTATTCAAGTTTTGTTTCCAACATCACGTGTGCACTGTAGGGAACAAAAATTCTATAAAATTCTGACAGAGAAAGGCAAAAGTGTTTTCTTGCAAAAATACTCATTCTGGTGCTCTATTGCAAGTAAAACTATATTAAAAAAAAGTGATACAATGTAATTTTCATTCCTTACTTGTTTTCTTATTACTACACTGAGGAGTTTAATAAGGGGTGTTTGTGCTCAACTGTCATTCAGAGTGTACAAGACAGATGCTGCATAGTAACACATGCTATGTACTCATGTTAAGAGGAGGACGAAACCCTCTTGAACTATTTACCGTTAATCCTTGTGGGAATGTGACCCAAGCGGTTACGACAGAGCAGCTAACATGCAATTCACAAGCCAGGTTCTGCTTACAGTGACTTGATCATTGGCTGTGTCATTAGGTTTTTCTTCCATTCAAGCTAAATGCTCATGTGTCACTCTGTAGTATTCTCACAGCTGTTTTGTTGTGGATCATCCTAAATAAACAAGTAGTACAACCAGGTTTCTCTAGAGCTTTGATTGATGTTTTTGTTTTCAGCTGACCTGCTTTTCCAAATTGCAGTAATTCAGCTGAAGTTGTTTGTGTTGGGTTATACCAGCCATTGTTTATGATCTTTCCTATCACAAAGAAAGTTCCAATTCTCTCTTGGGTGAAAAAGAGAGAATTACAGTAGAGTATTTAATTTTTCATCTGTTTCATTGAAAAGTTCTTGTGCTTTTGTGCTTGAAGTAGAAATTAATTCATAAAAGGGTGATCATGTAGAGATGCCATTTGATGTCCCTAGGTATAATACTTTAGTTGTGGCTAAATTCACAAGTTTCTAAAAATGGGTTGTGCAGTAAAGCTTGTTGAAAGTTCTGATTCTTTAATTTTACATTCTCTTTGCATTGGTTTGACTACAAATGTGCAGCTTGAAGTTCAGATCAGACATTTTAACTGCAACAATCCGTTTTGCATCGAGAGAGGGAAATCTGAGCTGAAAGCCTGCAGGGAGGAAGGGCACAAGGGGAACATCCCAATTTCTCTCTTTCATCTTGATGTGATGAACAAGATGTCTTCAGAAATTCATTCCCCTGCTCAGAGGTGAGACTAGAATTCTGCCTCTAGCATGGCATATCAAAGTCACTTCAATATGAGTAGTATTTTTTTTGAATGAGCGCTATAAAATGGAACTACTAGTGCAGTGCCGTTTAAAATGGGACATTGGTTCATTTTGATCTTAAAAGAGGCTATATAAGAATGGGGTGGTTGAAAGTTTGAAAGAAATTGTGGTCTTATGTCTTGAATAAAACTTGAAAATGTAATTTTAGTAATTTTTAAATAAAACTAAAAAAGTGGAAGGGCACTAGAGCAACTCTAAGGCCTGTGTGTATGCATGTGTACATACACATGAAGTCATAAGGGAAGCACAAAACAGAGGCCAAAATACGCCACAGCAGGAGAGTAGATCATGTTGCAGGCATTCATGGAGAAACAGGGAAATGAAAATATGCTAGGGAATCTTGGAAATTAAGTAGGAAAGAAAAAAAAGTACTTGGAAACTACAGTTTCTTTGGACCATTTTTCCATATTGTGCAGCAGAGCAGTAGCAAGGCAACAGATGATAAAGAGCAGTTGCATCCAATAAGCTGGACTGAAACACAGAATACTTGCATTCTCATCTAATGTAGTGTTTTCTTTCCCTTGGGGAATCCTATCTTGAGATGCCTGTGAAGGGAGGCTCCATTCAAATGGCATGCAGCTTTAATTCCCATGATATTTTAGTGTTTAAATTTGCAATTTAAAAATTCTTTGAATGTGTTTATGTGTGTAATGTGAACTCTTGTCTACAGGTAGCTTTTCCACTAATGAAATAAGAATGATTTTGTCGGAATGGAAGGCCATTTTCATGGATATTTCACTTCTGTTCATTAATTTAGGTACGGGTAGGTGAAGTGGGTGGCAATACTCTTGGATTTTTTGACTGCCAGTTTAGTCCAGATGGTTCAATGATCATTGCTCATGCTTTTCATGGAGCACTACACCTTTGGAAACAGGCTACAGTTAATAAGGTACGTTGGGTTTTTTGTTAGTAGTATTAAAAGAATTGTGCTTTTATGTCATTTGAGGTAAATTTTTGTTATTAATAGGAAAATGTAACAGTATAATTTAAAATTAGTGATTGAAATAGTCCTTTTCTGAATACAATATTCTGTAGGAGTCTCACGCCTGCACAGAAGGGAGGTTGAAATCTTCCAGGCTCTAAACTCTGTTTCTTACCTATGGGGATCATGAAGTCAGTTGAATAGATTGAAGTCCTTTGTGGCTGTGCTTTGTTCGCAGCTGAACAAAAACACAAGTTTCTTTTAGATGGGAGCAATAAATCAGTAGCAAGTGTCTCTGTGTCTCTTCAGCCACTCTTGAGATCTAACAATTTGCTGTTCACAAATGTCTTTTTCTTGTTTTCTTAATAAGTGCATCGATAGTTTTATATTGGTTAGAATGTCAAATGAAAACTCCTTACTTCTTTGTGGAACTTTTTTAATAGAAAGAATGGACTCCAGAAGTTGTGATTTCAGGACATTTTAACAGTGTAGAGGATGTCAAGTGGGATCCAGAAGGAGAGTTTATCATCAGTGTGGGCTCTGATCAAACTACTAGGCTCTTTGCTCCATGGAAAAGGAAGGAGGAGACAGAGGTACGATCTTCAAAGATTTTGTGAGTGTGGTTAAGAGGGCTTGGTCTGTCCTGAGTTTGGAACAAGTCATCTGAATATAACTCAAACCTTAGAGTTCGCCAAGCGATGGTCTGTTCAAAACTGCTTGGTTTGGTCATTCAGTGTGCGCTGTTTTCACTTTAAAAATATTAGTGGCAGAGTTTTTGCAGTCACACAGTATGATTGCAGTTCAATCCCAAGTCCACCTCTAGATTACCTTCAGTTAGTGTTCTCCTAGAGTCTTGGCAAACAGTCTCTTTAGTAATTCAGAAGGAGGAATACATGATTGGTTCTAATACCCCCTTATTGCCCTTATTTAACAATTGGCTAAACACTGCTGCAGGTAATCATAAAGAAACTCAACATTGGTTGTGGTTTTTTACATGAATTTAATCTAAACAAAGCTCTCACTGTGTTTTTTTACATTAATTTTATGACTCTGACTGTTTTACTAGAATGATTATCTGAACTACATGAGTGCAGCTGGTACCTGTCCTGGTTTAACCTCCAGCCAGCAACTAAGGACCACACAACTGCTTGCTCACTCCTCCTGCATTGGGTTGGGGGAAAGTCTGTTTAGCAATGCAGAAGTTCCTGTTTCTTGTTTCTCATGCATTTTCCTTCTCTACAAATACAACCTTTTCTGGCAGAACAGTACCAATGTTCCATTCAGGAAACTGGCAGAAACTAGAGTGACTGTAGTCATGTAAGGCCCTGTGCCATTGGTTGGGGGAGGCTATTATAGCTGTCTCGTCAAATCCTCTGTAATGTAGACCAGCGCAGGAGGTCTGATGTTTTTGAGAGAGTGAATTTGGCATCAATTCTTTGATTTCCTTCTTCCAGGCCACACAGGAGTGGTGGCAATCCCAGTTCAAGTGCTATGCTTTGCCTTGTGTTGTAGGAAGGACATTTCCAGTTTCCTTCCCTGCTTTTTGGGTACATTGAATGTATTGAAACAAAGTTCAGGACTAGCACATGATGTAAGTTGGCAGCATGCAAGAGTTGTCAATAGAATTTTCTATGTGACCTACTGAAGTATCATTCTTTATTATCTATGCTGCCTATTACATTTTAATCCTATTTTCTGAAAGCATTAATCTTTGTATGATTTACCTGCGCAGCTCTCCCTGAAACCTTTGAATCAATTGGTTTAGCAGAGTGATTGTAGTCTTCGTATCTAAATTTGGCATGAACTGAATTCTGGTACTTTGCCTTCCTGTTCTAACACAGAGCAGCCACCTGGCTAATTTGACCAGGTATAAATCTAAGTAGTTTCAATATTTGTTGCTGCATGAGGTATGGGAGAAAGCTGTATTATCCTTTTTAGTGGTGTGAATTGGACATCTGATGTTTGTCTTAACAAGACAAAATGGATAAGGCAGATACCTATGAAAAGTTAGTATTACAGCTCAATATTCATGTTTTTCCCTATAAAAAGGGAACTAAGTGTTAAATACTCTTTCTTAAAGTCTCAGTTCTGATATCAGAATATCAGAAAAGAGGGTTAACCGTCAGCTTCAATTTGTCATGCAAATTTGCATCCATGTTTTTCTGGAAGAAGCTTATTGCATGACTTATACAGCCCCTTCTCTTTGTCTATTTGGGGTTTGAGGGTTTTTTTCATTGCTGCCATGTGTTATGTTCTAAAGTATGCAAAGATGTACCTAGTAAAGGGTAAGAAGTGCTTGTTGCACTCTTTGACTTTTATTTTTTCTTGAGAATGAATGCTTTTTTCCTCCCTGAAAAATAAATCAAGCCCTTGTGAAATCATGAGGTTTTGTAGGATGTCTCAAATTCCCATTCAGGTCCTATTGGAAACTTCAACATTCAAAACTCAGTTGAATTTTTAGGGTGATATGTGCAGTTTACAGTCAATATAATGCCTTTGCTTATATTCATGTGATATCTAGTACAGTGTAAATTCTGTCTTGGCTACAGGCATTCTGTCTTGGCTACTACTTCAATACTGAAGTAGTCAAAGTTATTTTAATTGATTTTAATTCTGCTAGCTCTTAACCTAAAAGTACACACTGGATTTTTCCAACTGAATTATCATCTAGGTGTAGTAGCAAATGACACGAAAAATCTCTTCATGAAAGTGCATTTGCTAGAAAACAAAGGGGTTTTTTTAAGAGTAATTTTTCTTATATGTAGAATAAGTCAGATTTTTAGAAAAGCAATTAAAATAATTGAATACCCTTTCTGCTTACTCTTTGTTTAGTATGACTGTGAAACTAGCTTGTCTCTCTGTTTTGGTTAAGTGCAATTCTTGTTTTTTTGGATTAACATTTGCAGAGTGGATAGAATATTTCAGGAAAGTAGGAAAAAACACTTCTACAGTTATCCAGATTTTCCAGTTCTTTTTTTTTTTCAAGGATCTATTATGCTTTTGTCAGTTTTTTGCAAAGCTTCTATTAAATGGTCTCACTTATATCAAGTATTTCAAGAAAAGAGGGAACTGGGAACCTGTAGCCTGCTGACAGCAGTGCTGCTGTTCTTTTTGAAAGACAGATGAGGGAAGCAAGATAATTATCCCTACCTTTCTTAGATCTTTCAGACCTGCAGTTTTGAAAGTAGTAGGATTCCAATCCTCTTTTTGCTTAAGCAAATTATGTTCTATTCCTAACTGTCTAGCATAAAGAAGTCACAGTAAGAGCCTTAAACACATCTGTGCAGGGACACAGTTTGCTAATTACAGGAATGGTTTGGTGGAATAATAGGATTCAACTCATGTATGTGAGCATCAGTTTTATGCACATAGAAGGTTGCTGTTAACTTTGCTTTGTGTTAATAAATTCAGCAAGTAAAGTAGTGGTACTTTTTTGGAACTTGAAATCGTTCTGCTTCTCTGGTTAAGAATTGTGTTTTAGCTGTGTGTCTGTTCGTTTTTAGGTAACCTGGCATGAAATTGCCAGGCCTCAAGTACACGGGTATGACTTGCGCTGTCTGGCAATGATCGGCCGGTTTGAGTTTGTGTCAGGAGCAGATGAAAAGGTGCTTCGAGTTTTTCGTGCTCCCAAGAATTTTATAGAAAATTTCGGTAACATCAGTGGTATCCCAATGGAGAAGCTGTGCTCCCATGTAAGTGTGCTAAAGCAATGCTAAATGAAGAGAGCCTTCTTAGATGTAAATAAAGAAAATGTCAGATTCCTCTAAATGCTGTCAAAATTCTTGTAATTGTACTGAAACTTTAACCTTGTTTTTCCTTTCTCTTCTGCTTGCTTCCATGTGTGTTGTTTCATATGTATTTTTATAGTGTTGTCATATGAAACAGGTTCTGTTTGAAACCAAACAAGACCTTGTGTCAAAGATTGAAAAGAGTGTGGGTTAATTTTAGTAACTCCAAACCAAAGCAGACTGCTGTACACACATGGGGATTAAGCAGACAATAAAGCCTAGTAATGTGTTTTTCCTTAATTTAGGGGTGTAGTAGTCTTGCCTAGATCTAATTATTGTTGTGTGGTTATGTGTTGGTATTACTGTCTTTTTTGGCAATTGTATGCTTGGAAATAGCATAAAGCTTTCGGCACTGTTTTTAGTTCTTACATGCAAATATTTATAAATATGTACTTGCTTATGCTTTATTTCCTCTTGGCATTAGAAATTTTCTTGAGGCCTTTACATTCTAGTTCTCAGCTGTGGGTGTGTGTGCTGTCCTGTGTTCCTGTCCTTTGTTTGCTCGCCATTTGCACTAACATCTAATTGTGATTTTTGTCTGCATTTTGTACAGCAGACCTCATTCAAGATAGTTGCCTCTATATAGTGTCTTGCATTCTCTGTGGATATCTCACTCAAAAGCAGGGTTTTCTGCACAGTTTCTCAGAGATGGATTAGCCTTTCCATTTAATTTAACTTGAAACATCTGGGGTAGAATAGAATAATTTTTGATGGCAAGATGTTACATAAATAGCTGTTTAGTGCTTTAATTCCACAAGACTTCGTAAGCATTTGCATTAATGACCATTGTACAAATAACATTGTGCTTTTATAATGCTAGCAGATGTCATTATTTTACTTTATATAGACTTTTCTTATCGGTTCTTCCTCTGAGTGCTGTTTTTTGATTCATGATATCACAAAGTGTTTCACATGGGCTTTGGTTAAAGAGGAAGGCTTTATGAGCTCTAATTATACAGCTGCTTTTAAATAGCTTTCTTGAAAGCTTTTTATCATAAAACTGAGGAAGATTTTTCTTAATTTGGCTCAAATGCTTTCCCCAAAAAAGTACCTAAACCAGAAAACCAGTTTTATATTCAAAGAGGGTTGAATGGAATTATATTCAGTTCAAATCCATATGATTGTATTATACTTTGGGTTGTAACGAGGAACCATTTTTTGTTTTAGAGGCCTTATACTTGTATGTGTCTCTGATACATTTTCTCATCTAGTTATGAACATTTAAATAAATTTTAAGCTGTCACTTAAATTACAGATTTAATTCTGTCTTTCTTTGAATTTTTCAGATACTGTAAGGAAGTGGGTTTACAGCTATTAAATATTTTTTTATCTCTACATGAAGGTCCCCAAGTTCACTTACCCCTCCTAAATTTTTAGTCTTTTCCCTATACCATTATGGAAGTATTTTCTGTCTGATGATTCATCTTTCCCGTGTGCTGCTTTAAACAGACGTGTATTCCAGCCACATCTCTGTGCTATTTACTGAGTTGTGTTTCAAGTTGTGGTCACAGGCAGTCACCCTCTGTTCTCTTTTCCAAAATGCTGCTTTATTATTTCACTTCAGAACAACGATTTCCCTGTTCTATTGTGTTTAAAACTGCAGTGCTCTCAGTTAATAGATTAATTGTCATGTATGTGCTAGAATAAATATAATTGTGGAAGAAAACCTTCAATTAGGGATGAAGAAAACCCTTGAGCTGGGGCTTTAGAAAAGCTTTTTTTGTTGTTGTTGTTTTTCNGTTTTTGTTTTTTTGTTGTTTTTTTTTTTTTGTTTTTTTTTTTTTTCTTCCTAGCAGAGTACTGGTCTTTGTTTTGTCCAGGTTGTGCTCTTGACAAGAGTTTTTCAAAGTGCCCCCTTCACTTCTCTGGGAAAGTAACTCTAGAAACTCACGGGGATTCCTTAAGCTGTGGCCTTTGAAAGCCAAGCCTACGTGACAATCTGTGTGTAATCTTTCTTTTTTCTTTAATTCAGCAGTCATCTGATCTTCCAGAAGGTGCAACTGTGCCAGCTTTGGGATTATCCAATAAAGCTGTTTTTGAAGGTATTGCTAATGAGAAATAATGATTGTGGTGTTTCATGTGGAAACTTTCTTTATTGGATTGTTTTAGTGTACATATTGGGTCTGTAAGTGTAGGCTTGACTACAAGTTCAGAATCTAGAACTAAAATAATGCAAAGTGTTTCTTTCTTTGCTAGCACCTAAACATGCTGCTTAAAAATGAAAGAAACGACACAAGTAAGGAAGAATTAGTTAGCCAACAGTAACTAATGTCTTGGAGAGGCAGTGGAGATTGCATTGTGGAGGGACAAACAGCTCCCTAGAATGATAAAAAGTGTTTTCCTGAGACTGGGAATGAGACTAAGAGTCCGATTGTTCATAAAGTCTCTGGTAAAAATGCAGTATAGTGGAATATACAAATTAGGTCAGACCTGTTTTTTCTCTGCTTCAAGCTTTATCAGAAGGTATGATCTAAAAAAGGAAGCATTTTAATAAGCTTTGTCTCCAGGGTCTTCAATGGCAATAAGGCAGATTTTCCTAAATCATTTGTGAGAGACAAACCAACTTTGTTGTACTTCAAATAATAAGTAAAATATATTTTGGCAAAGTTTTTTTCCCCTGTTTTCCCTCTCTCATGAGTTCTTCCAGTGAGAGAGGGGAACAAAACTTCCTTCTTCTAGATTATTCCCACACACAGAATAACTAATTTCCATTGATTTCATGTGGCCCACACAGAAGCAGCACCATGACCAGAATTTTCCTGCATTGTCCACCACTGCTCACACAATGCTTTCAGCGCTGATGGCTTAGGGTAAAACACTACAGGCATGTTCTTGTTTACTCTGCAGAGGAGTCTTCATGGTCAGTGATGATCAGATAGTGGTCTTAGATGAATGTTGCTCATTTAATTTTCAATAATAGGGAAGATGGGATGAATGAGAAGATAGTCTTTGCTTTTTTTTTGTACCTGCTTTTTTAAACTGCTGTACTTGAAATGTACATTTGGCAAAAAGGTAGATTCTGTCTGAGAGGAACTGTTCCCCATCTCTGTACCTTTTTCTTAACATCTTCACAATGAAGGACAGAGTTGAATTTTAACTTACAATTAACCAGTTCCAATTACCTCATACTTTTGCCTAAACCTAAGGACTGAGCCTTCAGCAGTTTTACTGAAGTTTGCAAGTTGTAGATACACTCACTCAAGTATGGCTTTTCATTTAGTCATCTATATCAAATTTGGGAACTCATCACTTGTATCAGATTTTTTGTCTTAAACTTTTTCAAATACAGAAGGAAAGGTTTAACACTGGGGAAACACAGGTTGAACTCTGGTGACTGCTTTGCTCAGTCAGATTCTTTTTAGGAATCTAAAAGATTGTGCTGATGGAGAGGTCAGTTTTGAAATCAAAGTTAGATATTTTTTTTAAATCTATTCATTCTCGTATGCATTAAAATAACTAGCTTCTAGTGTTCATATTGTTGTAACTCTGCAAGCAGAGAAACCTAGTTTCAACTACTTGTAAAAAATATAGATTTTTTTTTACTTACGTAGTAAGTTGTCATATTTTGCATCCTTTCCGGTATGTTCTCTAGCTAATGAAGTTCTTACTTTGAATAGGAGATATGACTGTTCAACCAGATGAGGATGAAGAATCATTTAATACCATTTCAAATCAGTATCCAGAGATTTATTTTCAACCCTTGATTCTTACAGGTATGAGGTTAATTTCTGTCATAGGAAATAGAGAATGAGGTTCATTGGATGTGAACTTGAAGCATTATTTAGCTGATTTGAAAAAATCAAATTTGAATATACTGTACAAATCTTTTTTAGAACCTCCACCAGAGGATCACTTGCTGCAGAATACCTTATGGCCTGAAATTCAGAAGTTGTAAGTTTTAGTTTACCTTTTCATATTTAAGTTACAAAATTTCCATAAAGCTGTTGCAACATATTAATGTAGTCTGGTCTTGTAACTCTTCCTATATTGTTACCTCATTTGACATT
Source organism: Dasyornis broadbenti (assembly GCA_013397935.1). Classification (NCBI taxonomy): domain Eukaryota; kingdom Metazoa; phylum Chordata; class Aves; order Passeriformes; family Dasyornithidae; genus Dasyornis; species Dasyornis broadbenti. The sequence continues at coordinate 1,780,818 of VZRN01003153.1, read as the reverse complement.
GTTTGCACTGCATTGCTTGTAAAATAAATAAATTATATATATATATATATATATATAAATTAGAAAATAGTGTAGAAAAGGGCAGTTAAAACTGATGTCACAATTTTGTTTTATTTGGTTGTTTCTCCTTAAAATCTTGTGTGTACTGAAGGTCTCTCTGTGTAAGGAGTTTTCTGCTTCTTTCCACTTCATAGAACAGGCTTGCAGATGAAGTTTGTCTGTGGTGTGGAAGTAAAGGCTGAGGCATCAATGGATGACCTTGCCCCTAATGCCTATCAGAGTTGTAAGGTGCAATACATGGAAGCAGCAGCCAAATCAGGATGTGTGTCTAGTGGTAGAGCAAAGTGATGAATGTTGAGTAAGATGGTTACATACCCGGTTTGGGTATTGAATTGGGAATTTGTTTGGGAATTGACAGAGTGGTTGTCAGTTGCAAAGATAATGATAATGGAGTTACGTGGTCATGATCATTGTTTTGAGGTTGCAGGGCTTTAGAATTCTTCAGCTGTGTTTTCTTCCTTTCTGAAATTCACAACAGTTTTCACATGAATGTTGTCACCTGATTTGTTCCCTAAGGATCTCAGTAACATGAGGCAATACTTTCACAGTCTTCAAAGTTTTAGTATCAATCTTAAAAGTATAGCACAAAGAAATTGAATAATCTCAATCTCTTATGGGTTTATTTATCTGAATCTCCTGAAGGAGGGATCTCAGACTGGAACAAGGAGAATGTTGAGCCTTTGCTGATGGTTATCGATGCATTACGAGTTTTGTAACTTCAGGAGGGAGGGAGGAAATAAAAAGCTTTGGGGAAACACTCTGCAGTTTGCTTTCATTTGACCAAGAGGGAAATTCTGTGGGAGCTCATCTTTGCCTTCAGTTGGGCAGTAAATCTGCTTTGAATGCTTTATACTCTGTTACTGTGTTTGTACTCAAAAGTGCTTTTAGGAGGAAAGCCAGTGGATGTTAGACCACATCTGCACATTTTGTAATTTCTAACTGTTACTTTAACTGTTCCTCCTGTGCATGCTATGGCTGCTAATGCACTCACATAAGTAGATTGATAAGGGATGTTTAAGTAGTGAAAAGGAGCCAAGGCCAAAATTCTTCTTCATTTGCCTTTGACATGTCACAAAGTCTAGTGGGATATTAATATTTTATACTCTGCTATGGGAGTACTGCTTATCTGCCTTTATATCCTGCATTCATTAAAATAACTCCGTTTTATGATGGTCTTCAGATGACTTATCTGAGCAATTCTTTCTGGTTTTAGAGACACAGCTAATGATATAGATTATTTTATGCAAGAGCAACAAGATGTAAAGCATTCATAGACTTTCAGATTGTTTGCTCAGAATAATCTTGAAAGAAGTAACGTGAAATCACATAATGTAGATTTCAAGTTGCCATAGCAGCAGAAGAACAGTGTGAGGCACTGACTTGCTAAAAATAGCTTGTTTGTCATTGACATTTGTGTATTCCTAGCTCTAGCTTGACACCAAATTTTGAAGGATTAGTGTTGGGTTTTGCAAAGTGTTTGCTCGAGGAGGTTTTAGTATGAAGAACTTGCTGAATTTTTTACATAATATAGTAACTTTAAAAATGTGGTAAATCTTGTGAGAATATGCTAATCTTTATCCTTTTGGAAAATTATCAGAGAGAGTTCATATGCAGCATGCTGAGATTAAAGTCTGAGCATTGACATAAATGTATTACATGAAATGTACATATATATAAACATATAACTTGGAAGCTGAAAGAGATCCTTTTTGACACTAGAAAATTACTGTATTCATTTGTCTGGACACCTTGAAAGTCCAGTCAGTTTACCTTTGCATTAAAAAAAATGCTATGAATTGCACAATGCTGAGGCAAAATTGCTTGTGGTTGAAAATATAATTTTATTATTCATTCATGCAGTTCTCACCATTGTGAACCTTTATTTGGTGGTGTACTACACAGTGAAAAAATCAGATTATGTTTATGGGATCAGAGGATGGGGTTGTAATGTAGTTCCCATGCTGTCAAGGCTCATACAGTCTTTTAAAACAGCTTCTCCTATTGCCAGTTACTTAATTCTCTTTACTGGAGACAGCAGTGTGCTAGACAGCTGCTGGTCTGACCTAGATTAGTCCTGCTCATGTGACTTTGCAAAAGACAATATTTTATGTTTTCTGCTAATTTAATAAGAAGGGCTGCATGTTGGTGCTTCCATTTAGCAAAAACAACATTGCATGCAGAAACTTGAAATGTTTCCATCAACTGCTCTTCAGTACTACTTCTAGGAGATTAAAACCAAAGCAACTGAGGATTTGTTTCGCAAGTTGTTTTTCCTTCATTGAATTTCAGGCAATTTATACTTCTATGCAATAAATATTTTTTAGTTTTAGACAATTGACTTGCAATCGTTTTCACTACATACCAGTCTCCAGGAATGTGCTTTAGAAGTAAGCATTATAATAAAACTCCTGCTGGTGGCAAATTAAGAGTAAGACATACAGTAGTATCTTCATCGTTATAAGATACAATCAGATTTGCAACTTAACATTTCAGTTAGGGGTACATACCTGTCCTTCTTCCTGTTAAATGGTCCAGGCACAGTTACATTTCATGAAAAAGCAGTGCATTCCCAGTCTTAAGACATGACTGTCATGGGAGTCTGTTGATGGGATGTGCCCAGCAACGATGTTTTGGGCTCAGTTCAATAGGTCCAGACAGTAATTTGTATTTAAGTAGAAGGCTGTTCTGGCTGCTAATGAAATCCCGTGAACACCAATCCCCTATAAGAAGTTAACACTGATGACCAAAAGAGTTTATTAAGAGAACTGCCCATCTCTTCAGAGCTAGGAGAATTGTAGGAAACCACCCCACCCAGTTGGTATTGAGCTGATACTTGTCTATTGTTTACAGATTGTATCTCCAATTTTACTTTACTTCCAGTCTGTTTTGTGATTAATTTTAATTTGTGTTAGTCTGTATGGAATTTCTGTTCATTAAATACCAGTCTGGATATGTGAGCTTGGATTTCAGCAGAACTCATGCAAAGACTGATTAAAAAGTGTAGAGAAGGCTAGACATTTTGAGAGTTTTTCAGAGGTGTTTTGCTTTTCCAGCATGATTCTTGTCTTTTAGTTCAAAATTATTCCTGCAGTATTTCACAACATAGGCATCCTTTGACTGGATGTTTGTGGTATATTTCTTCAGTGGTTTTCAAATATGTGGCTTATGATTTTTATTAATAGTGTTAAAATTGCTTTTTAAGAAAAGAAGGATACATTAAATGCTGCTTTACTCTGCTTTGTTAATCATTAGGGTAGCTTTTGCCGTGCTGATGCTTTAGGACTATGGAATGGACTGGAGAGATTTTTCAGTAGCTAGTTTCTAATGAAAGAATTTGTGCAGATGTTTAAACTGAATGCTGAATAAATTATTTGGGATGTAATACTGAAACAGTAGTGAGAAGTTCCATTTTTGAAAAGGGATTTAAATTAATATAAAAACTTTGACACATACTTCAAAAATGATTGTGATGTGTTAAATTTGTTTTCACATGTATTTCAGATATGGACATGGATATGAAATTTTTTGTGTTGCTTGCAATAATTCAAACACCGTAATTGCCTCAGCATGTAAGGTAAGAAAAGATTCTAGCACCACCTAGTGAAAAGTGCTATTAGATTTCTAGGGCTGACAGAGCAGGAGTCAGAATTCAGTTTGGGCTGAATTCTCTTCTTTCACAAAATGTGAAAGATTTTGTATAAGTGACAGTTGCCTTGCAAAGGTGAGAGTGATTGCAAATAAGTTATTATTCCAAAATTGTGTATTATTCATTTGAAGATATTCATAAGATAAATTCTAGCAAATAGAGATCTAAAGTATTTTCTTATGGTTATACTGTCAGCATTAGAAGAAAGTAGTGAAACAATCTTTAAACTTCCCAGAGGAAAGTTCAGTCTTAATTAATTGCAAGCCTTAAAACAAGCTCTCTAATATGTTAGTACTTTGAAATGTGTGACTTCTGTACTTGCTCTCATTAATTCACACTGATTTTTTTTTTTTTCCATCCATACAGGCTTCCAAAAAAGAACATGCAGCAATTATTTTGTGGAGCACTGCTTCTTGGAGGAAACTGCAGAGTTTGTCTTTTCACAATCTGACTGTTACTCAGCTGGCATTTTCTCCTGATGACAGATTTTTGCTAGCTGTTTCTAGAGACAGGAATTGGTCACTGTGGAGGAAACAAGATTCCTCAGAGTCAGGTAAGATACAGGAAGTGGATATACACATTTGTAGACTTTGCAGTTTTTGGCTGCAAAATATTTGAAAGAGAATTGATAAAATATTTTAATGGACATTTTCCTTACACCTTGGAAGAATTAGAAGTGTTGTAGACTCTTGTGGATGTAAGATATGCAACTAATAAAGTGTGGAAAGATAAAAAGGAGATTAAAATGCAGAGAAGAATATAACCAGACTTTAAATCCTGTTTAATTGATGGATATAATGAAGTCTGCTAGTCCTCATGCCTTCTGTATGTGATTGTATGTTTGACTTACTGAAATCAAGTATACAAGCTGAACTTCAAATTGGCATTCTGTCAAGGAAAGCCTTCATCGCAGAGTTCTGTGCAGACAGAGCTGGAAGATTCAGTGCTGCACCCATATCCTGCATAAGGCTGCCTTGTCCCTGCTTGCAGGGCATGATACTTTGAGACTCTTGACAAGATTAATCTCTGTCTTTGGTGTGGCTTTCTGATAATCCTACACAATTGATTAATTTGACTAGGACTGGCTATGTCTGGAAAAAGAGCTGATAGTAAGGATTCAGTTGACTTTCTCATTAAGACTTTGAGCCTTGCAAAATCATGAGGAGATTGCTATTGAACACTTTTATAGAATCCTAGAACAGATGCTTGTGCTGAAAGCAATTATCATTGCACTCTTGGCTTAATAGCATATAAACACTGCTGGGCTCTATAAAATGTTCTTAGAGACTTGGCAGTGAGTTTTGGCCCCTTCAGACAGTGTCCGGTTGTATCCTGGCTTGAATTTCTGTTCTATTCAGACTTCTATTCTAAAGCCTGGCATATTGTCCACAGTAGTTACACAATGTTTCAGGATAAGGATCATGAATACTCATAGCAAGTAGAGGAAATCCTCTTTTCATCTGTTCATCAATAACCCTTCTGTCTACAAATAACATCATTATCAGTGTAAAGCAAAACTGCTGCTATTGGCATCCCAAAGAAGTGGTTATTCAAAGTCTATGCTCGAAAATGACAATCTTTTCTACTTAGGAAAAGCATTCCCATTTACTGATCTGCTGATCAGATTTAGTGCCTGATTGTATACATGCTGAAATGGCAGCCTATCTCTTTGGGAACACATTAATCTTTACAATTAGACCATTATGATGTGAGCTTTTGGGGCTTTACTGGTAAATAGAACTGTAGTGAAATTACTGGGGCTACATGAACACATGGTAAATGTTGCACTATTCAAAAACTTCTGAAGTCAGTGTTCTTACAGACAACTCAATAGAAATAACCTGAAGGTGTTATACTTTGACTTAAGTTCTTCTGAAGAATAAATATATGTAAAAAGTTGAACTGTTCCTACTGTTTTAGGGCTGTAAGGGCTGGCTGATATGGCCTTGAACAGTTGCTAGTTAGCACTGTGGTAAGTGCTGGGGAAAAAAGAAAATTCATGTAGTCCTAAGTATTCCCAGTTGCTTTAAAGATGAGTGGAATAATGGCCAAGTATTCCTGCAGGTCTGACATAAGTAAGAGTAACAATTACTTTTAATATGTAAAGTACTTGAAACCAAGGTTTTCCTCTATGTGTTTTATTCCAGGACCAGTCTTCACTTGCTGTGCATACACAGATAAAAATACAGCTGTTCACACTCGAATCATTTGGTCCTGTGATTGGACACCAGATAGCAAGTATTTTATTACTGGTAGTCGGGACAAAAAGGTAATTAGTGTTAAAGGAATTTAGAAAGCCCAGAGTTACTTTAAATGTATTTTAGAATAGCGAACACGGTGTTCTAATGAGCCCATATTTTATACATACACAAAGATCTTATTGCTTATATTAGCACAGAAATCAGTGATACTTTCATAAGCTAAATAAAGTGCTTGAATATGCATATACAAGACTGTGGGCTGCCAGTTGGACATTCTCCCTTCTTTTTTCATGCAGTAAGACAAGCATATGTCACATAATTCTATGGGTCTCGAGTTTTTCTTTAACTTTCATAACAGAATCTGGTTTTGTTGTCAGTAACTATAATGAAATCAGACAGACTGTCTACAAAGTCAAATCTTTCTAGGTAGAGATTTTTCTGTGCCCTGGAATTACTTTAATTAAGTTATTCCTTTGGTTTTTGTATATGCATTTACAGGAAGACCAAAGTGACAGTTCCTAGATTACTCTTTTTCTTACAGGTCATTATCTGGGGCCAGTGTGATTTGTCTGTGATTACTGAAGGGAATATGCTGGATTCAATCAAGCCTTGTTCAACAGTGCTGGATGCTGGGGATTCTGTGACTGCTGTTGGTATCAGCCGTGTGCTTACACCTGATGGAAGGTATTGCTGGTTTTCTGTAATGTCATTTAAAGATTAATATGAAATTAGTATTTATACCTTTTAGTCAACTAGTTTTCTGTGGCTAAATAGCTCCCAAAAGCTACCTGTCAATTATTTTGACCATTCTTTAACTGAATTATCTCTACTTTTTTTTTTTCCTGGCCACCTTTCCAGGTGTATGGTGATGTCTCCAAACAGTGTAACAAGAAAAATGAAAGTGGGAGAGGAGAGGGAGAGAGGCATGAACACACCTGAAACATATTAATTCTTCCAACAATATTGACTGATCTGATGTTGTAATAACCTCCTTATTTTTTCCTAACCGAATATATGCAGCAGGTTTCTGCTTTGCTTATTTTTTTTTGTGAAGCAGCTTTGATGTAAATTGTGATGTATTAATTTTTTTTTTCATGGAAAATTAAATACTGATTTGAAGGGCAAGGTGCGGCAACAGTGCTTGAGCGCTCGTTCGTTCTGTCCTGCATTAGAACTGACCTCACTGAGCTGTCTACTGTAATTTCTAATGAAACTAATGTAGTTATTCTCTTGACAGATATATTGCTGCAGTAGGCTTAGAGAATGGGAAGATTATCTTGTACACATGGAAGCAAAGTGGGAAAGAACCAGCACTGGCTGATTGGACCACAAGTGTTGAGATAGATAACAGGTATGTCTTTTGAAGTGAGTTAGGGGCAATGAAGTATTATCCTTGAGACTAATAGTGCTGGAGTTCTGTTCTTATAGTATAAAATATATATTAATCTAGTTTATTTCTATACCAAAAATTCTTACCCTTTTAGAAAAAGCTTGATTCCTGAAAGTCTAAAGATGTCTTGAAGCAAAACCTGAAAATAAAAATATTGGTTATTTAGATGTATAAAAAAACCTCCCAACAAACCCAAACTTAAAACAGAGAGGGGGGGTTAAACACCAAAATACTTCATGCTATGCAAATGTTTTAAGAAGTATTACTCTTTTTTTGGCCCTACTTAAAAAACCAAAGCTTTACCTTTAGTAATAAATATGATGAGAGAAAACACTGAAATGAGAGTGCAAAGGATTGCTGGCTATATACATCAGTAAAACAGTTTGGAGTGGATGACAGCAAGCTTTCAAGAGCAGCTTCCAGCAAAAACCAAAGGAGTGACAAGCTATATATGGGGCTGCAGCGGTGACAGCTAGAGAGACTCTGTGGAGAGACTTTGAATGTTTCACTTGAAGCAGTCTCCTGGGTTCTTCTGTCACACACTGGCATTGATAGTAACAGAAATGGAAGTTGATGGTGACTTTGGCCTGAGTATGCTTAAAGTGAATGGGAAAGAGACACCAGATAACAGGAAATCACAGGCTAAAAGCCAGAAATCTGTCATATCTAAGTAACTGAGATGCTCGACCTCCAGCTTAATGTGGTAAAACTGGAAATCAATAGCTGTTTGAATTATTGATGAGTGAGAGGATAAAATGTCATTAGTGTTAATGACCCTACTTAATAAGAACTTAATACCTGCTGGTTGTCACAAGTCAGGTTTTCCTCAGTTGGTAGTGTTAACTGAAGAGTACTAATTATATGAATGTTGATGTTTACACTCACATGCCCAACTGTGTTTAACATTTTGCAGTTACGTATGGATTTCTTTTTGTTGCAGCCAAAGTCATGCTCTTGCTGTGAAACGCTTATGTTGGAGACATCATGCAGGCAGAGCTGGACATAATGATGAGAACAGCAGCAAGTGGTTGCAGCTTGCAAGTTGTGGAGCTGATCACTGCGTTAAAATATTCAATGTCAACAGATTTGCTCTTTAGCGAAGACAGCAGGCCTGTTTGTGCCAAACAGATTCACAGCGTTTTATTTCAACTTTTTGCCATTTTGATTATTGAATTTTCTGTTTTATGCTGTGGAAAATGAAACATGTGACATGTAACTTATTAAAGCAACTTTGGTGGAAGTTTGAAATGTCAAATACTTTTCTAATCCTGCAGTTTTGGGAATATGAAGTACATGTTTTGTTTGGTGAATATCCTGGAACTGAGGGATGGGAGGTGGGGGGGTAAGGCATGGGAGGATAATGGGAGAGCTTTGTTCACTGTGACTCCAAGGCTAGGTGGGAAGCTTGGGTTCTTCTTTGCTTGAGGTTCCACATGGAGTACTGAGGTTTTTTTATTTTAACTCCTCTTGCTATTAAACTTAACTGTTAGTTGGCCTGCCAGTGCTGCCAGTGTGTGTTTAGGGATGTGCAGCAAGAGATCAGGATTAAACATGCAGGTTTCTCTGATTGCCTTTGAATGTGTATTACAGCCCTGGTCCAAGACTTAGACTACCTGACTCTGGAAGGAGTAGTTTGTGTTTGCATGCTTGGACAGGCCTGCTTCTTTGGTTTTATTCCTTAATTCTGCTGTGCAGGGCTGAACTTGTGCTTCTTGGTCAGGTGGGGCTTAAAGCTGAACCCTGTGAGCCCTCTCTGAGCAGAGTGCGATACAAGAGCCACCTTTTAAACTGTTGGAGGGCTAGCCTCTACACTTTGAACTGGAAAAGCTTACAGATATCACTAGGCAGGAGCTAAAAGGAGGCAGCCATTCCTTAAACTGCCTTTGGGCTCCTCCTGACTTTTGAGGGCTCCTACTTTGCTCTGGTGAAAACAAGTTGGCTTGGTTGTCCCATAGTGTAATTCAGGTAGAATGCTAATAGACTGAGCGTACTTCAGAAAGACTTTACCTCAGCAGGTTTGTATCTGATTCCAAAGTCTAATTTAGAAGTAAGTTAAACTTCGAGAATGAAATTATTGTTATTCCAGAACTGCTTGCTACCTGTAACTGGCAGTGCAGAGGTAATTGGAATTGTGTTTAACTTTTTACTGTGTTGGATATTTGGATTAAGAGTGCAGCTCTTTCAGAGTGGGCTGTACTCTTTTGAGAGTAATTATAGTTTATACCTTGAAAGGTTTTGTATTTTAGGTCTTATTTTCAGGTCTGTTTTTCAGCCATTAAAAAAAAATATTTTAAATGGAGACAGAGGAATTAAAAAAAAAGACGTTATTAATAAAGATTATTTGCTACATTTTACTTGTGGTACCCAGTGCTTTCCTTACACACGTGCTTTAGCATTCAAGCATTTGAGTATTGTATTTCACTTGTCTGGGAATTTTTAATTAACTATATCCTGGCAAGAGAAAGACATAACTTATCGCTCATGAGGTTTCAAGAAGCTGCTAAAAGTGGAACTTTATTCTGTGTTGTAATTGTAATTTTGTATCTTACAATTGATAATAATACTGGACAGTTTCCAATGGTAGTACATCTTGTCATGTGGCCACTCTTGTGCATATTGGTTGTCCTGCTCTTTTATTTTGTGAAATGCTGTCATTAAACAAGCATCAGCTACTAGATAATTTAGCAATCCACTCCCTTACCCCTGGGACTTTGTGACTCAGTCGCATTAAAGAATACACCTCATTGTTCCAGCTTTAAATATACCAGATTAGTCTGTTGGTCGCCCAAGTCTAAATGTTTATGATAGACATGTTTAATTTTCAATTAAGTTAGAGGTTGTCAAGAGACATCTCGACACATGATTAGTGTTTCATGTATGATACTATCTTTGCTCACATATCACTTTGCTATGCATTTAGTAGGTGTGATTTTTATATACACCTTTATACTTAAAATAAATCCACTCATGTCTTTCCAAACCAGCATGTAAATCAGCATGTAAAAATTACTAAGAAATGAGCTGTTGTCAATATACATGCCGCTCTGGAATTCTCTACTTGTTGTACAGGGCCACTGAAAATGAGTTGAAAAACTTGATGGGATAAACTGGAGTTTTGCACAGAATATTCTAGTACCTTTTGATACATTTGAGGTATAGCCATCCCATGAATAATTTGGATATACATTATCAGTATTTACTGGCTTTATGCTTGTTTTGATGAGACTTTGTGGTCAAAGATGTGAACAAACTGTTTTTATGTAATCACACTTATAGGAGGAGGATTGTCTTGGCTTAGAGTAGAGGTATCTATGGAAAAGCAAGCAAGAACTGGCATGGATCTTGTTTATAACCAAAATCAAATGGTTGAGATTGTCCAAAGCAATATTAAATCTTTCAGTCCAGGATGCCTGCATCCTCAGGTCTGTGTTGGACCAAAAAGCCATGCTGACACTGACATTAGAGGTGAGGGTGCTGTGGTGTCCAGTGGATCAGGAGGACAAAACGAGCTGTTTGTGTAAACTGGGATGATGTGGGATGCTGACATTCAGCTCTAGGAACTCCTGCCGGGGCTCCACATGGCAGGCTCCCTAAACATTGCTGCCAAGCTATTGATTGTGTTAATTTCTTTGGTTAGGAAATGGGAAAGAAGGAGCAGGTTATGCATCATGCTAAGCCTTAAAAAAGTGTGTTATCCTGCTGTTGTCTGTTTCGTGGACTGGGACTTCAGAAGGAACTAGAAGCTGTTGAAAATTTCAAGGAAGTCAATTATTGAACTCTCAGCTATTGAAAACATCGCTTTGGTAACTGACTAATCTCTGTTTTCCAAAATATTTAACGTGAAGAAATGAGAGTATTCCAAGGCTCACTGCCAACTGCAGCTAATGCAGAGATGAGGGAAGAGGAGGAAGCAGCTGTGTCCTCATTTAGACTCAACTCTCACTTTAAAGAAGTGACTGTTACAAATAAGGAAACTTTAAAATAACTGAAATGGGAAGCAAAAATATTACTTGCTCTGTTTTAAGGAGCATCTGGAGCTGTACAAAGAATGAGACAAAATCACTGACAGGACAAAAATCAGAATTTGCCTGTTGTAGATTGGAAGCTGGTGGAGGTGGGAGTTGTTGAGTACAGTTCAGCAATGTCCCACTCAGGCTGTTTTACCAACAGTCCTGTATCAGGCTCTGCAGCGGTAGTTTTGAGGTGGCAGGGCAGCATGTTTACCCTGTGACTTGCCCAGCCCTTGGCCCTCCAACCATTCCCATTTTTGCCCTGTGCACTTGCACATCCTCAAACGGTTGTGGGACATCACTTCAGACACTTTTCTTCCCCAGCCAGAGGCTGCCTTTTTTCCCATGCCAACCACCACATTTCCTCTTATCCTGCTTCTGCCTTTGCTGGTAGGGAGCTGGGGAGGCTGTAGGCTCCCTTTGCCAGCCCCTGGTACTCATGCTCAAGCAGAGCTCTTACTGTCGCCTTGTGTGACCATGTCTAGTGACTGTGTTTGAGCAGTTTGTGTTCAATGGCATATCCAAACATTGTCATTTTATTTTCTGAAGTGTCATCCTATGCTGTAATGCAATAATAAAACTAGAAATTATTTCTCTTTCTGGAGGGAATTTAGGGTAGACCATGTGGCAAATCCCAATGCTATACCATAGTAATGAGGCTAGCTCCTGTATCCTGGGGTAGCTCTACCACCCAGATGTGCCCTGGACTTGAAGGGCTCAAAGAGAGCTGGTCTTTGCAGGATTCAGCCACCATCACTGCTGCACAGATGAGGGGAGATGTTGTGCCTGAGGTAATCACTGTTGTTATGGTGGCATCACCCTGATAAAGACTCCAGCAGATCCCAGCTGAAATAACAAGGGATGCAGCAAACAGATACTCTTATTGCAGAGGAGCTGTTCCCCTTGCCTCAAAAGTTTGTGCAAACACCAGTCTTGTCCTGCCTCATTTTGTTTTTCCTAAGTGCTTTTCTCTCTTTACTCACCCCCTCTTCTAGGAAGGTGATTTGCCTTCTTGGTCCCTTCTCCACTTCTGCAGGCCCCTAAATACTCATGTAACCAATCCTTATTTTCTCAACAGCCTCCTCTCTGTTCCTATTGTTCTTGTAAGATAATCCTATGGTTTCTAATACATGATCCTAGGAGAATTCATTTGTATGGAGTATAACATCCTCTTGATATTTTCTGTTCTGCCTTCCGTGTCTGATTCTTCCTTTGCTAGGTTTTGGGCTTTTGGTATTTACACGGCCTGTCCAGCCTCATTACCTCCTTTCTCCCTGACAACAAATTACTGGCATACGTGTGAGCAGCATGCCCTCCTTCCTTGCTAAAGCATAAGCTGTCTACCTGCCAGTGGGGGGAATTTTTCTCCTCTACAAAAATGAATTGACTGCAGTCTCCCCAAGGGAAGCTTTCCAAGTGCTTTTCAAGATAAAGCAATCTTTATGTTTGTCTCTCTATTTCATAATCTTGGAGAGTCTCCTTCCCGTGAGTTATCATATAAAGATGTACCTCTCTGAGAGAATATCTGTACTCCACAGACACACTTTTTAGAGAGTAGGCACTTTCTGCTGTTTAAGTTTTTGCCTTTGACATGGCAGGCAGTCCTACATTCAATTCTCTGGATGCTACAAGTTTTCACCACTGTCCACGGAGAGCACTGAGCTGCACCACATGATTCTCTCTCTGCAGAAGAAGTTCAGCCAGGGAGGTTGAAATAACTGCAGTGCAGGGAAGCTCCTGAGATACCTGTAGATTGCTCTCTGTGGGTCTTCAGGGAGGGTCTGTCTGACCTCCACAGGTACCAAAGATGTGCTGTAGAAGCCTCCCATGGGTTCTTTGGTCAAGTTTCTGCTTTTTGTGTGCATGCACACAGTCTCTTTATGTCACAAAAATTGCTGTGCCTTCAGTAACAGCTCCAGGTCACTAAATCCATGTGAACTAGTTGAAGTGGGAGCCCCTTTACAGCTGAGCATTGATTCAGGCTGGCAGACCACCTCTATAGTTACAGGTACATGAAATGTTGTCTGTTAAAGCTAATAAAAAGGTGTAAATTTTGGGTTTGCTTACCTACTACTAGACAAAGCCAGCTTCAACTTCTACCCATCAAAAAGAAATTTGGTATGTTTTACCATGTAAAAGGTATTGTCATAGCTCAAAACAAAGAGTTATGTCTCTGATGTGAAATTCTACAATTCCTATTAATTGCTCAAAGGTGCATTTCCATAGGTTAGTAGTACTGAAAATTGCTAACCCAAAGCTGAAATAAAACCAGATTATGTTTCACAGAGCAATAGGATCATGGGATTATTAAAATTGGAAGGGAGCTCAGGAAGTCTCTCGTCCAACCTTCTGCTCCAGGCAGGGTCAACTATGAAATCACATTAGGCTGCTCAGAACTTCTGGCAGTCTGGTCTTGAAAATCTCAGAGGATGGAGACTGCACAGTCACTCTGAGCAACCTGTTTGACTCCTGACTGTCTTCATGGTGAAAACTCTTCTTCCTCTTCTCTCAGTTCTGAATCTCTCTTGGTTTATGCCATCTCTTACCTTCTTTCAGCTCACCATTGTGAAGAGCTGGGCTCCACCATCTTCAGAGTCTCCCTCTAAGCATCAGAAGGCTGCTACCAAGTGTCTGCAAAACCTTCTCTTCCCCAGGCTGAGCCTGGCCCATCCCTCCACCTTCCCGCACTGATCCAGGGCAATTGATCCAGCTCCCTCTACCTTGGTGGTCCTCTACTGCACTTGCTCCAGTTTAACATCATCTTTCCTGTGCTGGGAAACCCCAAACTGGACGAGTGCCCACAGTCTCTACAATAGATCATGTATCTAAAGTCTATTGTACAGTCTCCATCCCTATGAAGTCCAAGTCTGTGATTCTTCTTTAACCTTTTCATCTCCCTTTCCTACACTATTCATTTGCACCCACTTGACTGTGTGTGGTGATGCAATCCCCAGACAAGCTGCAGATTTTAATGTGTGTCTGCGGAGCTGGGACATGCCCCATACCCACCGAGCAGTGTAGTCCAACATCCCCACCAGATGGGAACCCAGACACTGCTCTGGCCACACGGCACACTGATTCTGGGGAAAAGAGAGCTCCTGTAACACTAGTTAAATGTCCTTACACCACGCTTCCACCACTGGTGAGGTGGAAAGAGCAGAAGAAAGAGGTGATGGCTTGGCTCTGGCTGGACGCCTTGCTCTTTTCCTGCCTCCATCCGAGTGTGGGGTTCCTGTCCCCCAGGGACCAAGGCACCCAGCCCAAGCAGGTTTCCAGAGCCCACAGCAGAGCTGCAATCCGTATTTACTGTGACTTGGGGTGGCCAGTGCAGCCATCTATACAGATAATCAAGAGCTGACACAGGAGCTGTCATATTGGTTGTAAACCGAAATGGCCCCTCAACCCTAGAATTCTATATTTTAAAAATACCTTACCACCTGCTCAGAGGAGAAGAAATGGATGCTGTTTTAAATTCCTGAACTGTGGTCATTTCACTGAAAAATCAGTGAGTTGACTGCTTCCACATGCCAAGGACCACCAGGTGGCAATATAAGAAAAAGGATAAGTGTGAATTTGCAGCACCTGTTATGTATATCCAAAAAATCAAAATAAAGTACAAATATATTCAAACACAGGTATTTGGTCTTCTCTGAGTTGTTTAAATGCAGTGTTTCAGTGACAAGCATTTCTCATGAAATGTTGCTTTTGAAAGCAGTCCTCTGTTTTTGTCCTGCATTTGGGGTACTGTCTGTAAACCTCAGAAAATAATGAGTACTGCCTAATCACACAAGGTCTTACTGTCAGCTATGGACTTTCACCCTAACCCCAACAAACCAGTCTGAAGAGGATATAAAAAAAAAATCTTAATTTTCTTGCTTTACCTTGTTGAAGCATAAAATGGGACTTCTTTTTCTGTGTCTGTTTTGTTGTCTGTGTTTTGTATTCTGAAAAGCTGTGTAACCATGTGAATGCCCTGGGAGGGGTTTAAGCTAGTGAAGTCTCATGCACCTCCTGATAGCAGCTGTGATTGAGATTGCAGGGTAGATTTAGATGAAATATTAGGAATAAATTCTTTACTGTGAGGGTGGTGAAGCACAAGAACAAATTGCGCAGAGAAGTTGTGCATGACCCATTCCTGGAAGTGTTCAAGGCCAGGCTGGATGGGGCTTTGAGGAGTGATGATCTCCAACCCAAACCATTCTATCATTCTGGGATTTTAAAGTGATGGATGACCATAGGGGATCATATGGTGAAACTCTCCCAGACTCCAGTGACTTATGTTTCAGAGATATCTTCAACTAGAGGAAGAGCCCTGGTGCCTATTAGGTATCGATGAATTTCCTTTTCCTTCCACGAGTTTGTCTAATTGCTTTTTGAATCCATGCAAACACATAATTTCCCCAGTGATTAGTGGGAAATCCTCCGGGTAAGTCTGTGCCAATAAGAAGATGCATCTCTTGTTTGTTTGGAACATTTAATGCCTCCTTGTTATTATATCAGAAAAAAAAAAAAATATCAGTTGTTTGTCACTGTCTCCTTGTTATTCCTGATTTTATAGACCTCTAGGGTATTCCCTACCCATGGATTTCTTTTCCAATTTGAAGGGTCCTGCTGTAATTAAATGTCCTTCTTATGGCAGCTGCACTTTTCCTTTCATTGAACTTATTTCCTCTTCCCCAGTGCTACAATATTTATACAAATAAAACAGTATTTTTTACTGGTTTTGCATCTTTTTGTTTATTCATGTTTGTCTGGGAGTGCCTATTAAACCAAATTGTTTTATTTAAAGTACTGGCAAATTATTTTCTTTCCTTTATTTTGTTTTGAAACACATCAAAACTTTTTTATTTGAAACATTTAAGGCTCATGATGCTGTCTTTTGGGTATTTGTGACAGAGCGTAGCATCTTGTCTTTGGGTTGTTTTGTTCTTTCCTTATTTAAGTCATAAATTGATTTTTCTAATATCATTCTGGTCTGCAGTGACAAGTTGCAGAGGCCTCAGCATTGCAGCCTGGTGTGGAACGATTAGCACTTGCTGCTAAAGAATAAATCCAATACTAAAATAACAGGATAGCTGCAACCCAAGACTGAAGGTACTGGCAGCATATGTTTGGGACGTCTGTGAAGCAGCTGATATTATGCCTCCTGCATCTTTGCAGCTCCATCAGAGAATCAGTCATTCACGGTGGTGAGAATTTCCTTTACCAACTTGGTAAAAATAGAGGAGGCTGGTGAGTGAATCCTGTGATTTGGTGAGAGCCTTCCCAGCCACGTCAGGAGACAAGCTTTCACACTGTGTGGAAAGCCTCCCCACAGACGTGGCAGATGCCGGAAACCCTTTCCAGCTGACCTTGCCCGCAAAATCAGCAGAGAGGGAAAAGTCTCCATAGGGTTTTACAGATTCAAAAACAAACAAATAATTGATTTTTTTTTTTTTTTTTTTTTTTAAGTCTAGAGGAATGTGCAGTTGCTGTTCAGCTTGTCCTTTTGCATAATTTAGGAGGGATTATTGTACGCTGTTGAGTTACTGAGCAGTGCAGTGACTTGTGGTTAACCAGGTTATCTGGGAAGGTCTTTAAAAACGCAAAACAAGCTGGAAGTATCTCCTTACTCCACAACTCACTCACTATAATGTGGCTAAAAGAGGTTCTCCAAAAGCAAAAAAGGGCTTGCAAGGTTGTGCTGTTGGTCTTGGAGTCTTGTTCTGTTACAGTGATGGTGGGGTTGACTGGTCATCTGTAAGACACCAAAACGTGGTCTCTTAACCAATGAGAGATGTTGTGTGAAAAAAGTAGCACACGCTTTTCTCCGTATGTCTTGAGGAAGCAAATGAAAATTTGGGTTTGATATGCCTCCAAGAGAAAACAACTGTCAGAAAAATGTTGCCCAGAATTGTCCATATCCCCTTCTTCCCCAGTGGCTGTTTGATTGAGGGTGAGAACTGTTGCTTCAGACCCAGCCAAAGAGCCAGCCCAAAGCAGGTAAAAATACTTGATTTCAGCCTGAGCACAGCTTCAGCATGGGCAGAACCACAACAGATGAAGACGTTGCAGAGTTTTGAGATCTGCCTAAAGGCTCAAAGTTTGCAACACCCCTGCCCCTCCTGGGAGCAGACTGTGCTCTGCTGTGGCGATGACGATGATGTGTGCGTGGAGCATGTTCTGCACCTTGTGCTTCTGCGTAGGCGTGGGAGAAAGGTGAACATATGCTTTAGAAGAAGCTGTCGTATCCCTGTTTCCTTCTAAAGGTGCCATATGTGCTCTCTGAGTCACTGGGATGTAGTTTACCCTGTGATAGGAGTAGCTCTTGACAGGTGCAGTAGGCTCTGAGGTCAATGTGGAGGTCGTTGTGCTTTTGGATCTGAGATTCATATTCTGCACCATCCCTTCAGCTGGCAGTGGTGACAAGCCCAGTCTCCCTACAGCTGGGCTGCAGCGACTTGGGGTCATTCTCCTTTGTGGTGTTTTTCTTCCAGACATCTTCCCACCTTGTGCTGCAGCCAGGTGGAAACCCTGTTTTTGGCATGTACAATATTATGTCAACATCTGAAACTGGCCAGTTATGACTTTGGCTGGGATGCCATTCCCATGTTCCAGTTGGGGAGCTGTTTGCCATGTCTCGTGGCACTGTGTCGGCAGACGACCAATTCACCTCAGCTTCTGAAAGCACACCATGTCCCAGGCAGACGTTCTCTTCTTTGTCATCAGCTCTTGGCTAATATAAACAATATTCACTTCCCAAGTGGCACAGATATGCAAATGAAGCTTTCATAGGATAATGGCCATATGAAGCTTTGCTAGCAGGCATTCACGACATGTGGAGGCACGTTGGTGCCAGATGCTTGCAGGGTTTTGGCTGTGCTATTCTCTTTTCCAGAAGGATAGTCAGTACCAGGCTATTTTGGGAGAGCCACTGCAGGCCCAGATCAATGATTGGTGCTTCTTTAGCAGCTTCAGGCAACAGTGCTCTCCAGGTTGCCACAGGATTAGCTGGCCCCTACAGTGTCATTCTGTCCTAAAGCCCTTGGCTTGTCTAGCTGCTGTGGAGCCTTTTACAAACACCAAGCCAGTGTCATGTTGCAGCATCTCTGAGATGTGCCACTTTTTTGTGACACAAACAGAACAGTGCATCATTCTTAGTGAGACCTTCTGGGGAATCATGTTGTGATAGGATGAACAAAGCTGTAGCAAAACAATCAGATTCTTCTGTCTTTTCAAACTAGGGTAAAACCTTGTATCCGTGTATACAGCCTTCCATAATGAGGTAAAAACCACTCACCGCTATACATGGAACATGCACAGGTTTTGCTACTTTGTTTGTCAGGTAACAAGCTGCTGATATATTGAGGTCTGTTGCTTTATCAGAGGAGAACATCAACCTGCTTTCCTTTTTTTTTCTTTGAGGATTAAAGCTCACCTAAAATAGCTGAATTCAGTACATATCTTGCCAGCATAAGCTGTAAAATTGAGATGGCTCAGGGACTGGTGACCAAGCCAAACTTACAGCCTCTGCTTGCAATCAAATCACTTAAAAAAAATTGCAAGCTCTTATCTTAGCCTTGGAAACCCAGCACTTCCACTGCAGGGCAGCAGCTGTGGCAGGATGAGATAACTCATTGCTTTGGGAGGCAAAAAACTGGAGCCGAGTTCAAATGCCTACTCTGCAGATGATCTTCCCTTAAAGCCCAGTCTTGTGTGCTGGGAGAGAGAAAGTAGCAGTTGTAATGTACTGTAGTCCATATGGCCTTCCCTGGGTGGGGGACACTTCCCAAGACACATGTGACTTGCAGGAAGTTTGTTGTCAGGAGGACAGGTACAGCCCTTCTCATCAACTGCCTCACTACTTGAGTGTCCTGGGTTTTACCTTGGCATTCTGCTCTGATCAAAACAAAATTACAAGAGGCAGCAGGGACAGCAGGAGAGCCAACACGCATTGTTGATGCCACAGTGGTTTTCAGCATCCAAAGCTATCTGGAGCTTGGGACTCTTTTTCAGTCTGCTCACCACAGAGCTAATGCTTGCAGGCTAAGGCTGTCATTTTTTTTCTACATAGAGATCTGTGCTACACCACCCTCTCACTGGGGAGATTCCTGTCCTAATCCCTCTACCCATGAAGCTGGAGAACCTGTGCTTTGCCTGTTTGTATGTGGGATTCCTAGGGGCAAAGAAGAGCCCTGAGTGGTCTGTCCTCTCTGTGATCCCACCCAGTGTCCTGCTGTTGGGCAGCCACCCTGCTGCTGCTTGTCCCATGGTGGGGCCTTTCACATGTGCTCTGCTCAGCTTTTTGTGGTCACTGTTACCCATTTGTGTCTCACAGTGCTGCTTTTCCCTAGATCATGCTTGCTCTGTAGATGTCTATTTTAAATAAAACCAGAGTTGTTGTTAAGTAGGCAGAACATTTGAAAGCCTTTACTTGCATTTCTGACAATGCATGCAATTATTCCAGCACCAGTATGACTGTTTTGTTTGCCAAATGCTGATCTGATTTATCACTACACTAGCCTGAAAAGCGGTATAGCTAATGACAGTCAGCTCCATCATCTTTTCCTGATTGCCTATTATTGTCCTGAACCAGTTTAATTTTCTATTGTCTTTGTTAAAACTGTAGAAGGGGAAGAAGAGGTTGTTTTAATCCTCAGTATTGGACTATTGAGAATAGCCAGAATTTAACGTGCCATCAGGAAGGCAGAACTACAGCCTTGCTTTTTGGTAGTGACTCACTACATAAATTAAGCACGATGGTCCCCAAGGCTTATACTTCTCATGCACTCTGCATCACGTTAGAAACATTAAAATATTAACCAGCTTTGATCCCAGGGCAGCTCGATGCTCACTCAGTTCTGTTTTCAAGCTAGAATGCACTCCTTCTTTGGAGTCTGTAGTAAACTTCAGAAAACCTGGCCTGAAAGCCCAGAGCATCATCATTCAGCAGCACCTAAACTTCCTCTTCAATTATTTAAAAGCCACTCTGAGAGACTCTTTGGAGTCGTGTTGCAGATATTTGTTGATGTCACAGTTTTTCATGAAATGGCACATCTTTCTGGGCCTCCCCAGTTCTTATGAATGAGATCATTGCTATTTCTACACAGTAATACCACCGCCTCATTCTCCCTAGCACCTGGGAACTATCAATGTCCTTGTGTTGATGTCACAAGGAGGAGACCTTAAATATCCTAAAGCTATTCCTAGTTAGCTAGGGTTTCCCACACAGGAAAACCACTGAGATCGAATTTCAAGAAGGGAAAGAGAACAGGCAGTTGAAGGAATACACCATTTTCTTTCCCTGAATATTTCAAGAGGAGCATTAGGTACTGGCCAGCTATCAGAACCTTTTCTCCCATGCTCTCCTCCCTTACAGTCCTTCTTCCAGGGACCTCAGTGGTGACTGCAGCAAAGAAGCACCTGTGTGAAGAAGGCAAATCAAATCACCAACAGCTCTGCCTCCTGCACGGAGCTGCCAATTCAGTGTTAGTGGTGTTTTCTTCACAGGCTCCTGCAGCTTCCTTGCACAACACTGTCGTCTCAACCAGATTTAGAGAGCCCAGAGAAAACTGGCTGCTTGCAATAGCAGCATTCTTACGGTTGCTATTACCTCACAGGTGGGTAGTGAAAAGCTAGAAAGCAAAGTGAGGGCTACTGGCCTGTGTTCCATTATATTTTTTGATTTTCCCCTTCTCATCCCCCCGCTCAAGCCTGATTGAGCTGTGCCTAAAGAAGTTCAGAGTGTTTCTGAAACTGTTTTGAAAAGGTCTTCTAAAAATTTTCTGCCAGTTAAGACCGTGTGAAATCATACATCAGAAAGAGCTCCAGTGCTGCAAAATGACATGCCCATCATCTCCACATTTCTCTCTGTGAATGTCTCCCAGTATTTCTCCTTTAAACTTCAGCAACGCCCTCACCCAGTTTTAATTGTTGCTTTTCTTTGATCTTTGCACAGCAAGTATTTTTCAGTCGACTTCACCAGAAGAAGCTGAAGTATCACCTAAGGGTGATGGAGGTGAGGGAATAAGTGCACATCTGGGACAGGCACTTTTAGGAGGAAACAGCTACCGCTGGCATTTGGGTGTCCTTGAGTGACCAGTAGCTCTGGACTTGTACTCCCTTCTGAGGGGCAGCTATTTTCGCTCACTGGTGAGAGTTTCCAGATCATGAGAGAGATATTAAGAAGCCCTTCTCACCATGGACTGACTGTGAATTGAATGAAAATTAAACAATAATCAAAACAGGCAATGCTGAGTCTTTTGTTGTTGTTGGCAGTCAGGTTACTAGCAAGTAGCTTTGGTGACCCTGAGACTGAGAGCCGCTGAAGCTGGCACGATAATTCAAGAGGGAAGGACATGCAGAGGATAACACATGCAGACCTCCAGTAAGCTGAATTGAATACAGATCGCAACTTTGCTTTGTCTTTTTTTCCATAAGAAATTTTTAGGATGCCACTAAACTTCTGTTCCACAGTTTCCCTCAGACAATTTCCCTATTCCTCCATCAGACATCTGTTTCAGTAGAAAAACTCACAGATCGCAATTTCAAAACACTTTTAAAATTTATTTTCTAAATAATTACAAGATGTTTTATTGAAAAATTAGGACTTTTCATTACTGTTTGTCTTACAAGACTGGATTGCATTCACAAAGGACACCTCTGACCTGCAGAGTGAGGAACAAGCAAGTTAAGACTGCCTGAACAAACTAAGTAACAATAATTAAAGTACAGACCAGACCTTAGCAACTAGGCTAAGGAACAAGTACATGAAAGAGTAAAATAGCTTTTTTTTTTTTTTGCTGATGAAGCAGCTAGTCTCTATTCAATTCCCAGACATGTGAAAAAGTGTATTTTCAAGCCTGGCTTGGTTTCATTAGTAACTAAAATCTAAGACTGATCATAGAACCACCGGGAACAATGTCAGATTTCTGTCATGGGCAGAACAATGCTAATGGCAGCAGATGTGTGAAAACAAAGGGACCTGGCCCAGGCTGGCAGCAACATACACACCATCATTTGCTGACCAGGATCCTTGACATGTGGGATAACTCCAGGAAGGGCCAGGTGTGCATGCCTGATGGATGAGTGGCACGTGGAGCGTGGCAGATATTTAAATGCAGCACAGGGTGTCGGGAGAAGGATCAGGCTAGGACGCAGGACACACGGGAGGGAGCTGTGGCTTGGGCACATGGCAGCCTGGCCGTGTCTGGCCAGGAGTGTCTGCGTGCACTCCTGCCTTGGAGAAGTGCACCCAGGCAGAGGTCTGAGCATCCCTGGCTGTGGGGAGGGACAGACCACACAGGACAGAGAGCAGATGTAGAAGCAACAAAACCTGATGTGTGTCTGAAACGTTCTCTGGGCTCAGTTTTTCACAGAGCTGTCCCCACAGGGACTCTGTCTCTCACAGAGTTGTCTCTGTTCCCCAGGTTGTGGCAAGGTCTGTGGGCTGAGTGCACCTGCTGTGGAAATTCAGCTGTAATTATCCTGCATTTCTGCACAGAGTTGGAATTACCTTGCTGCAGGGTGGCTGTGGAGGTGTTGCTTTTCTGGGCAGGCTCTTGGGGCTGCAGCAGCTTTGAAAGAGGAGTAGTCTTGTTTATCCACTGCGTAAAGCTTCCAGAGGGCAGGTAAAATCTGGGTGTTCATTAGGAGTACAGGATGAATGGGGTGTTCTTGCTGAATGGTTTTCTGTACCCAAGAATTGGCTGGAAAGTCACTCATGCATCTGAGCAATCTAATGGAAACTGTGAAATGGGATTTTGAAAAGAAATTGCAGCAATACACTAGGACAATTCAGTGATTTTGAGCATGGCAAGAGTGGACAGAAGGAATATATCTTGGTACTGCTATCTTATTTGTTCTGGAATTAGAATAGTTGTTAAAGTCCCTTCCTAATATACAGAGACAGACAGCAAAGAGAACAGCATGGGAGTATGCTGGCAAATAATTTGAAAACCAATACAGTGTACTTTTCTAAAAAATCTTTTATGTAAATAGGGTCCCAAATGTTTTGTTTTTTTAAAAAAAACTCCACATAACTGTAAAATTGAATGACAAATAAAAATTACTGCTAGGAGAATGTCCTATTTTTGGCTTGATGAACCCTGACTGCTGCTGCTGCTGTGTGTTCTAGCTGTCCTTCAAAACCAGCAGATGGAGGATGAAGCAAGGTGGGTGTCAGTCTCTTCTCCCAAGTAAAAGGCAACAGGACAAGTGCAAATAGCACCAGGGGAGGCTTAGAGTGGATATAAGTAAGAATTTCTTCACCAAAGGGATTGTTGAGCACTGGAACAGGCTGCTCAGGGAAGTGGTGGAGTCATCATCTCTGGAGGTATTTAAAAGATTTGAAGGTGTAGCCCTTAGGGACACAGCTTAGTGGTGGATTTGGCAGTGCTGGGTTAATGGTTGCACTCAATGATCTTAGAGGTCTTTTCCAAACTTAATGATTCCATGATTCTATGAATGAGCATTTCTGGAAACACTGTTAACTACTTCAGGAAAGAAGCTGAATATTGAGGTTACAAATGAGGTTTATTTGACTTAAAGAGTTCCATTGTGTGTGCACTTGTAAGTGCTAGTAAACAATGTTAGACGTGAAGCTGAAGTCCTGGGTAGCAGGGTGAAAATCATCAGCTGCATTTCCAGGCTGCTCAGGAGAGGTTTTCTTTGCTTCTTCCCTGGTGTTTAGAGAGAGGAGAAATTGTCCTGGATCCCTGGGAGGGAAGGGTGAGGAAAGCAAAAGAAGCCTGCCTCTTGCTTGGGCATCTGCTGACAGGAGAGAGGAGCAACAGGAGTGGCTGTGCACCGGCATTCTGAGCAAGGGGGAAGGTCTGGTGGACGCAGAGGTTAATGGCTGGTGGGGAACTGGCTGTGATCTTCTTAAACCCTCCACTTGTGGTGGGGTCAGAGCTGACAGAAATTGGCTCAGAGTGAGGGTTCAAAACAGCTGAATCTGACCACAGCAGGTTGGCATGAAGCAGAGCAGAGATTCCCTGTCTGTAGCAGAAGCAGGGTGTTGAGGGATCAGGTCTAGGAACGGTAACCACAGCCTTTACTTTTCAAAATAAGGGTTTCCTGATGAAACTTCGTTCTATGTAATTTAAATCCGTTACCTGAGAGCGGTCCCTCATGGTTATTGTGGATGTTCTGAGTTTAACCATCAGCTGTTCTTGGGAAATGTCTCTGTGCTTCGCTGCCTGTACTGCTGCCCAAGCACACAGCCAAGAACTGAGGATGCTCTGTGGAGCTGCTGTGCTATTAGCAATTCCCCCTCCTCAGCAGTGCTTTCTGGAAATGAAATTGTCTTACTCTCTGACAATAAAATCCATCAGCAGGCTCCTCTCAGGTGTCATCTCCACTTTTCTGCTTACACTGCTTAAAACAGTTTTTAATATTCTTACTTCTTTATTTTGTTTTGCTGTGTTATACGTAACAATTCTGGTTAGTATTAAAAATGAAGAAATAAGGAAGTAAGATGGTTTTACAGATCACCCAGACAGCTACAGGATCACCCATGAGCTTACTTCTCTGTTCAGCTATGCCACAGTAAAAGTCCTTGGTAATCAATGTGAAATTGCATTAGGATTATCATCCAGGTGGCAAACCTATAACCATTTAGGCAGGAACAAGTGTTTTCCTCAAAGATTATAGAAATGCAGATTAGAAGCCTATGTCTGAATCATTATACCAAATTAACTGTTTTTCTTTAAAAATATATAAACAGCTGAAGTACGTGGGGAATTTTTCTTCCATAATCTGTAGTGAGGGATCAGAGCTGGCGATGGCTGTGCCTTTGCTGGGAGTGAATGAGGAACACAGTGGTTAAATTTTATTTGGGTCACTTGCAACATTTAATTTTCACAGCTAGTTTGGTTGGCAGAATATTTGATTATATATTTTTTTTTTTGCATAATGAAACAATGGAAATCCACATAGATCCTCCTCAATAAAAAACAGTGGGATTATACTGTACTATATTATAAACATTATATATGTTTTTAAATCTTCATGGGCTTTCCTGTAAGATGAGGCTCAGGAAGGGAGTTTTTTCTCCTGTCAAAGCCAGTGGAGTGGAGCTAGGTCTTTTCAAAACTGTAACAGCCCTCTGAGGAAGGAGAGAGATGTAAACTACAGCGATGTGAGGAAGGCAGACACCCCACCTCCAGCCACCCCCAAGTGCAAGTGTGTAAATGTATGTGAAAGCTGGTCCTCGGAAACAGAGAGCTGGCAGGATCCACCTCTTCTGCTGGTGGAACAAGGACGGGTTTATATCTCATCTGTGCCAATCCCCAGGGCAGGGATAGGAGCTAAACAAAGACCTCTTCAGCATGGGAGAGGGAATCCGTGTGTTTTACGTAACAGCTACGGTTTACTCTGTGGTACAAGAGGACTTGACTGCACTGTGCCACCAGCCCACGTCACGGCTGGTCCAGGCTCTGCAGCACCAGGGGAACCCAGGAGTGATGCCTGCATGCCTTGGCCACTGGGGGCATCTGCCAGGAGCTGCTGAAAGCATCTGACTTGGTTCTCTGAGCCTTTGGGGTAGGGGAAGCAGAAAGCAAGCAGGTTGTATAAATTCTCAACAAAATGAGTATCCTAAAATTGCAGCACTCCTACTTCTCTCTTCTGAGTGGGGGCATTAAAAAATACATTTTCAGTAGGCAGGGAGTGGGTGTGTGAGAGAGCAAAGTGTTTGCACTCCTTTCCCACCATCTCAAAAAGGGTGGATGTTTCAGGGGAAAGGATCCTGACAGCAATGCTCATCTTTGATTAGCACATCGTAAAGAAGTCACACATTGAGTTGCCCAGCCCTAAATGACTGCAGAACGGATTATGGAAGGAATAGGCAAAATGAATAGTACAAGATCACCAAGACTGGAAGGCATTCACCCAAGTCTTCCAAAGGCAAATGTAAGGATGCAAGAGCTGATCTGCCTACAACACCTTGCAAACTCTTGTCTATACCAGTTTGATGTTATAAGGTTGTTACAAGTGTGACACCTGTTTTTAGGAAGATTTCCAGGCGACACAGAGGAAATTGTAGGCTACTAAATTTGACACTTGTACTGGGAAACCTAATAGGAAATATAAAAGTAAGAGAATTAGTGGACAGGGAGTAAAAATGACAAACAGAAATATTGGTGTGACCTTGTGCCTGAGTACTGTCTCATAAGAACGTATCAGAGTGGTGGGTTAGGCTGGACTGCTTAGTATAATCCTCTTGAATTTCCTAAAGACTTGTGAGGACCTGGGGTTGCCTTAAACACCTCCACCCCTGGTTGCCTTGAATGAGGTAAGAGATGGTGGGGCTGATGTGAGGGTGCAGTTGGTAAAAGACAAAACTGTGCAGAGGTGCAAGGGGAGGAAAGCTTAGCAGAGCAGGCACTGAGTGGGAATAATCCAGGCAACAGGACAGAGAAGGAGACTGGGAAAGAGAAAACAGATGTGGGGAAGCAGCTGTATAATGGCTGTTTTCTTCCTAATTAGAAGAAGCTGAAAATGCAGGGGAGTGGTGGGAGTGACTCTGATGGCGGCAGCCAAGAGAGGCTGCTTGGGGTCAGGGGCAGGTGTCAGTCTGGACACGGTCCCTTGCAGTGACTCAAGTAAATACCCTTGGCACAGCAGAGGCCTTGGCTCGATGTGATCTCTGGAGGTAGGGTACTGATTTCCAGTGGAAGGATGAGAGGCAGTGAGCACAAACTGAAATAGGGAAAATGCCATTAATACATCTAAAGGATCTTTCTAATGGGTAAGGGTGATCAAACACAGGCAAGTTGGAGCCAGTGACCTCCAGTGATAACTTTCCACTTGGGCTATTTTGTGAAAAAGAGGGTGTGGCTACTGTTTGCTTGCGAAGGAGTAGTGGGAAGAGGATAACAATGGCTCTGGGTTTTAGGAATGATTCAGGTTTTCCATACCAATGTCTTTTCTCCCGTTTTATCTTTCTGACAAAACTCATTTATATAATGCCACTTCTTGCATCCAGCTTTATCTTCAGCCCCCAGAAAGTACATTTTAACTTCCAAATTTCTAAGTGTAAGCTTTTAGTGAAAACCTCTTGGAATAGGACCAGCCCTATTTCTGCTAATCAGTACCCAGTAGAAGAGCTTTAGTCTTTCTAAAAGTCACTGCTCACCTTGTTTCTCCAAATGCACTGGTTTTTCTTGTGTGAATGAGCCCGTCAGTAAAATTATGATTAACCCATGTCCTGTATTACATATTTACCTTGAGTTCACTTCTTATTATTGCAAATTGAATACCCCAGAAAGTGGTTAAAGTTCTTAAATGTCTTAAAGGCCAACTTTCTCTTGAGTCATTTGATGACAGCTACAATTGCCTGAAGCGTTAAAGCTGACATCTCACAGCTTAGCTGAAGGAAGCTGGGATGCATGGAATTTTCAACAGAAGAGACCTTGACCTTGGAAATAGCTTTTGTGCTTGTCCTCCAGGGACTGTACTTGTGCATTTGGAGGTTTTAGCGCAAAGTTTCCTGGGTGACAAGAGTGGGGTGGATCAAGAGAGGCTGATGGGTGAGAGTTACGGGCTTCATGAATGGTTGATCATTGTTGACATTAGGGTATATGTGGTTATTTTCTTCTTTTAACTCATTTTACCTCTGAGCCCAGAGGTTTCGATGACTTTTGAAGTATCTATTTTACGTGTCATTTAAAAGCAGCTATCTTTTCAGTAAGCCATTTAGCTAGAAGCTTTCTTTAACTCTGTAGTTAAGGACACCATGTGGTGGCTTGCTAGGAAGCCTAAAGAGAGTTGATAAGAGCTAGGTAGGCCTGCCAACATCTTTGTATAAAGAGAACTTATTTTCCTAAATTAGAAAGCTGTCTAGAGACAGCACATTCTCCCTTTCTTGAGAGGAAGACCTCCTGCCTTAAGATTTCAGAAACTCAGTGACTTTTTTTGTTAGCTCTGTTTTGCATATCTGATTACAGACTACTTTGATGGCCAAGTGGTTTTTAAAAGTGAAATCCCTTAAATACACTTTGTTCAGCCCCCCAACTGCTTTTTTCATAGCTATTAGTTTTTGTCTTGTACTGAGTAATTAACTTGCTCCAGGTATGTGCTCTGTCCTTGTTGCTAATTCCATCTATTGGGGAATAGTCAAGTTCCCACCTCAGGTTTGAAAAGTACCCAAAATTAAAACAACCCCTGTGATACTGCAAAAGTTAGCCTGCTCCCTCCAGAAAGCTGCATCTCTAAAGGCTCAAGCAACCTGCTTTATCATCACCAGTGAAATAACAGTCGAGACACGATCAAATAAATCAGTGTTAGCGGCTGTAAGACCTGGCTACCTGTTCTGTAAAGCTGCCTCTTGCTCTGACGATATCTAGTCTTGCCAAAGCAGCCTCGTGCACGTGTGTTCCAGCAGCGCTGTAATTATGGGAAGGAGTGTTGGCTGGACAGACATCACCCAAACATCTGCTAGATAACACTTCTTGATTTGATAGTGGGTTGCTTGGGGAGAAAATGTTTTGGAAAGCAAAGGGTACAAGGCACTAATTGATCTCCAAGTCACTTTCCCACTTGCTGTTTCTCCTTGATTAATTTCACCGGCTGTTTCTTCTCCTCAACAGAGTAGCTGGAGCAGTTGCACTCTTCACCAGCAGCTGTCGAAGGAATTAAAACATATATGCTGTTTTATCCGTTGTGGTGAGAGTTCTTTTAAAATCCAGCAGGAGAAAACATCTGGGCTCACATATTCCACATCAAACATGAATGGATGTCTAAGGAGGAACTTTCAGCAATTCATTCAGCTTTCTCTGAGCAGTCAGACTGTTTTGTGGAGTCTGCCATCATGTAGAGCCCTCCCATCTGGCTTATCCTTTTGGTGTCGACTTCTGCTCCGTTCTCTGGATTTGGCCGCTCTAAGTATCTGTAGTGACAGAACCTAAAACTGGTATTTTCGTGTAATTTAGAAAACTTCCAGCTGTCTGACAGACTGTTAAAGAGGTGAGGACATGTTATAGACCTACAAATACACAGTACTCTTTGTTATAACAACAGAAAACCTATTTTGATTTTCTTCTCCCATTTGGCAAAACTCCAAGCATCTGCTGTCCAAGAATATCAACCTTTTGTAGCAAATTGGTATAGTGAAACAGAATGGGTCCAATTTTCCTATTCCTTTAGTGACTGAAATAAAAACCCTGAAAAATTGCTGCCAGATAATAGAAGGTAATGAGAACTGTGAGGTCAGATTTATGGTCCTTGTAACACATCTCTGGTAATAATACAGACACCACATTAGATTTTATTTAAAAAACAACAACAACAACAACAACAACAACAACAACAAAAAACAACAAAAACCACCTCTATTCATTTTTTTCCTCCTTTAAAAGAAGTGAAAATTGGGACCAGCAAGGAACAGATTGCCCATCTTGCATTTTAGGGTATGTTTGTTTGCTGGGTTATCCACACTTACTAGAGAAATTCTTTGTATCTGATGTTGAGGCTGGAAAGAGCTTGAGTTTTGAGGAAGAGCAGGGTTAAAACTCTTGGAGCACACCTAGCCATAGTCATTATCTAATCAGCAGATCTCTGGTCCTAAGGGCAAGTTTCTTCTGCTTACTGCTGTATCTCCAAATGTTCCTGATGTTAAGAAGCAGACAGGGATCTGTGCTTCACAAGAGAGCAGGAGGTCTGTGCTCCAGCCGCCAGCAAGGCAGGCAGAGGCAGTGAAGAGGCGAGGGGTTCCCGGTTGCTCTCTGGGTGAGGTTACAGCAATTTCTTGAGCTCATCGTAGTGATTTACCAGAAGGCGTCAGCAGCGAAGGGAAATCAAATGAAGTGGGAAGCTGGCTAGTGGGGCAGAGGAGGAAAATGGGCAGAAGAACATAAATGATGCAATTTCTTATGTGGCAGCAGCTAAGTGGTTAAGGGCAAAGAGTACAAAAGCCATTCCTTAAGCCATGCGTTTTTGGAACTGCAGCTGAGGCCAATGTTGTAGGTGAACACTGGGCTTCAGATAGCAGCAAGAGACATGTGTCACTGATTCCACCACAGCAGGCAAGTGTCAGAGTGTCAGAGGACAGTTGCTGTATAACCTTGGGTTAGCAGCAAAATATCCTGTCAACCTTTCCTTTAGGAAATGATGTGGGGGGCTCTTTGCATCCTGTAATCTCAGGAGGAAATTGTCAGGAGCTGCCAAATCTGGTAGCCAGATGGAGGTGAGACTGCTTCTACAGCCCCATGTCCCCAGCAGCCAGGCTGGGCAGCTATGTCCTGCAGGCAGAGAAGGAATTGTAAGGACTTGGAGAGCACAGTTCCCTGTCTCAAACACTTTTAAGGCCACAGAAGGATTTTGCCATGAGCTAAGTAAGCACAGAATGAAGAGACAGGATGGCACTAACTCCAGGCCTGGCAAAGACGAGATCTGGTTTGCCTGGTTAAACATCCTGGGTAATGTATCCGGACAAGAATTCCTACTGTTGGCAAACTGTGGAAAGAAGCAACTGCTCATAGGCATCTCACCAGACAAACCAAGATCACCCCAAGTTATGGGACAGATGGCATCTGTGACCATCAATTGCTGGTGCTCAGACACACAGAGGCACGCTGGGGATCTCTCCAGCCACTGGTCTTAGACCTGCAGCCTACCCCGCAGATGGTCCTCGGATCCTCTGTTCTCCAGTGCCTCTGGTATGCAACACTCAAAAAGATGTGTCTGAGCTGACCTCCAGATGCCACAATCTCTCCAATAGCTGGTTTGGGGTTCCTGGTCCCTCCAGCAGCCAGCTCTCAGATCCCCTGGTCTCTCTGCTGCCCAGCCAACACTTCTGGCTGCTGCAAGACCTGGCTCTCCGGACTCTCACCCTGCTCAGTGGCCAGGGTCACTCCGTGTTTGCCAGTGATCACAGTGAGCAAGTACTCTACACACCCATGCATGCCTGCAGGTGTGCCAGTTTCTGCAGTTGCTGGCATCCCAGACAAACGGGTTCTGTTGTTCATGCTCTCCTAGCCTGATCACTGGTATTTGGGCCTCCACGCACAGAAGGGGTCTCCCACCAAAACTCATCTTGATGATTGGTTTTGTACCAGGACAGTGGACTGAACCTGGGAATAGCCAGGTCAGGGCGTTCCTTTCTGTCTGATTAGGATATTGGGGTTTGGCTGCTTGTCATCACTCCTTTGCGCTCCTTTGTGTTGGTGGAGATGTGCTGTGATAGCGAAAAAATTAAACCTAGATAAGTCAACTTGCAGAACTCCTGTAGGAAGGCTGCACATCCACAGCTGTCCTTGCTGTTAATGGGAGGTGAAGCTAATTAAAATTGCTCAGGGCTATTGCCAACAAAATTACATGGAAGCACTGTATTCATTATTTAGTAAGCTTTGCACTCTAAACTCTACCACATAACCTTGCTGTTATAAATCATATTACATTCAAAGAGCAGCTAAAAGGGCTTGGGTTTTGCCATATGCTCGTTTCTCATTTGTTTAATTCTTGTCTCATGAAACTATTTTTGTTTCATACTCTTAAATTAAAACTGAGTTGGCCCAAGGATGTCAATTTGAAGTTAATGATTAAAACCCCCCCAACAATAACAGAGTAAGGAAAATGTAAAAAGGTAGGACAATGAAAGCTATTGGTGAAGTTAGATATAAATCCTGGTATGCTGTGGAGTTGCAACACAGGAAATTGTAACTGCTTGCTACTGTTGTTCATCCCACATTTCTGCTTTACCAAAAGAACAGCAGTTTATAAAAAATATGAGTCCAGAACATCCTGTCAAAATATTCTTATATGATAAAGCAGAATAATATTTATGCAAAATGTCTTTTCAGCTCAAGAATATGGGTGATGGGAGATTTTAAGTTGCTGGATCTTCTGATGAAAACTGAACACAATGAAGAGGAGGCAGTCTAGGAGGTTTCTGGAGTGTGTGGAAGATAAATTCCTGTTGCAGCTGGTAAGTGAGCCTACAGGGATGAGGTCCTGCTACACCTGCTGTTTACAGAGAAGGGTTGGTGGGATATGTGGTGGTCAGAGGCTGTATTGGGCACAGCAACCATGAAATGACAGTTTCCAATCCTAGGTGGAGTAAGGAGGGGCATCAACAAAACCTCTACCCTGGGCTTCCTGAGAGCAGACTTCGGGCTGTTCAGGACACTGGTTTAGAGAGTCCCTTGGGAAACAGTGCTTAGCAACAAAGGGATCTAGGAAGGCTGGACATACATTTTGGAATGAAATCTGAAAGGCAAAGGAGCAGGCTGTCCCTTTGCGCTGAAACATGAGCCAGTGGGAAAGAAGATCAGTCTGGTATAACAGGAAGCTTTTGCTGCAACTCATGGAAAAAGCCAGAATTTATGACCTTTGGGAGAAGGGGCAGGCAACTCAGGAAGAATACAAGGATGTCGTTAGAGGATGTAGAGAGAAAACCAGGTGAAAGCTTAGCTAGAACTCAATCTGGACACTGCTAAGGAAGATAATAAAAGTGTTTTTAAATAAAAACTTTAACAATAAAGAAAAAGCAAGGAAAATCTCCATCCTTTATTGGATGCAGGGAGGAACATTGTCACCACGGATGTACAAGAAGGGTCCAAAGCAGGACCCAGGGGTGCATGGCTGGGCCAGAGAGTCATGGTTAATGATGCCACATCCAGCTGGAGGCTGGTCACTGGTGGGGTTCACCAAGGCTCAGTATTTGGGCCAGTCCTGTCTAATATCTTTATCTGTGTTCTGAATGAGGAGATTGAGTGCACCCCCAGTAAGTGCAGGTAGCACCAAGTGTTGATTTGCTGGAGGGCAGGAAGGCTCTGCAGAGGGATCTGGACAGGCTGGATCCATGGGCCAAGACCAATTGTGTGAGGTTCTACAAGGCTGAGTGCTGGGCCCTGCACTTGCGTCACCCCAGGCACCGCTACAGGCTGGGGCAGAGTGGCTGGAAAGTGTCCATGGAAAAGGACCTGGGGGTGCTGTTTGATAGTGGCTGTACATGAGCCAGGGTGTGCCCAGGTGGCCAAGCAGGCTGATGGCATCCTGGCCTGTGTCAGGAATAGCGTGGCCAGCAGGAACAGGGAAGTGATTGTCCCCCTGTATTCAACTGTTGTGTGGCCACACCTGGAATCCTGTGTCCAGTTCTGGGCCCCTGACTACAAGAAGGACATTGCGGTGCTGGGGTGGATCCAGAGAAGGGCAACAGAGCTGGTGAAGGGTCTGGAGTACAAGTCCTGTGAGAAGCAGTTGAGGGAGCTGGGATTGTTTATCCTGGAGATAAGGAGGCTCAGGGGAGATCCTACTGCTCTCTACAACGCCCTGAAGGAAGGTTGTAGGCGGTGGGTGTCGGCCTCTTCTCCTAGGGGACTAATGACAGGACAAGAAGAAATGGCCTCAACTTGCACCAGCTGAGATTCAGGTTGGACATCAGGAAGAATTTTTTTACAGAAGGGGTTGTTAAGCAGTGGAAAAGACTGCCCAGGGAGGTTTTAGAGTCACTGTCCTTGAGGTGTTCAAGAAACAACTGGATGTGGCACTTAGTGCCGTGGTATAGTTGAAATGATGGTGGTCAATCAAAGGTGGGATTCAATGATCTTGGAGGTCTTTTCCAACCTTGATGATTCTGTGATTCTAGGATTCCATATTAACTTTGCACATAGAACTTTAATGTTCTAAATTTGGCAGCAGGGAGGTTTAATTCTACAGTATAAAATCAATGTACTTATATGTAGGCAAATCGTCAGTACATCAAGACAACGGTTTCTAATGCAAAGTTTTGATTGGAAAAAATGTGGAAACTTATTCTTTACTACCTATCATTTTCTAAATGTCTAACTGATTTTCTCAAACTGCTTTTAATATATGCATCCATGCTTATGTTTTCTCCCTTCTCCAGACTGTTTCGTTTTGCAGTAAACCTTCACCCTGATTTATGGTTTTCCATCTGGGAAACCATATGAAATAACCATGATTCAATATTGAATTGTCATCTCCCTCTGCTAGTAATGTGTTTTGCCCAGCAACAGGTTTGACCAGCATAACCACGGGGGGAGGAGGAGTAGGCAACTGGTGGAAAACTCCCTGCCACCCTTTT
>VZRN01003153.1:1716630-1738560 GCA_013397935.1 Dasyornis broadbenti | reverse complement strand
AAAAAAAAAAAAAGCTCTTTCCTTACCTCCTTGATTTTATTTATTTGAAAGTAGTGCTGCAAGATTAACAATCTTCCATGGATTCAATAACAATTTCATGATTTTACAGGAAGCACATTTGTTTTGGCTGTGGAATGGTTCAAGTAAAGTTTCTTCTCTGACATCTCCCTGTTATCTTTTTTCATGACCCTTTAAAGTAATATTGTGCTTTGTTCTGGTTCCTATTATTCATGAGCAATTCTAAGTTCTTCACATCTTCCCACAATTTCTGGTTGAATATAGGTTTCACATTGAAGTTGTTCTGTACTTTTTTCCTTTCTTGAATGAGCTTTGATGTGTCTGTTTGAGTTTCTCCTGCCATCCGGCATTCTGCACTGAGAGCCACGATCCACACTGTTAACTCCTCACTGGTATTTTCTCTTTTTGCATAGTTTGGTGGGACTCCTAAACTGCATCAGAAATCTACTGGAAAACCATTTGTGGTTGTTCCAATTCCCACATCTTGGGCTTTATGACATTTTGTGCTGGTTTGAGGATGCTCCTCTGTTGAAAAGCAAACAACTCAAAATGCTCTTTCCTCTTGCTGTCTCATCGCCCTGCATTCCCACCCTCCTCCTGGTCTGCCATGCTGAAGAACCTCCTGTAAGACACAAACCCCACCACATGCATGAAACGAGATGGAGCGGTTTAGTGTCTGCCTTCATGAAGCAATTGGTGTTTATTCTCAGATACTTCTCATTTGTTGATGGAGAGATTTTACCATTGAGCTGGTAGATTGGCTCAAATTCAGTAACTTGTGTGAAATAGTAAAATATTCCTTTTCCTTCTGAATTCACATTCACTGTGGGGCAAGAGAGAACAGTGTGTGGGCTAAGTGTGGTTTGGATATAAATGTTCAGTATATGTTTTGATTATTTGCCCATTTGGAAAAGGTCTTAGACTTCACTCATGGGTACTGCAGTAATTGTATTTCAGGGCAGAGGCTCGTCTATCTACTATCTCCACATGCAAACTGTTCAACTACTAGGATGTGTGTTTTTATTACATATTACATTTTTATTTAAATGTGGTGTTGTAATAGGATTCCTCTTTCTCCAAGGAGGCTTTTATATATACCCATGTTTATATATACACACACATACACACTCATTAAAAATGATTTTTCTATGGGGGAAGAGGGCATTGAGTCCAAAAAGCTAAGTTTTATATATTTTATTCATAAAAACAGATTTGCAACAATTTATTAAAAATTGATCTCATGCAGTATAAGGTTATACAAGAAATTCTTCATTTACATTTTATTCTGGCAGTTCCAGTCTAGTTTAAAGCATTTGTGCACTAACATCATTGGAAAATGCCATTGGGGCACAGCCTCTTCATAAATTTACAGTACATTTTTGCTGCAGTATAAAAGAACAGAAACATTAAATAGCTATATTCACTTGGTTGGTCTTGTTATCTGCAGTAAAGTAAAAAAAATGTCATGGGAGAAACTACAGTATCATTGAGACAAAGAATGTACTGCATGGTTTAAACCTAATAAACGTCACACAGTCAGTATTCACGAAGTGACAGACACACACACACACACACACACTCACCTCCAATGGTCCGATACTTCTGAATTATTTTTTTTCCTGCTAAGTTGGAATAATATTTCTACAGAGATCTTTGTGTATACATTATATACAATATCATAATTTTCTCTTTTTAAAAATTAACATTCCTTTTAAAATAAACCAGGCCCTGATGATATTAATAAAGCAAGAGAATACTGTCAACACACATTGAGTGACGACATCAGTGTTTAGTGCTTAAACAGAGTAATGAGTTCTAGTTTATTTGTGTTTATACTTACATGGTTTTTTGTTCTAAAAGCTACAGATATTTCCATAACCTCTCTTACTGTATGTGCCAAGTGAAATATTTTGTGATGCTCCTGATTGTAAGATTCAGATACATATTCATGTTGGTTTTGGCCTCTATGAGGTGTGTTTTATTTTTAATGGAGATTTATGCTAGCTTGTCAAAGCTGCAGCTAAATCCCTCAGCTAATGAACCCCTTCAGCTGTGCTTCAGTCGTTGCTGATTTGTAAACCTTTGTACAAATGTCATTCCAAAGGTTTGGTCTGAGGGGCACAGGCGTTGATCAAAGAAAACTGAGAGCCCAGTGGGTGCTTCATGTGGTTTTTTCCCCCCTACTTTTAGCAAACAGCCCTGGAAGTGAGAGGACACATTTCCAGTCCCTTGGAAAAAGAAACTGCATGTGTGTCTCACCTGTGCCTGAGGGTTTGGCTCCAGAGTTGGTCCAGACGGTACACCACTATCATTCCTCCTAATTACTTTGGTTCAGGGAAAGGAGCTAAAGTATAAAATCCACTGTTTTTTCACAGTCCTTTCAGGATTCATATAAAATATTCTATTGGTAAATTTGATTTGTCCTCTCTATTATCCACTACGACTGTCACACGTACGCAGGTACGAAGCAAACATAGTGTATATTCACATCTACGTGCCCTGCAGGCTTTGCCTGCAGCAGCAAAGTGCTGTGCCCTAATCCCTCCCCACCCAAGTCCACTAAATTAATTTTATTGTAATTATGTGTGACACAATTCAAACAAACTAGGAAAAACAATTCATCCTGTGACATTAAGACTGTACTACCCATCTGTCCTCAGTTTCCTGAGTTATTGGCCCTAGGACTTTTTCAGACCATCTAGTGTGTTACGGTTGGTGGTGTTTATTCTGAAATAGGTGCAGAAACTTTGCTAAAAATGAAGCTGCAGATGGTCAGCAGTGACTACCAGTGCCCCCGGAGAAGGGCGAAGTGCTTGGCTTGCAATCAGCAGCTCTCCAGCTGGTGGCAACTCAGAGCTGGAGCTTCAGGCTCTGCTTGGGTTACACACACAGCTGCAAGGTAAAGGTGACCCTGCCCAGAGCACTGCAGAGTCTCAATGACACCCGAGGAATCATTTATCACAATTCTTCTTTCCTACTAAACATCATCCCTGAAATGAAAAAAAGCAAGACTAACCAGTGCAGAATGTTTCCAGCGATTTAACACAACTCTTGTAAAAATGAGTGTATCTATTTCAACATGGTATAGCTCAACCACTGCATTTTCCTCACATGGATACAGTATAGAATTGCATGTTCTCAGCAGCCACATAAAGCTCAGTGACATTTGAGTGTTTGTTTCTTTTTTTTCCTAGTGTCTTTTTTGCAAGATCCGTATATCCCAGCCTCCTTGTTGCTAGTAGAAATTTTGGAAGAAACATTTTTCAGTGACTTCTAGGTGAAGAAATAAAAACTCCATGAATAAGGCTACAGATCAAACTCCTTGCGTCCTCCTTTGCTTTTTCACACGAGTTACGTGGGCACTCCTGTGACGAGGGCCTCAGCAGTAGTTCCTCTGCGGTAAGAGCCAACGTTACATGTTTGTAGCAGAGTTCTAGGTCAGATGTTTAGTCCAGTCATTGAGTACTTAAAAGCAGTTCAGGAAGCACTGATCTCCCTCTCCTACAGCCCTGAAACCATCACTCGGAAGGAGGGTGGCACGTGTCTGTGCCGAGGGCTGGCACTGGGGCTTACGCACGGGCTGGCACAGCTGGCGTCGACTCCTCCTATGGACGGCAGATAGGCGTGGTGAAGGATGGGCAGCTGCAAGGACAGCCGGCGCTGTATGCTGCGGGACAGATAGGGAGAGCAGCGTTAGCCAAGGGGCAGAGGGGGTACATTACACAGCTGATGTGCTCCCAGGCTGCTGCCAGGAAATTCTCTGCGCCTGCTGCCGCGACCGAGAGGGTTAATGCCAAGAGCACTGCGCTTGCTGATGTTGAACTATGCCACCGTGATGTTGTTTTCCCCTTGGGGAATTTTTCTGACAGGTTAGACATGACAAAGGAAACTCAGTGTGCTTTCTCAGCATCCCACAGCCTTCTGAAATTCCCAGGCACATTCAGGTTAATTGTTAGACTGCTGACACCAGGCAAAGGGAAAACCTTAATTTTGCAAAGAGGGCGTATGGCTCGGTGATCCCCCCACCCCTTGCAAAGCGATCTGCTGCCTGCAGAGCCCCGGCCAACTGGTTAGACATGCATGAGGTCACAGACTGAGTTTCAAGTCACGCATCCCTTGGCACAAGGGTGCCAGTGCTAAGGATGGCATTTTTGCAACGCCAGCTAAAGCAAACACAGGTGCATGGTGGGCGGGATTTGGGGCTTTTTCTTTTTTTAGGTAATTGCTCTTTAAAGTCTGGGCCTGTGCTTTTGAGGTGATAGATGCTTTTGAGTTCTGTCAGTCAGTGCTATGGGACTGTGGAGTTGGCACTCTAAAGGCAGTCCTGCCTACCACCCATACCAAAACTCAGTGTTCAGGAACCCAACATCCTGTATCCATTTTTCCAAGTGGATTGACATCATGATAACTGGTATAATTTTTTCTTTTTAAATAGATATTAAATAATGGTCACAGGCATCCCATCTAAGCCCTTTCCTCGGAGAGGATGGTGCCATGAGAAAAGGGCTCTGCTCCCCCTGTGCTGTGGATATACTAACACCTTTCACGAAAACAAAATCCAGTTGAGGTTTGCTAGTGCAAAAGATGTATTCAGTCATTTTATCATCAGGATGGCTTTGCATTTGGAGACATTCACTCTTGAAATATTGAGCACTTTCTAAAGAGAAGAGAGATGTCAAAGTGATTGAGCTGAACTGAAGACTGGCTTTTGGATTTCAGAACAAAAATGCCCATAAAAAGCACTGTATCAGTATAACAGAGTTTTAAATTTATGTTTGCCTGTTATCTGATATAATGACTGTATAGACAGGCCTTTATAAGAGGTGTATGTTTGAAAGCTAGCCTTTGGATAGCCTTTCTGATTCAAAGGACATTTAATTGCTTTTTTGCTTTGTGTTAGGTAGCAGAAAGAGACACTAAGGCATCCATTGCCCTGCCTGGGGACCAAGCAATAAAGCTTTTAAACCCAAACAGAAAGAAATGTAGTGTTCTTCTTTTTAGTTTCTTCATTACAAACTTTGGCTTGTATATACAGAGGTGCAGTAGAAATAGCTGTTGCCTGCCTACTCAGGAAACTCTTTCTCATTGTTTCTCCCCCTCAAACCAACTCCCTTTGAAAGTTTCATGCGATGTTAGTCCTCAGTGGTGATCATTCTGGTGCTTTCCTGGGACTGAACAAAATCCGTTAATTGTTATTTTGCAACTGTGCTCAACTCTTTCTGGTGCTATCAATGAAGTCATGCCTTGTTGCCAAGGATTACAGAGGTGGCATGGCTCACTGTTTCCCTGTGCTGAATCCTTATGAGCCTGATGCTGTGGATTGTCATTCTGTCCCTTGTTGAGGGGTCAAGTGCAGAATTGCCTGTGCTTATTTTCCCACCAGTGGAAATGCTTACTTTGTTCAACTATTATAGACTTCTCATTAAAGAGCTTTTTGAAGCTATTCCAAGAGAATCCAGTTGCATAATCAAGTGAATAGGATTGTTTTTTCCATCCACTTCAGTGGTAGCCATACCATGGACAAAGCATGTTTATTTAGCTATGCCAACGGTGGCTGCAGTGGGTGGCAAATTTTGCTTTAACTGTACTTAAAAGTTTACTTTCACTTGAAAACTTGGTTCCTGGAATTGAGGCAGAGAACTGTAGCCTGGAGACTTGCACAGAATTAAGAATGTAGACAAAACTCCTAGGGGGAAACATGAAACAAAGCAGAACAAGTAGCAAAATCCAAACAAACCTGCTATTTTCTCCTTAAGTGAAAGTAAATCTTGTGCCTTGTCTCACTCTTTTTAGGGTTTTCTTACAATATCAGTGATTTCCCCTTCTCCCACTCCTGCCACATTTTGCCTATGCTTTTGGGGGAAGCCTTGGTATCGATATAGGCTGGGGGATGAAGGGATCGAGAGCAACCCTGCCAAGAAGGAATTGGGGATGACGGTGGATGAAAAGCTGGACATGACCAGGCAATGTGCACTTGCAAACCAGAAAGTCAACCATGCCCTGGGCTGCATCCAAAGCAGCGTGGCCAGCAGCGTGAGAGAGGGGATGCTCCCCCTCTACTCCTCCTCTGTGAGATCCCACCCGGAGTGCTGCATCCAGCTCTTCTTAGAAGAAGAATGTGGATCTGCTGGAATTAGTCCAGAAAAGGACCACAAAGGTGATCAGAAGGCTGAGGGACGTCTCCTATGAAAAGAGGCTGAGAGAGCTGGGGATTTTCAGCCTGGAGAAGAGAAGGCTCTAGGGAGACCTTGAAGCTGCCTTCCAGTACCTAAAAGGGGCTTACAAGAAAGTTGGAGGGGGACTTTCTACAAGGGCATGGAGTGAGAGGATGTCCTGTGAGATTTTAAAATAAAAGAAGGCAGATTTAGACCACCTGTAAGGAAGGAACTTTTATGATGAGGGTGGTGAAACACTGGCACAGGTGGCCCAGATGCCCCATCCCTGGAAACATTCAAGGTCAAACTGGATGGAGATTTGAACAACCTGATCTACTTGAAGTTGTCTCTGCTCATTGCAGGGGGATTGGACAAGTTGATCATTAAAAGATCCCTTCCAGCCCAAACCATTACATGATTCTAAATTCATTTCAAGTTGTCCATACTATATATATATATGTCAAAGCCTATATATGGTCAAGTATTTTGGAGAGGGAATGGTTGATATCATTGAGTCTAGAACCACAGAAAACCACTGAAGGAGATGGAAAGGAAAGATGATTCCACACATAGCACCTACTTATCAGGATACTGTGTTAGAGCAGGGCGTATGTCCTCAGCTCTGTACAGAAATACCATTTATTAGGGAAACATAAAATCAAGTAAAACCTTCACTTCCAATGTCAAAGCACACAGGAACACAATGCAGTGGACCTGGGAATGCACGATACCACAAGCAGGGCTGAGGCATTGGAAATATATTTTGGTTTGGTTATAAAAAACCCTAATAAGATCCACCGGTAAGTGGGGGACTGAAACAAATTGCTGCAACAATCAAATATCTGAAGTTCTGCGGGAGTGTGTAAACTGTGTCTAAGCACTCAGGGATTATTCCACTTAATTCTGTGGCACATTAATGTTGATTTTCAGCAACTGCAGGGAAGCTGGAGAAGTTATAAAAGACTACAGTAAAGCAAGATGTCCTACTAGCAAGTAAACTAACCATTGTAAACTCACCTTATTTTAATGACAGATTTGAGTAAGATCATAGATAGACTAATAAAAACCACTCTCAGTGAAGAGATCAAATAACAAAGACCAGTTCATGCTGAGGCATATGGCTGTAATGCTATAATCCAGTCACAACCAACTTTTTTGAATGAGAACTTTTTGTAACTAAAATTAACATAACTGGCTCCAGTTATGCTTTGAAGTTATGCTTTGAAGGTTACAAAAAACCCTGCATATAGAAATAGTCTATTAAAATGGCAGGTTTTAGTGGAGTCCTGCAGAAATCTGTCATCGCCTTTACTTAGATATCTGCAAGATTGTTACATATTGTTGCTGTTTAAATGAGAATGGTATAAATTTTAATGGTGCCAAAAACTAATGAACTGCTGGATGTAGGTCACTGGTGGGACACGACAACATGCAGGAATGAAGGTGCATAGAAGGATGTCTTTAAGGGTCACAGAAGATAAACCATTGAATGTGGCCATCATTCAGATAAGCTGACTGATGTGATCTTTAGATAAGTGCACAGGACTGCACATCAGGAAAGAGCTGACTTTGCCTGAGAGACAGCTCATCCTACTGGGAAATGAATTACATCTATTCTAAAATGGTTCGGGCTGCTCTCCGTGCCTGAGATGAACTGGCATGGTGCAGTGTCTATCCACACAGCTAAGCATCTCCCAAACAGGGTTTCCAGACCCCAGGTTGTTGCTGAGCATTACCTGGGAGAGTACAAGCTGATACAGCTGTGCAAGGGAGTATGCTAAAAATCACAATGGGAAATCAAAGTGCAGGGCTGGAGGCTGTGCACTGCCGCTGCTTTGCCTACTATAGGAGGCGTTGATTTATACTGTGCAGACAGTGTAAACAGGAAAAAAAGAAGCCAGCATCTACTTTTTTCTCCTCTTATTTGATGGTCTGACTGGGTATGGAAAATTTTATATAGTGGTATGGATAACCTACTGGGTCCTGCCTGGAAGGAAAGGGAGTAAGATTCCAAGGGAGCTGAAAATCATGTCCATAAGTACTCTATGCTTTACAGTCATACAGACTGTATTTTGCCTTGGTGCAGGGCTCTAAATCTGAGCCAAGCAAAAAAGAAAATTGTTTCTCACATTCTGATTGAGGCAATATAAACATCACCCCATCAACAAATGCGAAACAACTTCCTGCACTACTGCCTGAAGTGTGTGTATATTGCTGTGCCTTCACTTTGGGCACAACTGTAGAATAAGGGATCTTACTTGCAATGAGTCAAATATAGCACTAATGGTTAAGAGAAAAGGAAAAGATCCCAAATCAGCTCTTTTCTGGACCCTGTAAGAGCTTTCTTATTGGAAGCGGTCAGTTCTCATGAGTGCTGACAAGCACAGGAAGCTGGCATCATTTTTTTTCCCCACAGCCATTAAAGAGTTAAAATTTTTGCAGGCAAATTATTGTCTTAACATCCTCCTTTCACAGGCTTGTGACCAAGAGGAAATCTTTTTCAGACTAATGTCCTTGAGATTTGCATTCTTGAATAAGAAATAAGTGTCTCAGACTGTGTGACTGCCTATCAGATGCCCTATGTATGAAGTGAAATGAGAAAGACAGAAACTACAGCTTGCCTTTAACTCCCTTTTTTGGACAAAAATTCTATATTTAGAAACCATCAAAGGATAGAAGTGCTGCCAGACAAGTTGAAAAACAAGCCTGGGATGCAGAAGGATATCTTAAAGAGCACAAACTTTGGAGAGAGACAATCTCTTGTCAAAAAGAGGGAAGTTCTGAACACAGCTGGCAGTGTGGCTCTGGTACCCAAACTGCCAACTCCTTCTCAGGGAAGACACTGACCCTTGGACCTGGCACAGACACAGCTGTGCAAATGCTGAATGACACTATTTAGATGCAGCAGGACTTTATTAATTGCTTTCCATAAATGTCACTGACTGTTCAGACTTGTACTGACCCACTCTCCAAGACCTTTGGGAAATCTCAGTCTTCTCATCAGTTATCACTAGCCTAGAGGAAATTCTGTCATCACCAAATGTTTTTCCTTTTCTTTGTCTGTATTAAATCTGTATCGAGACAATTGGATTATCTGAGTGTCTGTGTTTTTCTTAGCATCTTTCTTAATGTAAGGGGGCCACATGTGGATGAGGCTGCATTCACACTACATTATTTCTGACAAATGGTGCTGAAAAAAACACAGGCTTCTAATAGCTATGCATTAAAGCACTCTGTTGACCCCATGAAGTCATGAGAGCTCTCTCAGCAAGAGCCCTGCTTTTGTGAAATTACAAGATATTTCATCTACTGTGGGATTTTTTTTTTTTTTTGTGCCTATGTGTGTGTGGATTATCATCTTTGCAGGTTTGGGTTGGGCTTTTTCTTTGAGTACAAGGACAGACTTAGAAATCCACGTGTTTTCCTGCACCAGGTAGTACAAGACAGTAGCTACTATCTGCAATCAGTGTTGCTGTTGCTGATGTAACGTGACTTATTCTAGTAATCTGTTTAATTTATTCTGCTTTTAAATAAGCTTTTAAATTGCCCAGGAGTCTGACAGCTATTAGCTCAGACACTGATGAAGCGATGCTCGTGTAACCAGGCTGCCGTGGGGAAATGGCTGATCCAGGCACACACGAGAACAGCGCTTCCCTGAGCTCTGGCCCACAGCAGGTCCTGCTCAGCTACTGGAGGGCAGGACACGAGTTTATTGTATTGGTTCCTAGAGAGAAAAACTGACACCAGAAGGCTCTTTCTCCTCTGTAAATCTAGCCAGTGCTTTGTGCCATCCTCTCCTTATAGCTGCAGCATTGTTTCTAAGGGAAACTACTTAGTGCAGGCTTTCCTATGCCAAAACTCAGGTCCAGCTGCTATGGCAACGTTGAAAAGCCTTCAG
Organism: Dasyornis broadbenti; assembly: GCA_013397935.1. Classification (NCBI taxonomy): domain Eukaryota; kingdom Metazoa; phylum Chordata; class Aves; order Passeriformes; family Dasyornithidae; genus Dasyornis; species Dasyornis broadbenti. Next base: position 1,728,489 of record VZRN01003153.1, on the reverse strand, counting down.
GGCATTTTTTATTTCTCAGCTAGCTTAAGAATGTAAAAGAACAAAATGTCTATGTATACCATGAACCCCTCCAGCTGGTGTGTGGAAGGACTTGGACTTTTGACAAGAGTCATAAAACATTTGTGCATGTACGTACGTCCTCTTCTCTCCGCTGTACACTGGTGGCTGGGCACAGCTCATCCTGTAACACCCTACAGAAACTTTAGACATCATGCTATGGATGTTTCCAACAAGAGAAAAGAAGCATGTTGGTTTGCCTTTGGGGCACCTTAGGATCTAAAGCCCCTGCTATCCTCTGAGTTTCATTGGGGTGGTGAGCTGGTGGCAGGGAGGCATCACAGCACAATGTTGCTGCCTACTGGTGCTTCAGGAGGTACCATTCCCATTCCCTGTTGCTGATGTTTCAGGCTCTCTCTGTAGCTGGGGCTGGCTGAAAGGCAGTTATAGTGAAGATCTTTCCATTAAAAAAATGCATGGAAGGGAAATATGGGCTTTGATGAAAAGCAATAATTTAAATTAACACCTTGTCAGCAAGGAAATTATGTATACTTACTGTTCTGGAGAGTTGATGTCTTCTATGGGATCTTTGCTTGTTCTGGAAGGATCTGATGAGCCCCACTGTGCTGGTGGATTTTGATCAAGATGATTTTTCAAAATAGCTTTCTCACCATCTGGATGGACAACACATTCAGTTTTACTGTACTGTGACCAAGTGACCATTTAAAAAATTCCTCCATTTTAAATTTTCCCAGATATCCATAATGCCACAAAGTAAACTGATACTACTTTCATTCCGATAGAGTCTCAAGTTTTCTTGTGAGCGTTTGGTGCTCTTATGTTTTGGATGATGTGTTCCTCCATAAGAAATACCGTGAAGAAACAGAAAAGTGACAAAACCTCTTTGTCCTTCCTTCGCTTCCCCCCACCTTTAAAAAAGCCCCACAAACCAACCCCTGTCATCCATGTCTTAGCAGCTGTATCATGCTCTCTCATCTAGTCTTAGGCTTTGTGAAAAATTAATGTAACTATACTGTTTTTGCAGTTACAAACTGTAACCTTTTCATAAAACCTCTTTCTTAAGACTTTTCCTAGAAAAGCTATAACCTCATTGATGTGTAAACCCTTGATACTCTTGCAATCACACATGCAATTAGGTGCTGTCATTCAACTATCTGCTACAGCTATCACTTTTAGCATGAAAATACGATTCATATCAGTTGCACTGGTCCATAGGGTGTCTGCAGCAAGGACAGCTAATGATCTCATTAAGATTTCTTCTTTTCTGCATAGTGATAACAAAGAAGATCATAATTCAGCAATTTTAAGAAGATCCTTTCTGTTCCTGCCTGCTTTTTCAAAGTCTCCTTCTGTGTTAAGCCAAATAAAATCACACGGAAAGCATCTGAATAATGAGGGCAGTTCACAGTTTTCATAAATAATTACAGAGCAGATCCAAATCCATCACCAGCAGTTGTTTGCCACACAAACAGAGAAGCAGTGATTGCCGCAGGCATTGAGGCAGCATGGAAGAGGAGTCTAAGGTAAATTCTTGAACAGAGTACTGGAGGATTTGAACATAGAAATGGGTATGAGGGGGAAAAGGGTGAAGAGTAAAGGGAAAGGGCATGAAAAAGCCAGTACATTTTGAAGAATTAAGCTGCTTTTCTGTTGTATTCCTATTCAGAAGGCCCAAATAATGCTCAGCTCCTCGCATGCTAGGAATATGTATGTTATCAACAGGCACTGGGGGGGCAAAACAAGCAGCAGAAACACAAAGTGAGGAAAGAAGCTGGAAGCATGTTCTGAGGGCAAACTCCAACATCTATAATTGCCCTCCCAGCAAGGTCATCCCTGGCATTATTTGATAGCACTCACTTACTGCTGTGAAGAACCTAACAAGCAAGCAACAACCAAGCGTACAGGTGAGGAGGCAACAATGTGCAGACATGGGGATCACTACAGCTCAGAAGAGGAGACATGATTTTTCACTTTTGTTTTGTTGAAAAGAAGGGTCTGGGTGAGAAAGGAGGTGACCAGAATACATGAAGATGCTTTGGCTGGGGCAAGAAAATGTCAGTTGAAGACAGCTAAGGAATTCAGTTCTAGCAAGAAAAGTGTTTAAAATTAAGAGATGGCAGAATTCAGTGATGGTTTAGATGTGAAGGGGGTACAGCAGAGAGCCAAATCTGACAGTGGCTAAGACAGACAGTGAGGTCTATCATCTCAGGGCAGCCTGAAGTTTGCTGGTGTGGCATTTGCTGTCACAAGAGTTCAGTTTTTATTTTCTGTACAGTGCATTTCTTTGTATAGCAAGTTTGACATTTGCATAAAAGTCTTGTGATGTCTATAAACAGACATGTAGAAAAGAACACTTTTTACTTCCATGATTAAAACCAACGTTCAATTCTGAGCTGATCTGAACTGACAATGGAAACTGCTGACTTTTTGATATAGACCAAAGTAAAATTTTGAGTAACCCTTGAAATTAGAGATGGAAAAGCTCTGTGATTTAATTATTTTAGTGTTTCAACTCCGTTGGCCAAGATAAGCAATTTAACATTTTACAAAGCCATTAAAGACATGATTTTACATCAAATGATTGGAAAATGCAACTGTTGTTGTTTGGGAGTCTGTTATTTAATATAATAATCTGTGTTGTACACACTAAAGGAGTTTCATATACTTTCAGATGTGCTGTGAGAGAGAGAGAGAAGGAGGTGGTCCTTGTCAAAAAGGTGGGGGATTTAGTTTAGAGCAGAGCAGAAGTCATATATTCTCTTCCTACTCACCTCTCAACACCAACTGCCCATATATCACCGTGTGTTATTCTTAATAGACTCTTTTCTACCATTCTTGCAGATGACTTGCCCTTGATACACTGAATAAATGTCTGTATACAAGGCTACCAAATGCAAGTTTTACTGTATATCTATAAAATACAGACAAAATGCACATAAACTTGTCACTTTTTTTTTCCTTTTCCCTTTGCTTCTTCCAAAATATATATATATTAAAAAAAAGGTAATTCTTATTTGTTAAGCATTTTGGGAGAGGAGTTGTTAGATTTTTATTTTGCAGCTATGGAAACTAGAATATCTTTATTTTTTATTTACCTTTCATTTAAATAATGAAGAGCAAGATTCTCACTTAGTCATATGCTTCTGGGAGCTGGAGCTTAAAGAAAAAACACTACTGCCATATGCACTTTAAAAACTTCAGGGTGAAAAAAACTAGTTTTATATACGTGAACAACTGAAAGAAAAGAAATTAAGGGTAGTGGTAAACATTCAATTTCTCAGTTTCCCCTGCAAAGTGCAGCAGTATTTTTGATACTTTCCCATTTTCTTTTTCTCTGTCCATTAAGTGTGCCACTTGGAAAACACCCTTCATTCTCAGGTTATTGTCTGCCACTGCAGATTCTACCCAGTAAGTTGCACTGGGATGATGTAACTACTTTCTAAAATGAAATTACATCAGCCAGAAGCATCTTCTAAATAATTTTCACCTTTGTAGACCTCAAACCGGAACTCAGAAGTCTGGATAAGTGATGGATAAGCACTTTCCATTCAAAAAATTGTCGGGACAAAAGACAAATACATCTCAAGGGCCTTGCAGAGCACTCAGTCATAGGCTCATTATAAAACAAAGCTCGATGCCAGTGGTCGGAGAGCGCCAGAAGGCTTTAGCTCAGGACCTTTGCCTACCTGGAGCAAAGAAACAGCTTCCATTTACAAAGCTCTGAGCTGCCAGAGCACAGCTGATACAGGCTGCTGAGGGGTTCAGCGAGGAGGTCACTGCTCCCAGCTGCTCTCCTCTCCCTCTGCCGGGGGTGACCAATAATCACTCTGCCACCTGGTGCTGCCAAAATTACCTGGGCAGGCTGAACTGCACCGTGCATTTTAACAACCCTCATTGAGCTGCAGGCAGAAAGCACCAGGTGACTGATGCTGCTTCAATTTTCTCCAAGAGTTTAAAAACATATTTCTTTAACTAGAAGCTTGTTTTGTTGATGTTTGTACACTGCAGCTTTATTGAACATCTTCATCATTATGTTTTAGTGGCAATATTCCTCTGATGGCTTAGAACTGGATGGCAGAAGTGCTCTTCATCCAATATTCTTCAATTCTACTGCTGTTTTTCTTTGCTAGAAAGCATATTTTACACTCCACAAAGAAGTAAATGTGGTTTAATAAGGACTTATAAGAGCTGGCAGAGATAACTTTGGTGATTTACTAAAGAGCTGTGGAAACTTTAAAACTAGAGGTAAATTTTTAAAACCTGTTGTAATTTTACCCAGTTCTGTTGTTTGGGCTGTGAAACATGACTAGCCAGTCTCTGTTTTTCATATGAATAGGGTGTAAAGAAAGTAAACTCAAAAGAAAAATTAAAATGATTACATTGTCTGCTGGGTAATCAGAAAAAAGTTCTCCTGAAGTATGCACACTGCACTGGCAATCTAAATCGTAACTTCTGATAGTTATGTTTTGAGAGGAAGACTTTTTACAAAGAAAATCCAGCAAGATTCTGCTCTGATTTATACTACTTTAAATCAGAAGAAATTCCCATTACTAAAGATTTACTTCTGTGCAAGAAAGGGCAGGCACTGAACCTCTGACAGGTTGGTCTCCCTGTTGAAACAGAAACAAGCTCAAATTCAAGGACTGAATCCATTTGTTAGGCTTCATAGAAACTACCATACATCTCTCTATACATCTCTATAAAGAAAGGAGCTATATCCTTGTTTCAAAACAGCATCCCTTTAAAGTAGCTATTTCTGAAAGCCCTTACCTTTGAATCTATTTTTCAATCTCAAGCTTAATGCTTGAATCGCATGAACTTCATAGAAATAATATTTCCCCCATCTATCACAGCTGAACTCTGTTTTGCTTCACATTTGTGAGCAACATGCCTTTGAAATCTGTTTTTCTTTGACTGGCTTTTACATGGGGAAAAGCTAACACTAGGAAACATCAGAGTGGGGTGACAAGTGACAGGATGTAGGCATATCTGACATGCAAATGAATGCTCCCAGCCCGTTTACAGCAATGAGTAAAGACTGCTTTCTGGCTTAAAACAGACAAGGTTTTCTGGGCAAGGAAGGGCGCCCGCAGAGAGAGAACCTGCAAAAAGGGTTGGTTCATAAGAGGGGACTGTGGCAAGGCTGTCTCTTTCTTCTTCTGTACTTCCTATAGAATGGCTATCATTCCTTAATTTCCCTAAGATGCTACTCTGAAATGTACTGGCCAAGGTAGAAATAGAGGGATCTTCTTCTGCAGGATGTCTTCTGAGCTTTGCTTTATACTAAATGCTTGCAATCTGTGATTTATTTCACATGGCAATAATTTAATGCATTAAAACATCAAAAAGAAGTCAAGTAGAGCAAGACAGCAAAATTCCAAGTGCAGCAAAATTATCCAGCCACTCCCCACACCCTCCCACCGCCAAACACATAGTATCTTTCCTCTGCGTATTTGTCTCTTCAATAGCTTTTATGTCTGCAGGAACATGCATAGCAGGAATAACTTCCACCTTCATGACCTCTCTCCTGTCTCTGACACACTGACATGGGTGCAAGGAGCCCTTTTGGGAAGCTCTGGTTTGTGTCCGTGTTAGAGTATTTCTTCCCTGGAACTGTGTGGCACAACCTTCCTCTTTACACAGCATCACAGCTGAAGCACTCGTCCTCTTTTTCTCCAAATGTCAGCCTGGAAAATACAGCCATGCCTCCAAGCCTGACTATTCTTGCTGAACACCTCTGTCAGTAACAGGGATGGCCTGAGCCAAGTCCTGGCCTCCCCCACAACCCATCCCTGCCTCAAACCCAGGCTATAATGTGGCTCTGCCACTCCAGCAAGGCCACCAGATCCCACAAATGCCGGGGAAGAAGTTAATGCTGCCCTGTGCACAGAGCTGAGGTCACAGGCAAGGCACAGTGACTCAAAGTCATCTGAGGCACATATCAAAGGAAATTAAGGGGATGCCCTTTTAAATTCAGCTGGGGAAGCCATCTGAAGCAGCAGAGCCACGGTCTGTGGAGCACACTGAGCATTGCTTGACCACACAAAGCTATGTAGCAGTGCAGCTAAAACGCCTGCATTAAAAGAAAGCGATCAAGCCATAAACCACAAATCACATTTTCCTAATTGCTTTTCTTACAGAGCCAATTGCTGTAGATGTCTCAGGGACATTATGCATTTGTGAACAAGAGATGAGCTTCTCAGATAATATCTCTCTTTAAATGATGTACTGAAATGTGCTGTAAAGGAGTACCTGTGCCAGCAAAGAGCTCCTGGGATACACCAGGAGCTGTTGCTGTTAATAACTAACCAGGAATCCCAAAGTTATGAAATACTGCCTGAGGTCAGGCAGATATAGGAGTTCACAGCTGTATCTACCTATTTTGGCTAAAGCAATTTAACTTTTGTATCCTAAATCCATATGTTTGATGTAAATGAGGGTGGTGGGGAAGGAAGAGATAAATCAAATATCCTCCTTTGGCACTTGGCTATAGGAGTTAGGATTTTTAACTCTGGGCAATTTTTACAGATCAGAAGCCTACTGAAGTGTACTATGACATTAAAGTTTGATTAGGACTTGTTCAAGGTGCATTGCCTCAGTCCCATGTTATGATCTGTTCTGTGTAAGCAACAGCAATGGGGTTACACTGCATGGCATTCTCTGTGTAAGCTCCTCCAGAACAGCAAGGCATTTCATAAAAGCAATCATCACAGAACTGAACCATAAAGCGAATGTGGCAAATTATCTGCTATGATTTTTAGCTCCAAGTCTGCTGCTATTTTGAGCCTCTCTCTTCACTGTCCTATTCCCACTCTCCCAGCTCATATTTTTCACAAGATCGAGGAAGGTACAAACCTCATCATCACCTTAAAACTAATATTGGACTGGCTTCCCTGGTTGCACGGTGGGCATGAGGCATATGGTCACTTCTAGGTCATACTAATAGATTATTTACAATTCTGAAGCTTCACTCTAGTACCACCAGGGATGCATAATTTCAAGGTTCTGTACTTTCCTTTACAGAAAATTACATGAAATGCATAGCTACAGAAAGCATAGCCATGTCATTCAGAGTTAGCTTTCCTGTAGCCGTAAGGGCCAGAATTTTTTTAAGTACCACTTAAGTGATGTCTGTTTGAATCTGCACAGAAGCAGCAGTGACTCAGCAGCATGAATTCTCCAAAGCCTTGTTATTTTGATTGGAATGGCAAATTTATATTAAGCACATAGGTTGACTATTGGGAATGGATGTGGTGAGAGAAAGAGACGGGAGATTCAGACATGTAGCTAAGGGACAGGGAAATGTGGAAAGAGAAGAGGCAGAAGAAATGGAATTGGAGGGACAGAAAAAGGCTAGCAAGGGTTGCTGATCAAAGTGGCTCAGAGCGTGGAAGTATGAATATTTAATGTCACTTGTGTCAGAATCAGGATACACTGTAATATGCATGCATGGAGTATTTGCCACCAGGTGTGGGACCAAACTTCAAACACCTGCTGCAAATTGGGATCCAGATCTTCCTCATTCCCAGGTAAATGGAAGCTCTAACCTTTCTGTATAAAGTTGGCCAGGGGAAAACATCTTTCTCCACCTGTCCCACCTTTTGTGTGGTGCTTTATGTGGTAGGTCCATTGAGAAAATTGCATCCAGCAACTTCAGTATGCAGAAGAATATCTACCCTGTAAATCCCAATATTACATAGTTCCAAGCCACTCTGGACGTTAAGGGTCAACCCTTACAGGTGGTTTTAAATATGTACCCTGCAGCAGAAATGTAAACGTTGGGGAGCTGTACTGGGGGAAAATTAGGAACACAGACAATCTCGGATGCTGCTGCTTAAAGCAGCAGTTAGGCATCAATGTAGACATAGCCACAAGTAAGTGCAGAAAGGTTATATTTTATCCTTGATTTCTTTGCCAGCCTCCTACTGCTAATGGAGTGCATCTTGCTGTGGGAAGCATCCACCCTAAATTTATACCCAGTGTATCTCTTGAGAATCATTTTTTGTTTCTCATACCCAAACTCAGATGGGCATTTGGCACAATGCAATATATCTTTTCTGCTTGAAATATTATTCATGATTTATCATTTTTCCTGGAGCATCTGACATGAGAAGAACATTCTATGTGTTCCTTTCAAACACTTGGTAAAACTGCCTCATCCCACTCACTGATGTTAGTTCTTGCTCCTGATCTCAGCCCAATAATCACACGCCTCCAGCAGCTATTTACATTTTCCTTTTCCTCCTTTCCCCTCTTCTGGTTTTTTTTTTTACTTTTGAAAAGGACACTGGGAGCTCTCCCTTTTTTTCCGTTTTGCCACAAGTTATACAATCCAGTGTATACCCAGGCTAAAACAAAAGGCGCAAGAAAAGGTGACCTTATCCAACCAAAATTTCAATATACTTCGAAAACATATGTGAACTGTTGCTCTTGTTCTAAAATTATTCTTCAAATATATTCACAGGAGTAGCTCCTGTCCCACTTAACCAAGCTTATGGCCACATCAATAGGAAGCCTGAGCCTTGCAGTGCAACAAACACGCAAATCTACAACTTCCAAACACAGAGCAACCAGTTTTCCACATACTATAGTAATATTCAGCTGCACAGAGCTATTTGCCAGAAGTGACAAAGTAGATCCATTCTAGAGTCAGAAATGGAAGGTGGGTGTCCTGGCTTCCACTTTTATTGCGCTATGCACCAGATTTTATTGCTTCCCAAAAAGCAAAATGGCTCTAATGGAAGCAATTCTCTTGCATGTATTTCTTCAGGGAGCCATGCAAGAGACACAGGAGAAACAAGTTAGGAATATTACAGTTGTCATGAAATCCTTTTTTATCAGTTCCTAGGGAAGAATTTTCATACATGAGTGCCTTCAATTCCGCATTTAGAATCCCAATCAGCGCTGAAATATTTACATGCTTCTCTGTTATGTGCCTGATAGCAACATCCAAAAGCAGGATTTCAGCATCCTAGTCAGGCAAGCACATATTAAACTGGGCTTAAAATTCTGTGACTTTCCTCCCTCCATGCAGCACAGAAAACTTGACTTCTGAACACAAGTATGCTTCTAAAAATTTCCGACTTCACCATGTGTATTACAATAGAAGACATACCTACAGAAATAACTACTCAGTGGGATACCATGTAGCTTATTATATGAACCTGCATACTCTCTGTAATTGAACCAAAATATTTAAAGCTCTGTCTTACCAAGGTCTGAGTGCTCTGAAACCAATCCAATGAGATTGCTATTCAAAGTTTTGGCAGGTTAAGCTACTAATGGACTTTACTAACACTCACCTTTGCTGTCTGTGAAGTTCCGTATACTAAGAATGTCATTAAGGTCCTGATAGTGGTTCTGCTTAATGTACGTTGTTTTCTCAGGAGTGTCCTGAAGTTGCATTGTGACCTCTTCCAAGTCTTTGTCCAGCTGCAAAACAAAGAGATCCCTCAAAATTCAAGAGTCCTTGCTTCAGGTATCTGCATGGAGGCGTAGCTTTCTATAATTAGACTGGAAGGCAGGTGGTAATGCAATTACTACACTGTGACAGATACAGTCCTCTTATAGCACTACTACACTACTAAAAATAATTCTACAAGTAACAAATTGTGTTCAACTGTGATACTGCACACAGGGCATACGAGAGGAATAAACTTTAATAGCTGACAGTAGAAGTAATTCAGGTGTACTGACAAATGAGCAAGGTAAGCGCATTAGAAAGCCCAGTCTGAAAACCTCTCAGCTATTTATCTATGTGTAAAATTGTGGCATACATAGCTATTTACACTTCATCCATCAAATTATCGAACATACAGGAGAATATAAGGGAACTATGGCATGTCCAGTCATGTGAGTGACTGCAGTCAACTCTACCAGGAATGCTTTGCTTTTAGCACTGAGCAGAGCACAGAGTGCTCTCCTCAGAGGCTAACTTGCACTCAATTGTCTACAGTCCCAATAGAAAATTACAAGGTACCAGCTTCCTAATGCTCTTTGTGAACAGTTGTGCAGGATGTGGTGTCCAGAGTGTGTCCCACTTACTACCAGTTTAACTGAATTTTAAAAGTGCTGAATGTAGCTTTACGTTGATTCCTTATAGAACTGGGACATGGCAACTCAAACTAGATGAGCCATGAGAGATGTAGCTGCTACCATGACAGGACATTTTCCAAATCCCCTTGACAATGAAACTGATTTGGACCCACTGATTCTGGGAATTTAATCTTTTTAAGCAAAGTCCAAAAGAAATGGGCAGGGCCCTGGGAGCACTAGTGTGGCTGTTCTGACCAGACTTACCTGCGCTCACCATCATGAGCCTTGCTGATCTCAAGGCTGAGATCTTGTGAGTTAGGAGGCTTAGTAGAAAAAAACCACAACAGAGTAAAGGAACAGACATAGCCAGCAGGCAGCTAGGCCTTCATTAAAAATTTCAAGGCTCTCACATGAAAGGGACCTGGCAAAGCTGAACTAAATTTCTTTAACAAGGCAGAGATAACTTTTACTTTTGGACTCTTTGGTAGCCTGAGTAAATACCTTTTAGTTACCTAGGCAACTGTCATCACTTAAGATCTGAGCAAAGAAAAAACTTGCAATAAAATACTTTTTCTTCAAGGTGTAAGAATACAAACTGGGCAAGAACAGGTTAATTTCTTTACAATATGATCAGTTATGGTTATCTCAAAAATTGGGCAATATTCAAGACTGGCTTGTCATTGTTTCTACTGAGCAAGGATGGACATAATTATAAATGTACATACTATAGCTCTAATGGAATTCAATGTACTCCATGTACTCAGCCTTTCCCTCAGTAGGTCCTGAAGAAACTTCACTGCCTTTGTACTGAATGCATCAGCTCACACGTTCATAAAGGTCTTTTTCTACCTTAAGAAGATATGTAATTCTGTTTGATGGAAGATGTAAAAAACTGTCTAGCAAGTTTTTGAGCAAACTCTCAGAGAGGCTGAGAAATAACAGCAACAGCAGTCTCTGAACTCAACCATAAACAGGAACAAAGGCAGCCCTTAAGTGCCCCTGGGGCTGCGGGTCTCTGTTACGCTTGCTTGTAAAGGTTACACTTCTGGAGCTGTGGAGCTCAGCACGTCCATGTGAAACAGCAAGGTAATTGGCCTGTCACAAATAAATAGGGCAAGTTTAATTCCATTTTGCCAAGGCACATTTTCACTTCATCACACCTGCTACGTATTTGCTGTACTAGTTAGCAATCCATATAAATTGTATCTTTCCTATTATTTCTATGGGGAAACTTACCTTTTTTCTCTAAAACGTAGTCAGCATTCAAGTGAATTTCAGAATCACAACAAAAAATAATGAAAAATAAAGTGCTTAGGCAGTATCGGCAGTAAACAATACCTCTGTAATTTTCATTCTCAAGCGGTGGTTCTCTGACTGCAGTCCTTCTAGTCGAGATGTGCTGGCCTGATTGACGCTGGTGACTGATGTTGATGTTTTTGAATCTTCTTTCTTTTGATTTTGAGTGAACTGAAACCGTCTGTTCTGTGTGGCTGCATCTGGATTTGTTCGCAGTGTGATGAGCTGAAAGGTTGAAAAGCCTTAAGAAATCCTGTTTTATTTTTGAAGCTATTTATTTTGTATCTCAAAATACTGAAAGGCAAACCAAGAGCTCCTTTTTGACTTTCAAGTATAAAAGTCTGAAAAGTGAGCTCTGCTTGTCATGTGCACTACTTGAGACGATTTCTGAATAACTTTATAGAATAGGTTGAATGAAAATGATTATGAGAAGGGAAGCATTAAAAAAATTAGGAAAAAACGAATTCAAAATATATTTATCTGGATTTTAAATATATTAAAATATATTTT
>VZRN01003153.1:1677167-1704455 GCA_013397935.1 Dasyornis broadbenti | reverse complement strand
TTTTTTTTTTTTTTCTTAATTAGCTGTACAATAAGTAAGGTTAGAAAATTGAACGACAAACTGTACCCTTGCAGGTCTCTTACCTACACAGTCAGTGCAACCTGATGTTAAGGCATTGCTCACTCCCTGGATCTATGAATCAGCTGTGTATTTAGCTCATTTTCACAGAGCTGCTCTGGATAGACATTACTAAGGGCAAGCTTAATATTTCTATTCAGCATTAGGACAAGATATAAACATTGTTTTAAATTGCAAGATATGGTACTCAGCTACTCAGTACTCAGATATGGTACTGAGCTACTGAAGGACTTTCATCTTAAAGGTCTTGGCAAAACTCTTTATTCTCAGTGCAAGATGGAAAGGCAGCTGCCCAAAACAATGAACAGTATCGGTTATCCAGTTTTCATTTTATATTCCAGCCTCCCAAATCAACAGGTCATTAAAACATTTTCTTTCCATTTAGACTGTATTTGACTTTCTTCCATGAAAATTCTGCTTAGTCATGAAACACATTCTAGTAACTAAGTTGAAACAAATACACAATTGATCATTACAAATATCCATTTGGAATAGCTTTGTATTGTCTCTGACATAAAATTGCCACAACCACAGCTCTGTAAAGAGGTGAAGCACCTCTGCTAAAAACCAGCATGTACTACAGTTTAAATCTATTTTTGCTATACAAAGATGCCAAAAGACATGTAATGAAATACTGCACTATCTGCAACATTTCAAAAATATGTGTGAAGTTTCCTTATGGTCATATTAGGGAAAAATTTATCCAACAAAACCATATGGAAATGTGATTTTGGATGCTAAAATACTGTCCATGTTTTATTAAAGATATAATAAATATCTGGTACCACTATAAACAACTTTCCCCCACCTCGAAGCTTTAACTATCTTCCTCTCTAGTCACTGTAAGATGGGACAGATGGGTTGATGCTAAACCCACCATATATATGAGTTGGAATCATGCAAGTTAATTGATAAGGAGGCTGTTCTTTCTTCCGAGTACTCTTTTTGATCATGAAGGGAAGGATGCAAATATATTGGGAAAGAATGCAAATATATGTGTTAAAAATCAAAGGTATTATCAGAAAACAATTGGGAATTTTAACATAGTCTGAAAACTATTCAATTTTTTAAAAATCAAGTTTATTAATTTGATAAAGGAATGAATTAATAATATGCTTGATATAGTCTCATAAGATAATTGAGAGGGATTTGAGGAGATCATCTAGTGCAACCTCGTGCTCAAAGAGCAGGCTTAGATGTGAGGTCAGCCCATGGTGTTCACACCTTTATCCAGTCTGGTTTTGAAACCTTTCAAGGACGAAGGCTGATTAGACTCTCTGGGTGAGCTGCTACACTGCTTCCCTTTCCTCAGTGACAAAAAAAAAATTTCTTTCCATTCAGCCTTCATTGAGTAAATACAGTAAAATAATAAAAGGAGGAGCACATGTTGCACATCACAGCTGTTCAAATTCAGTTCCTGGGCTCGACACATACAGAAGGGCTTAATCACCTGAAGCAGTAGTGAGAAGCTACATCCAACATCCAGCAAGGACAGCCAGACCATCCCTCAGTACCATCTGCAGGTACCTAAATGCTCTCAGTGACCGAGTTTTCTGCTGGATATTTGCTAACTGGTGCCTGTCACACAACCAGCATCTGCTTCCCCTCCTGCCCGCTGAGGCAAGAGCACCAAGTGCAGACTGAGGACTGGGCTGTTGGGCACTGACTGGAACCCAAGCTCTAAACCATGGTACCTAACTTCTTTTTTGAAAATGTACTTCCAAGTGCATGAAAAAATGGAAAAGTAATGTTTATGTACTAGCCAACAAAGGAAAAGAAGTAACTGGAGAAGGGAGAAGGGGAAGCAACAGGAATATTTACAAGGAGCAACTGAAAAATGTTTGGGTATGTGCTGTAAATGATCTGTCGTAAGTTTCACATGTGTAAAAAAAGCTATTCTTACCTTAAAAATTGTTTTTGGTGTTGTGGAATGTAAAACAAACAAGCAATAAAATTGGCCAAAGACTAGACAGACTGTAGCAAGAGTTAAAAAGAGGAAATTCGTAATTATGATTATAAATTAAAGATCTAAAATAGAGATAGTGGAAAGAGAAATTAAATGTATAGTCGTAAATGAATGACTAGCAGCATTAACAGAATTCATAAAGATTCATAAAAATCTAAGTTGAGAAAAATGAATCGTAATAATGATTCATTCCTTGTAAGATGACAAATTCAATAGCAATGATGCATGATAAGATATGCTAAACAAGGGGTTTTGTCCTATCCCACACAGGGATGGAACAGTCCATTCACATCTTGCCAAAACAGTGAAGTGCAGCTCATTCCAGCAGTAAGAGAGCTCTTGAAAACTCTGTCAGGACAAGCTGCTGTAAGAGATCCCATAACTTACATGCAGGAGTTTTAAGAATTGATTTAGAAGTTGTCTGAACTGCTGGGCTTAATTGTTGGTATTTATTGGAATTCTGGCAAAGCTCCACTCAAGATACAAAGAGGCCATATGGGAAAAGAGAAAGTGGAACAGCCCCAGTGATTATAGAGCTATTACCGTAATTTCTATCCTAAGCAAATTAATGAAATGGCTGACACATGAACTCAGCCAATAAGCGAGGAAAAAAAAAAAAAAGGATAGCAATATAATTCAACATATTATTTTTTTTTCAATGACTTTGCAATACTGAATAAAGGCAATTACATTCATGCAGGTTACATATATTTCTCAGTAGTGTTTGTCTTAATAGTGCACGGTATCATTATTTAAATACAGAATGCTATAAAATCAATGCAACAAATTTAACCTGATTGAAATCTACATGATAGATCTCAACACACAACTATTAATGAGAAGCTGCTAAAAAACCCCGATAGTTTCAAAAAAAATTCGGACTTAAGCTGTCCCATACAAGTACACTGACTTGAAGGAGACTATAATAACATGGCTGAAAATGATGCAGAGGAAGCAGAGGTGAAGAATGGTAGACAACTCACAGCAGGATTTTTAGAAAAATCACAGTAATTTGGCCAAATGCAGGGAAATTTGCCTAGAAATAAAGTAACCAAGTCATTTTAGAGAAAGATGGATAACCTATATGCAAGACTCACCAAAGTTCAAGATTTGGAAGTAAGACAAATTCACCTCAGCAATTAGAGAGCCTTAGGAAGCAGAGGATTATTTCAGACTTGAAATTAAGATTGAGAATTGTCCCAAGGCTATAATTTAGTTGAATTAATACTTTCTTTGGCTTCATAAATCAATTACAGAGTTTTGTTGTGCAGTATATCAACTATAGTGGAATCTTGGAATATGAATCATTAGAAGAAAATAAATTTCTTATTCTTAGCGATCTTTATCAAGTCCCATGATGCATATGCATTATTTTATTTCTATGTCAACCATGAAATATTGATATTTTCATTCTTAGCAAGGTTAGCTAAGGACAATACGTTAACAACAGTATTTGAGAAATGGTTAGTGTTATGGCTTAAAACCCCCTCAATTAACACAGGGCAAAACTAGGATTTGCTACAGAGAGCAATAGTCAAGATCAAAATATATTTTTGCCTCAAAAGCCTGTTTCTCAGTAGCTGAATAGCAGGTACCTGTAATAACATAATAACAAGGACACAAGGAAACTTCCAACATATGTACACCTTGAGTCTAATGTTAATTCAAAGCATTATCAAGAAGAGAGGAATCGATCAGTAGACAAGACTTTTGTGTGTGTGATTAATAAGCAAAGCATTCTAGGAGTCCAGTCTGGTATTCTGGTTGAGATGAAACAAATAGCCCCCAGAAAGATGTTAGTGCACTTACTAATGATGCACCACCAGCAAGTTTAAAATGGTGTGTTTTCTATCATCCTTTGGAATAGATGAAATAAAGGTGCTTTTAAACTATGTCTGCCTCATCAAAAATCAAAATACTGCAGCAGACTAGTTGACATGCTGCTGGTCTAGTTGACGTGGTGGTGTTCAGGCATAGGTTGGACTCGATCTCAGAAGCCTTTTTCAGCCTACTCGATTCTGTAATTCTGTGATGATCAACATGTACACATAGACAGACCTTGAACTTGTGAGCAGCCTCTTAGGAGCTGAACTTGAGATGGGAGAAAACACCGAATCCCCTAAGTATGGAGGAACTGGAGAAGACTAATACATCAGTCATTAAGAAGGTTAATAAAATGGTAAAGGCAAAATTTAGGATGGTCATCTTCCTGTTATTTGCTAGTCACCAGTTCTGAGGAGTCTGAATCCAATAACTGAGAAGCCTTCACGCAGTAAAGTAAGCATTTCCTCGCATCCCTTCAAAGGCAATTGAAGAATTGTGCATCTGACTTTTAAAGTTTGTTTACTTTAAAGTAGAGGGAACCAGTATATCTGTCAAGTAATGCCTTCCCTAATTTTTCCATGCCTTGCCTTCCTTGCCCTTTCCTGCCTTTCTGTGCTCTGGCCTACGCTGAGTGATTTATTCACTGCATCAGTGCATTTAAGACATCAGAATGGACAGTATTGCTTTTACTTCAAGAAAAAAAAGAAAAGAACTTTTTTAGGTTAACCCAATTTTTGTATTCCCATTTTGAGACAAGAGGACACAGTAAATAATTTTGGCCTGAGGAAAGACATTTCATCTTAAATATCGTACTGTAATTAGCAATACTAGCTCTTTAGTATATAGCATGTTAAATCAGATAAGTGTTTATTATTGCAAATCACAGAATTTTGTATTAGATGAACCTTTATAAAATGATACAGTAACATGAGAGGTTCTGTTTTTGTGTTCTGAAGGCAAAATATGTGTGGTGTACAGAAACACCACCTTTGGTGATGAGATAAAATGCATCAATTCAGTTGTCCTCATATCACTCATTCACTCATCATAGCAATTATTTAAATGACTCAGATGAGTATCTTCCTTTTTAATATGTAGCGATTTGTGTGTTAAGAGGGCACTGGAGTAATAAAAAGTGTGTATTTCACTGGTGGTTATGAAATGCTGTGTGTCTGAAATTAGTGAGTAATGGCATATGTAAAATAAATAAGACATTAGTAGCACTTGAGCTGAACATTATAGATATACCACAAACCAAGAAATTCAGTAGTGAACTGGGTATTTTATGTATGCACATATCCACATGTATGCACCTATTATTGTCTAATAATGTAATGGCATTTGCAAAATAAGTTTACAAATGACACTTGCAGACTTGAAGAGAGACACATAGCTTGTAGAAAATAGTCCATCCAAACATACAGCCTGACAAACCAATCTAGGGCAAAAGACTAGTGAGAACCAAAGCAGTTTGACTACTAACACCACTCAAATGTGAAACTTCAAAGAAAGTTGCCTGAGAATATATATTTAAAATATTTTAACTGAAAACGCTGATGAAGCTATTTAAAAAACAAAAAAACCCTACCATTTGTTTCAATCTTACTGTGGCCCCAGTGCTGGTTAAGGTCATGCCTCAACTTCTGGCACCTTTCAGGACACAAACTCCTCGATGCTGTGCTACATGCCGAGGTTAATGTGCATCCAGAGCCACCCAGAGCTGACCAGTAAAATATGCTGAGGTGTGGAATCTCTCCTCATTCCTGATCCCTTTGAAAGGAGCAAGTATGTCCTAGCTCTTGATTTCACTGCCTGCTTGGACATTCTCTGAAAAGGATGCATCTACACCTAAAGTTGCCTTTTTTTTTTAATCCCATTTCTTTGCTGAGAAGGCTTCCTTTTGGCTAGCAGCTCGAAGATCAGAGCTTTCACCTGGGACCTGAAGACACTCGATGCCAGTTGCCCTCCTGCTTGAAGGCTCACCCCAGCAGAGCAGTCTGACCAGAAAGCAGCTGTTAAGATTTTAAAGAAACAAAACTTCTCATCCCTCCCTGCTGCACTTATTGGATATTTAAAGATTTTTCAGCCTGAAAAAAGCAGCATGAAAAGCAGCAGGACTTGTCAGAGCAGTCATCCATAGGGGAGAGGGAAGAGGAGGCCTCCAGGCACCAGCAGCCCCCTCTGGGCAGCAGCACCAACCACGCCAAGTGGAAGCAGCTGACCCCATCTTTCCTGGGTATCCTAATGAACCAGCACGCTACAAAAGCACAGAACAGATTGGCCTCTTCAGGCAGTGTAGACTAATGTCTACCAGGCTTAGGATTCAGATGGGGCTCAACTCAAAATAGGTGTTCTGCTGGTCAGTGATGCCAAAATCAGATGTTTTCAAAACCTTCAGGCTCAGAGGCTTTTAATCACTAATAGTCACCTTTACAATTTTTTTTAATATACACATATATATATGTATAAATATATATATATAGATTTTTTTTTTTCTTTTAAACTATCAAGCTTCAGGTTTCCTGGTTCCTGTGGTCTGTTTGAGTAACTACATCTTTTTATGGACATGGGCCTCAGTGACAAAAAGGTTATTTGAATTCAGGCCCCAAATTAATCTTGCATCTCATGACTATTCCTCAAGGACACTTGCAACTAAGAAGCAAACATCTACAACAACCTAGTTCTACCTTTTTGGAGAACTTACAGGAATTTGGATGATTTGACTTCTTTATTCACTAAGTTGTCTCATTTATAGACCCATCTCTTCACTACCGAATTTCCTGGTTTGTAGTATATCTATAATATTCATCTTAAGTGCTACTAATGTCATATTTATTTTACATATGCATATATCCACATATCATTGTCTAATGAACTTTAAAACAGACCTGACTACAAAAGTTATACTCGAGGCAGTTTTAACTCACTCCCAGCCATCAGGAAAGCAAATTTAATTCAGTTCAGGCCTATTAGTAAACAGCAGCTTGACGTCAGTGTTACGCAGAAGAAGCTACGCTTACCATCAGCAGCCCTTTGTAGGCGTAGACAATCCCAAGCCAAATGGTCATGTGGGTGTTTTCGCAGTGCTCCAGGATCGGTCGGATGGAGATATCTCTGCCTGCAGGGTCCGGCTGCAGAAATAAAAGGTGGAATATTTGGATTCAGATTTCCTTTGCATTCACACCTCAGTGGTACTTAGATCTGTTTTCAGTAGATTGAGGATGTGTAGAATACAGAGTGGACAACTTTAAGGTAACTTGTGACAAGAGCAGACCCATAAACCTGCAGAGAAACACAGTGAAAAGCAAGGATCTGAGGAAACAGCTGCTTGATAGCTACTACCTGGTGAGGTCACATCTACTGCAAACCTGAAAGAAAATGTCTGAAGTCACTCTGTATTTAACAATTCAGTCATAGTTATCAACTTTAGGACATCTACTTTTTCTACAAGGTAGGCAGCTTGAAAGCACAGGCATGAAAAATAATGTATTTAAAGTCATCTTTCCTTTCACCTACGGTTCTTGTGTCATGGGCAAACGTCTGATAAACAATGTATGAAACATTGCTGTGTTTCAGGCAGTTTTTCATTGATAACCAAGAGCTAAATCAAAGACCATTTACTATGGAAACTACACCAGTATCTTAGGAGAGATTATAAATCATCAAAAATATGAAAAAAAGTCCTTTAGAGCCAGTGATTGCCCGTGCAAAATGAAATACTGCTGGAAGCTTTGCAGCTTCCCATTTATTTTGAGAAGGAGATTGTGTAATATTTCAGAATCAAGGGGACTTGAAGACTATTAGAACTGTTTGTATGAAGGAGGAGCAATAATGAAGACTTAGAGAAACCTGCAAGAACCACACTTTGCCCTCCTCGCTTCTTTTTTTTTTTATGAACGGGGAAAGAACAGTTGACACACAGAGCAAAGGATTACTAGATACTACGCTGTATACAATTAGAATAGATGTTAGAGTCTGGTCAAACTATTAAGCTCCTTGTTAATGATGTCCACTGTATAAGATCACAAGGATCCTCTTGTATGTGATTCTAAGAGAGCTTGTTTTAGTTACATACTGCAGAACACTCCTGCTGGCTATTCTGAGATGCACGTACCTGCAGGCTGTTGTGTTTACAGAAAATGCTGAAATATTGAAAGCTATTTTTCCTTTCTACTTTGAAACACTGGATTTGAACTTCAGCCAAAGTAAGATCAACCCAGATGTAACTTTTTGTACCTGGTTATCCCAGTGGGCTTTTCAATTTTCCTTTTTGATGAATAACACATGTAAAATGTCTCATGCAGAAGTATAATGATTATTATATAAGGAAAATTCATGTTTTCACCAACTGAAATGTAGAATTGTACATGGAAGGACTTTGGAGAGATCTGAGTAATTTCCTAAAGCTTATTCTTGCTGCCTCTGATGATGTATGACTTTTGCTATGTACTTCAGTGGTCACAGCAATAATCTGCAGTTCACTTTCTTCCACTGGTGTTTTTGTATGTGAGGCATTTGCCTTGACCTCATACACTGTAAAAAATGGGGAAACACAAACAACCTCATGCTATGATGCACTGCACAGTGAAAGTATTCACAAGTTTCTTTGCAAAGCCTTCAGTAGGCAAGACATTAACACTTAAAACCTTTTCCTATCCTGAACTTCTGTAGAAAGCCTGAATGGAAAAACAAAGCTCTTGGAAAAAAAGGTGTCCCAAAATAAAATAAGATAAAAACCTAGGCAGCAATATTAACTCTCCCAAAGAGCTTATGACTCCATCCTAATGGTTGCCGATGGCAGGCAAACAGCCATTAGCTGAAGAACTGAAATGACTGCAAACATTAAGTGTCATCACAACATTTAAGATGCTACAAATGTTTGTCTGGGGATCAGTTGAACTGCATCATTCTCCCTGATCAATGACAAAAGCCCAATACTAAAACGTGGGTGAACTGAAGCACCCTTTCATGTCAAAGTTACAACCTAATATGTTTAACATCATTTTTTTCCATTATGTAATAAAGTTCACAGGACAAATCATTCACACAGAGCTCTGAATGTGTAACTGATGTGTCAACAGGACTGTACTACAGACACATTTTTCTAAAATTCTATATTACATCTAAGCCTGCCAACAGCTCCATCTCTCATGGTCTAGAATTATGGAAGTTACATAAAATTTAAGGTTGTGGTCATGAGAGTGCTTCCTTTTTTTTTTTCTCCTTTCACACTGGTGAGTCAGCACTGGACTGTCTCTTCATTTCCCCAGTTCCACATCCCCCCTGCCAGGTATTTCTTCTATTTCAGTCTCACACTTTTCTGAAACAAGAAAGTCTATAAATAATGTAGGCTTCCACCTGGTGTGATGGACAATGTCATGTGGTTTGTTTCCCTTGTTCCTGGATTGAAAACTCCAGTCACACTTGGACTGAAGGATTCTTTCACTTTTAAGTAACTATAAATAATTGGGATAATTCCCTGTTTTTAAGAATATTACTGGAATGAGAACTCCTATTTGGTCTGTGGCAGATTATATTTTTATTTTCCCTATGTGGCTATTCTCTCATGAAAATTTGCTTCAAAATTGGAAAGAGTATGTCCATTCATTACTCAATGCCTCTCTTTTAAGACCCAGGCACAAAAATGGTGAAGTGGAAAACATAACTTCTTTCCAAATACTATTAGAGAGTAAGCATTATTTCCTCAGTAGGAAGACTGTTGGATTTTATGAGACATGATAGTTCAAAATTGATGTTAATTAAGTAAAACAGTGTGCTGAGATTTTCTTTGTGAGTCAGGAAAATCTTGGGGAGTGCTCTAGGTAGAGCAGGAAAAGAGAGAATACTGATTGAAGTATTAGCAAAAGTGTACATGGGGCAGCATGTACAAGTGTACATCTTTTTCCAAAAGATTTTCCGGATCTGCGAGGGGGTAGTATTTTAAACACAAATTTGCTGAGGTCCTGTGCATGTGGAGTTAAATGTTGGCAGGTAGCAGTAATTTTAAAGTGAACTGATTTCGCTGATTACTTATCACTACTGCAAAATGACATTCCTGTTCTACTGCTTTTAATTTGCCATTCTGTTTCTTCACTGATTTTGCATGAATTAACTAATCATAGCAAAAAGCTGGGTTAAAAAAACATATGATATTTTCTGATGTCAAAAGAATTTTTAAAAACTCTACAATTACAGCTGAATGGGGCACTTGACTGACCTCTCTAATCATCCACCATTTGTGCACTTTGTTATTGCTTTGGAGAGGATGACAACATAAATGCTACCAGTGATTATATATGTACTGGAAGTCTGCCCTTTCCTTTTATAGAAAACAATCTCAATGCCCTTCAGATGTCATTCTCAAAAGCCTGAAGACCTCCTATCTTGTGATTAGGCTGAAGCTTTCCTACCTCTTCTGAAACCTAATAAGGTTTCTGACATTGACATCAATTTCTGGAGTGCTTTCAGCAGCTGAACATAATAGTTTAATCTGTTCACTCATAAAAGAGTTGTGTATCATCACCAGTAAAATGCTTGTTTTACCTGAGACCTGCTAGGTCTAGAAAGCAACCCAAACCAGTAAACAGATTACCCACAGGATGTTTATTTCCCCCTCTGTGTGTGTATTTATTATTAGTCAATTCTGTACTTCTGCTGCCTTTTCATTTTCTTTGCTCTTCAGTCTGCTGGGAGGGCTAGCAAATCCTTGTCAAAATAGGTGAGTAATGGCCTAGGGCCTAGGTGGGAACTGCCAGAGTGAGAAGTGAAGCTTAAAACTACCAGGAACCATCAGTGAAATCTGCCTTTTTTTTCTTTTTTTTTTTTTTTTTTTTTTTTTTTTAAACTATCAGTACAATTTCTTTGTATCTATTATACTAGCCAAAATCCCTCTGGAAAAGGCATATATTTGTATGATGACTAATATACCTTTGACTTATTTTGCGTCTTTATTGCTATTCCTTTTCTGTAGCACCACAAAGGTGTTAAAAGGAGGAAGGGTCTATGTTCCATGAGGCATTTCATCCAGCAAAAATCTGTGAAGAGCAGACTGGGCTATCACATAGTATCCAAAAGTCCATGACTTTCCCAAGGTACTTTTCCTACATGGTGTCCTCATCAGGTCCCTTGGCCAGCAGAGCAGATGACTCTGTTTGCAGGGCTGCGGTGCTGCTGTGTGACAGAGCTCACAGCGGGGCAGTCTCAGCAAGCTCGCTAAGAACTTTGCAGCAGCTTCCCAGTGTGACACTGTGCCATTTCTGAAGCTGCAGCTTCACCAGTGAGAAAGTCAGAACAGTAGGCCTCAGTCTTTTCCAAAGATGGGTATGGAACATAAGGTAAATAGTTGCAGCTTCTGTTTACTATGTTTGAAAGAAACTGCGCGTTTCCCACAGTATAGGAAAATGCTGGCTCATACTCTTCTATCAAACTGTTAAAATGGTCTTCATATACCATCCCACTCTCTGTTTTATCTTCCCTTTAAATGGCTTCAATTGAAGTGGCATAATGACTGTATACTACAGCTAGTTTGCAGTGTGAATTAGATATCTCTGGCATCTTTAATTTGTCACATTTAGCTGTCATGTGGAGCACAAATGTGATTCCTTGTCTTAAAACTCAGACTTTACTAAATTAGAAGATCATTCTTACTTCTTAAATTCACTTTTTTTATTTTAAGGATAATTATAGTTGGTTTATACTCTAAATTCTATAAAGGTGTTTCACAAAAGGATTCAAACAGTTTGAGCATGCAGTGTGAAATTGAGAGCCAGGCTCTTAATTACTGATGAAAAGAGAAGGATCAGACACTGTCGACTTTTTGATTACTTAATAATTTGAAGGTATTTTTAGAGCAAAACAGCTGTGATATGAAAAAGTGATTTTCCAGGAAATGGATCCCTTTTGTTTCACATTCTTTTTACTTTGTGCAGTCATACATGCAGTCCATTTTGCATTAAAGCAAAATAGGAATGGCAATACTGAGGTAGGGTAGCTCATTTGGAACATCTTCCAATTAAAAATTTGGTAGGCTACATAGAATAACAGGCAAACTTGTTTGTCTTTGTTGATATCTGAGCTTGGGTTCAGATACATTATGGATCACACTGTATGTCACAGAGTAGCTCAGCAAAGCACAAAACTATTACTGAATTCTTGCAGTCCAGTGACCAGTTTAATTTCCCTTCAAGATTAATTGAGAAGTTTGCACATTTATGTAACATTCTAATGATTGAGAGATGAGGTATGAAGTATTTCAGGACACCAGCTTTCTTATGCAGATCTGAATACACACCCCTTGCCTCTGTGATGTGAACTAAAGGATATCTTTAAGCTATCCGAGGGGATTAAAGGGTATTTTCCGCTTCATTCATTTTCTTGTTGTACCGCAATCCAGTTCCGCACCCCACCTGAGAGGAAAGACAGGAAACCTCCACTGTCCCCCAAAATATATTAGAGATAATCACTGTTATTCCTATTATCCCAAAACAATAAGGTTTGATAATATAGACACAGTGATATTCCCCTGAAATATATTTAAAAGAAACCTACTTTTTAGGTCCCCATCTGCCTCTCGTACAAATAATTCCATAAATCAGTCAGCATACATACTGTAAATTAGTGTGATTTAAAGATGATAAAATGCCAGAAGAGCTATTTATAAACTCTAGTATCATGAATTTGCCCATACATTTTTTTTGTAGAGAAAATCTCCCATCAGCATTATTTATAACATCACTTTACTTAATGAGTTTTATTTTCCTGTTGTGGTGGTTCATTTTTGTCTAAATGAAACTGTTTTCTGAGAGCCAAAAGGTTTCCAGAGATTTCTTGCTATTTTTATTAATATCATCTCCTAATCCAAGCAGTTTCATTTATTTGCATTAACATAAAATGCAAAATAGTAGTTTAGACTGAGTCAAGAAACCCCTGTGATCCTTGCAAAAAATTGCAGACTAGCAAATGAAAGGGAAAAGGCAAAATTCTCTTGAATCATGGAGAGTTTCAAACAACTGTGACTGAGTCTTCCCGCTCTGCACTCAGCTATCGCTTCAGTAGAAATTTTACCTCATATTATTTCCTTAGAGAATGTTGCCCCAATTGCATATCTAGTGACTGGATAATGAAATGTTTCTGTGTATGTGCATGGAGACAGAGGGACAAGTGTTACAAGGACTTAATAAAGCACTCTCGGCAGTAGAACATGTGGTTTTCTTTGAAGGGAGGGCAAGGGGCCAAGACACATGGGAAAAGTAGGTCAGAGGAATGAAGACCTTTGTAACTACCCAGACCCTCTTGCACTGCACAGATTCTTCCAGAAATGTGCAGTTCTTGGTATCAGCTCCGCAAGATGAGTATTTTCCCTTCCTTTCCTGTGAAGCTGCCCAGAATTGTGGTTCACAACCCAGACTTCCAGTTCCTTCTAGTTTTTTTCCTTTCCTAGCAAGACTTCCTGCTATGCTGGGGGCCATGCCAGGCACTCCTTTTGGTGGCTGGAGCAATTCAATGCCTCCTTGCTTATGGTAATGGAAACAGACAGCACTCCTGGGAAGGATGGCAAAGGCAGGAAGGAGAACAGTAGAGTGAAACCATAGAGGACAGCCAGGGACAAACTGTTTGGGTGGCCCCAGCTGGAACCAAGGTAGAGGCTCTTTTTGTAATTAATTTCCTAGTGGGTAGACTTTGAGTTGTAAGCAAGGATATGACTTATTGCCCGTTCTGTGGCGCTCAGAGAAACTGGATTTCACACTTTTCCTGTAAATAAGCCAGACTTGCACCCAACAACTAACAGAACCTATCATCAGTTTCTTCTTCCTATAAGAAAAATCAGGTCCTCGATTGTGCCCAGCTATTTGGTTCAAGGAGAGCAACAATCTCACCTCTACAATTGCCTTATATTTTCTGTTTAGTGCTATAATTCTCTTGATTTATGGATTCTGAAAATATTTATCACTATGCTTATTTGCATTGCAGTGACAACAACAACAACAAATGGACACTGACTTAATTCAGAAAGTGAAAAATCCATTCCCTAAGAGGATTTTAAAACATACATATCAAGTGTGGGAGAAGAGAAAAGCATAAAGTAGGGTTGTATGACATTTTCAGAGGCAAATATCAGCAGAGGCAACTGCCACCCTATGCAGGCACTGATAAATGAATCAGTGGCAGTGGCAAATTAAAAAAGGATTATTTCTCAACATTAAGGACCATTTTAATTTTCTCACTTGTTCTTTTATATTCTCCAGAATGGTAAGATGATGGTCCATCAACCTATTACAGGATTTTGCTGCTATTTTTATAACTGCAGTGAGACATAATTGAGGAACTGATGAAGTAAGGTTTTCCTTTGTTTTCAAAAATTTTGAGCAAAATCTTTAATTTCTAAATGCAAAGACTAGCTTAATAAGTATATTCCATGATTTCATCATGATAATTGAAGCAGAAACACCTACTTCTCCTCCTTAAGTCCTTCTAAAATTAGGTAATTCAACTTCCTCAACACAAAAGCTGCTCTCTCTTCAGTCAACTCCCAGTTTCTTCTTGACAGTCAAATGCATGGTGCATCTCAATACACAGAAGTACCTGAAAACATTTATCTTTCATAAAAATTTGGAAGATTTTGATTTTTTTTCTCCCACCTTGCAACACTAGTAATATCTCAGATATAAACATTTTTACATACAATTTTCATCCAAAAAGCGAGTGGATGAATAAATCCATAAAGGTCAGGTCAACAGAAATATTTTGATTACTTCAAAAGATTTAATTTTATTTTGACCTTTTAAAACTGATAACCTTCTCTGATATAACCTAACTGCATTTTGAAAAGAAAGGTCATGTTGAATTCAAAAGAGATGTTCTTTAGTTAACAAAGGTCAACAAGAACGTTTTACCACTTCCCTACCAAAATAATTCTGCATGGTGAAACTGACTGAGACTACTTTTTTTATAATAAGTATATGAATCTTATGGCTACTCAATATTTTCTGAGAAAAATATCTCAATACTTAAAGAGTATCATCAACAATAAGATTGTAAATCCTTGGTCTTGATGGATTACTTCCAAAGATCCACACTTGTCAGTATAACTGATCGTATATTAGAGCAGTGACACCAATGAATGGTTTCTTTACACATATCTTTATATATATGTAAATATATCTTCACAACTTTTACTGAGATAATTATGCCAGCAAAGCTTACAGACTGAGGGTGAGGGCAGGTGATTAAAGGTGTACAAAGTATGCCTTCATCTTTGGTAGAGTCCTCCTTCAGCAGTGAAAAACGTAGGCCTCAACAAACTAAAATTACTCTTGGAATCTTAAATCAATGTCTGTGCCGCCTCAAAGAAAGACTCTGAAATGAGGCTGAGTATTTCATAGCTATATTGACATTACAGTTAAATGAGACTGCCTTGATAGCTGTCTCATCTTCAGTAAAACACAGAATATAGATTTTCATTGCATTAACGCCCCTTTGAAATAAAACATCTCTTTTAGAAAAAAGCATCCTTTGACAATAAACCTATATAGCTCTTACTGAGCCAATTCTTTTTTTTGCAAAAAAAAAAAAAAAAAACAAAAAACAAAAAGGCCTAATTTTGGTTCTGATGTCTAAAATGAATTGTCAGGTTCCTTTAGTTCTTACTATATTTTGCCTACAGAATTGAAAGGCTGCATAACAGATTTTTGTTCCTGTGTTGGTATTTACAGATTTTGACCCAGTAAACTCTTAACATAGTCCCTGATAAGCTACATCTTGAACTTGTAGTGTTTTCACTATGGGTATATTTTATTTTTCTTTCACATGCCTTATTGGTCTTCATTGGACCATTGGACCAGCACGTTTCCTGAAATCTGAAGAGTGGAATGGAGTATGCTCAGCTGGTCAGAGTTGCCCTGCAGACATATCCAGGACTAAAACCACCATAACACCCAAGGTCAAGTTAGACCAATGTCTATACATGTAACCAAAGATGGTACAAAATGTCTCAATTTTTCTTTTCTCTATTCTAAATGAATACAGAAATGTGAAGATACTTTAAAAGCTACAGAAAAGAAAAAAGATAATCTTGAAATCTTATTGATTTCATAGGAATATTTGACATGAGTGAGAACCCATAATAGTTGCACTAAGCTACCTTGAAAGCTACATGCCCCCAAAACACAAAAAGAATAGCATTTACAGGGATTTTTGATTTTTCCATTACATCTTTCTTCTACAAATAGCTATTTTGGTGTTGCCACTTCTATTGACGTTATTCAGAGCAAAGCAGGTAGTCATGGGAATGTTTTCTTTCTCTCAGTTCGGTAAAACTTTTATGCAACATTCTTCTTAAATAATTTATTTTCTTTCAGCATCTGTCAGAGCAGATTTCATTTAACACAAGTCTACCACACACTTTAAATGTTGCAGGTGCTTTCCTCTGGTATACAACAGAAGAATTTTCAGTTGAAAAAGCAAGCCAATGTGAAACAAAACCTAGCAACCATAAAATTTTATATTTCCCTAGATTTTTTTTACGTTGTTTAACTCTAAATCATATTGAAGGTTTTTTTGTTTGTTTTTGAAGCATATATATATATCTATATGTAGCACAAGCAGATAACTCTGAACCTACTCTGCCTTGCAATTCCCACATCTCAATAATAGCAGAACATTTGCTTATTTTAAAGGTTATGTTTCAGTGAATTCTTGCATTAGAAGATCTGGACAAGACAAAATATTTATTTTTTCAAACTAGAAAATTCTAGGAATCATTGATCTGTAACCATTCTCTGACGTGTTTTAATATTTTTCTATAGCTAAATATGCAGTGTATATCCATAGCTGCAAATTTTTTCTCATTATAGGAACTTGAAGTTGTCCTGGTAGAAAGAGATGATCTTACCTACAAGCATCTTCCCAGCACTCGTGTATCACACTGTGTCAGGTGTCAGCATGTTTCAAAAAACTGGATTGTTCCAGTATTGGAAGTAAAGCCTGTAACCTTTACGGGACTTGAAGAATTCATTGAGGTGGTTATTTCTATGGTAAAGTGCTTCCTCTAAATCTATCGATCTTTTTTTTAATAGGGTGTAGTTAGCACTTTTATCATTCCTCCTGTTATTTTTTTAGGGATATCTATTGCATAGTTTTATTTTGACAGGTGAGCATGTGTAATTCTTCTAGAACACTTCCAGTGCTGACATGAAAGCAATCAAAAAGGCTTTCTCAGCATAGCCCCTGACAGCTTACATTTACACCCAAATTTTCATTTCTGAGATCAAGGCATTGAGGAGAAACAGTAAGGGTTGGTGCCTTTGTTCTTGATACCACTGTTCACAATTCACTGAGAGACCAGCAGAGGACAAGATAAGCACAGGGAGACAGGCATTATCAGCACAAGGGCAGGAAAAGCAGCACATTTCTGAACAGTGATGGCTGGTGTCAGCCTGGTTTGTCTGACTTGGCATTCACCTCCTTTGCGGTGTTCACCTACAGCCACTAACCAGCCTGTCACACATTTCAGAACAAGCCTCTTCACTCTGAGCTATCTGAGCAATTATTATGCTGTCACCATCTCTTCTTTGAGGCAGCAGCGTGACAAGACTTTAGGAGAGGCAGGAGGTGTGACCTTCCGGCACTTTGCACTGGGCTGCGTGTGGCAGTGCTGGGGGCTCCTTGGAGCAGGACCAGCCCAAACAGCTGGGTAAGCAGCAGTGGTACGGCCCCAGGAAAGCTCAGTTTTGCTGATGTGCTTTGAGGAGCTGAGGAAAATACACAACATTCTGCTACAGAGCTCTTAGTCGATCCTCCCCAAAGTAAATCCACACTGAGGATCTCTGGAGCAGCTATGGTAAGAGCCAAGGGATCCAACTCGGTAAGGCGAGGTGCCTTAGTTCTCTGCTGGAATAAACTTTCCTTACCATCGAGAAACCGAAGCTTGAGGTGATATTCACCACTCATCTGAGGCTAGAAAATGTGTCAGCAGTGACAATTCTTGGTCACTTGAGTTTCTATACAGCAGAGTAGACTTTTGGTAAATTACTCAGAAAATTAAGTAAGGATCTCACAAATGTATCAAGGATAGAAACAACCCTTGGGAGAAATCCTGAGACCTGATGGAACGAGGGAAATTTAGAAAACCCAAGAAGTCTGAAACATCAAACCATTTTAGCTCAAGAAGATTGTGGGGAAGAAAGGAAGTGTTGGTGAACATACTCCCTTTTGCCTGCCAAACTAAGAAGAAAGGGAAGTGAGGGCTAAAGCAGAAAGTGGGCAGGTTCACATGCTCTCCCTGAACAGCATTTCCTTCTGTCACTGCCTGCACCACCAAGTGAGGTATGAACTGACTCAGCATCAATGGTCCCCCAGTTAGCACATATAAACCAACTTACATAAACCAAAAATAGCAAAGAATTCTTTCTGCAACCTGATCAATATTAATTAAAAAAGTATCTCTTAATGAAATTTTATAAAAGTGATTTTTCTTTATGAAATGTGTTTGTGTAAGTAAATGTGTATTTCCATGGCAACAAGGCCTGATGTTCCCACGATCACCTTGACATTACTTTTTGAATACATCCAGCATTCAATACAACAAATTAAACAATACCAATTATAGGTTGGAAATGGAAAATTGCTTTCTTAGGAGGTGGTTGAAGGCTATGAAATCTCCATCTATATGAATCAGAAACGATATTATTATTATTACAGAAACAGGAACTCCTATAGAGGCAAAATACAAATGTAGTCTTTCGATCTTGACTAAATAAAGTCTTAATTTTAAAAATACCCATCCAATATTACCATCCAGGGACCAAAGGGCAGGGAAAGACATATGACAGTTTTCCATTCACTTGTTTATGAGTAGACAAGTATATCCACCACTGAGCAGTGCTAGGATATGTTCAATGGGATGAAAAAATGTAAAAACTTGAGTATACCGTGATTTAGCTAATCTGTTACAACACCAGGATTTACATATAACAGATAGTGAATAAGTAGCATGGTTTGTTTGCATACGGTTCAAGGATTAGAAAATATATTGTTCATGAAAAATACTGAAAGCACCATCAAAGCTGTACTCATACTATCATTTTCAGGGAAAAATCCAAACAAGTTCTTACCTTAAATTTCAGAATAGTACAGTTTTTACCAGGACTTTTAATCACAGCTAAAAGTTACATGAGCCCATTCTGTACAGACAGTTTATGACAGCCTTCCTCAATTAAGCAGGACCATCTTCCACAAATCATTCTTTTCTGTAGTAATTTGGACAACTTGTGGAATAATTAAGTAAGCAAAAAGTACCTGAATAACTGAACCTAGTGTTTCAAAAGGAGAGAGTCCCCATTACACCATTTGCATGTTAAATAGTACTTTAGTACTGTATGAGCAAACTGTCACAATATGGCCCTATGCATTTCAGTTTTTATGGAGGCATATTAGCTTCTTACTGTTCTTTAAATACTCTTTTTCCCCTGAAGACATAGAGTCTGTGGTATCTCGATTACTCTATCTGCTAATTATGACTAAATAAAAGGTTTCAGTTTTCAATGCAGTATTTTTAAATACACTACTTTCAAGTATTGTATCAAATATAATAGTCACAGTATTCAATTTGGATTGAATCACACGATCATGAATCTAAACATTGAGCTATGCATTGCTCATATGTGAATCAAATCAAACCCTGAGGACCAACATCTCTTGTGACAAGGAAAAAAAAGCTTCCTCCAATGCTCTCTGATCTATATTAGCTGTGCAAATATGTTCTTTTTAATGAAATAGTATATTCTCATAATGCAGGTGTTATAGTTCAATTTCTTTTCCCAACACATTTTCACAAGTATGACTCCTTGCTCTCTCTTTAATAGGCTCTATGTTTGCCAAAATAGTCTCAAAGGAATCCAGGAACGTTTAACTCCACAGTAAAAATAATTTACCTATGCCATGGGTCACAAACACAAAGCATAATGCTTACAGATTGAAATCAAATCCACCTGGTACCATTTTTTGCTTCTGGGTTTTTTCCAGAATATTTTACTTAGTGGAGAATTAATATAATTATATACTTGAAACTTCCTGATCAGACACCTGTCTATATGGACATAAGAGTATCTTTACTGGCACCTCTTAGAACAGGATGTGGACTTATCTGCATATGTGAATGGCTATCTTCAACCCTTAGCTTTCCAGCATTATCTAAATAAAAAAACAAAAATAGAAATGAAAAATGCACAGATGAAGGACATGACTGAATACACCCTTTTTTTTTTTTTATCATCATCACACAATTTTTAAATGAATGATGAACACTCACATCTGTACAAAATGGTGTTTAAAATGGCTGTAAAAGACAGGCAGGTGCAGCCGTGTTAGCAAAGGAATTTATTTTGTGTGCATGGACAGTGGCAAACAAACAGGATATGATGTTATTAAAGCTATCCATTAAAGCGGCTGTCCAGCAGGGTTAATGTGTCTTTGCTAAAGGGTGCAAAAGGGTGTATTTTTCTAGCTCTGAAGATAAGTGCAATTCAGAGTATATTATTGTTTTGGATCCAGCAACCATCTCTAAAAATTGATTGCTGTAGTTGTTCATTCCTGTCAGGCAGCTGCCGGGGTGGGAAGAGCACCTACTCTAGTTATAGCATGCCTTCCCTAAAGTGAATGGGAATCTAACTTTTCATTTTAGTGCAGTCAAGATTACACCTGTGATTTTTTTACATTTTTCAAACCTAACAGGATTCCTACAATGGCAACAGTGAGTCACCACCTGCATCGCTGCCTGGGCTGGGCACACCTATTCAAACAAAGCCCTGCAGCCTCGTTACCCACCAGTGGATGGAGCACATTAGACACAGTTTTGGAGCACTTCTGATGTAGTTCCACCGAAAAAGTGAAATTAAATTGGAGGCGCACATTCCCAAATCAAAATGCTGGTGCAGACAGACAGACACAAAGTTCCTTGAGGAGGGAAGCCTTTCCATATCGTACGTCAAGACTTAGATTAAACTGAATAACGATTATCAAAGGTGCATGTGAATTTGTATGTCTATAGTTTCATATGACAGATCTCTGATACAGATTTTTTTTTTAAAGAGGAAGTTGACTTTTAAGAAGCTGCAATTTGAAGATTCAGAGTTTCTCTTTGAATTTGCATTAGAATGCTGAACTATAATTTAGCAAGAAGATCAAAACAGAAAACTGAACCACCTTACAGAAGCCGTCTTTCAAGCACGAAGAGAGATTCAGAATGTTTCTGCAAATTGCAGTCTTCAGGCTGATTAGACATTCACTATGTCAGCATCACCACAGACAGAAACCTGGAGGGTTTTTTTAGCTATACCCTCACCCTAGATCTGTGTTTTTTAACTTGTGTCCAACAGTGATAGCGAACTATCTAGTATGGTATGGCTGATTTGTGAGGGCAGCTCCTCTGTACCATAGCACGGAACACCAGTCACTCTTGATAGTGCCTTACAGCCATTGCATCCAACTGGGCCCTTGGAGTCCTACGGCACGTGCAGGCACACCCGTGCATGTGCAGCACGTCCAGGACTTCCTGAAGGTGATCAGGAGAGAAGCCACAGTGTGCTGTCCTCTATTTAGTGCACAGAGCTCACAGAGCCAACAGTCTGAGCACTTAGCAGAAAGCTGAGCCTTTCTCTTCTCCCAAGCGTTTCTTCATGTGGCCAAAAGAGTGTCTTGTTAGCTACCTGGCAGTTTTTGGAGACTAACACAAACTGTATACTTTCAAATCCTTAGTCTGTGTCAAATTCACAGTGCACGGAGAATGGGGATAAAGGGGGGGAATTTACCCAGTGTGCTTTTCTGTCTTTTTTCACTTTATAACTACATCTTCTGAAGAACATCTGTAGCTCAGTGGACAGACTGTTGGAAGGACAGCAAGATATCAGGTTATTCACATAATTCCAACTTCAGGAAACTGTGGAACAGCTGAGGTCAGAAGTCATTTTGTCCTCTCTGCTTCACACAGGGCCAGCTAGAGTCAGCTATGTGCTGGGATTGACTGTGGTGGTACTCAGAGTCTTCCTAGAAAGCACAGGATATTCAGCTTGCTTGCCCAAAGCTGTCCAAGCTGTAGTGCTGCAGGAGGAGACAGGGCACTGGTGGCACAATTACCTCAGGTCCACATTTCTGGCTTTTCCTGAAGTTTGCACAGAAATACTTCGGTATTCAAGCGTGGGCTTTGGTCTGCACTCAAAATGAAGTATAGATATGCCAGTAGAATAGTCCAAACAAGATCCACAGGAAAAAAAACAAATCCCATGTTTTACCTTCTGCTTAGTCTTCATGTATATGTCTTTCCCCCTAACATATGTCCCCAATTCCCAAAGTGATGGGTATATTGAAAATTTATGCATGCTTTACATTTAATTTAAGCATTTCCATAGCAACTGCTACATTTCAGGATGTTTTACTTTTATCCCAAGATACAGAATATATTCTTTTCAGAACAGTTTCCCAGGCTGTATTTAGCCACATTCATATATGAATTTCTACAATTTAATTTTCAATGAAAATTACCCTATCATCTACCAGAAGCAAAAGTTTTAAGAAACATATTAACTTTTATGACTTCTTTCATCTCACTCTGTGTTTAAACAATTAGTCCTGCATCAAATGTAGCTAATGAAGCCTGGTTGCTCAGAATCGGTGTTTTTGATTGATAGATGCAGGTATTTAATAAAGTCCAACTTCCAAGGAATAGATCAAAGGTGCCTCTCCTCCTCTTTTTCTCTCTCTCACCTCCTAGGTCTTCTACACAGGTGCTTTCCTGTCAGGAGATTCTAAAGGATGAACATGCTTTCCAGAAGCCTGATATTCAACCAGCGTTCATAATGACATGATGATAGATAAATCAAACATAAATATTACTGTCAGTATGCTGAAGTCTGGATCAAAATTAAAGGGACCTGAGGTGATGTATAATGCACATAGCAGTAATGAATTGATGACCCACACTTCTATATGGGTGACCTTAAACAACTTTTAAAAACATCTGAGATTCAAGCAGGATTAAAAAAACAACACAGATAAAAGAGGAAATACATATACAAATAAAGGAAAACAGGTGAGGTATGGGAAAGATTATCGTTCTTGCAAATTTTCACTTGCTTTTCATCTCCATTTTCCCTTTCTAAATGTCACTTCTGAAAATGATTCCACAACTGCAGGCTATTCTTCCTGCACCTTTGCTGTCACAATAGCAAACTTTCATCACATCTGATTCCTGTTCCAGGACCACAGCTGGTACAGCACTCATCTTTTACACTGGTATGCCTCCATGAGCAGTCAGCATAAAACAAAAATCTAATGGAGGGCAGGTGAACGAAGCATTCAAATCTGCCATCAGGTTACACACACATCACCTGCATTTTGTGCAGGCAGCAGTGCCTAAGCCGAGTGGGGAACAATCAGGTTTCCCATGCTGTCAGGCAGTGACCTGATGCTTTACTTGCCTGATGTGTCTGGTAAACCCAAGCTTCTATGTAAACAGCAACAAATAACCGAAAAGCAAGTGGTGACATGCTTGAATTTACAACTTGCATGTTTCTTCCAGGTCCATCACTTTCGTGCTAGGAAGCAAGAGTGGCAGTAAAGAGGGAGATACTCTCAGGATCCTGGCAGGCTCCAGGACATAACCATCAAATAAATCAATTAATTTAACCCTAATGCAATTGTCTGCTTTAGATGAAGGGTGATTTTAGCTTGCCGAATTCACTTATAAGATCAAACAATTATCCTAATAAGTTTATCCTGTTCTAAAGATGATAGCATTCTCAGCAGCCCTAGTACAACTCCAATGGCTTGAGAGGAGCTGCTAGACATAAGTTTCTTACATAAATGAGAGCTGCTTTCAGTCAGGAAGCGATGATTTGATCTCCAATTAAAAAATTAATCTTCAAAAATAAAGCCAAGCATTACAATTAAACTGTTGTTAGATATACAGTGAATGTGCACCTGTAGCATTGAAATGATATTCAGTTTGCGGATGGAAATTTCAATAACAGATTCAAAACTGAAGCCATTTCCTCTGGATTCCATGCCCTGTCTGTTGTAAGTCACAATGTCCTTGGGAGGGCTGACTCTGTTAAGGCTCACAACAAGAATCTAGGATATTAAATCTTACAATCTAAAGATTTGCTGTGGGTTTGTTTTTTTTTTTGTGTGTTTTTTTTTTTTTTTTGTAGAAACAGTGTAGTTAGGAGGAACAATGTCAGACAGGGATTCATAAAAACAGAGCACTTCAATTAAAGGCGTGTTCTAGTCTCAGCTCCTGATTATGCAAACAGAAAGATCAAGGTACTCCTCCAAGAAATGTGATTAAAGCCAGGAGAAAAATTTGTAAGTATGCATCCCGTATTTCCACAGGTTACTAAAGAGACTGCTACTGGTCTGATATCCATTTTGAGTCCTATAATACAGACAACATGCTCCAAGACTACAAACAAAATATCAGATGGAGGAATGCTCAGCCTGTGAACCCTGGCAGAGCTGGAAGGGTTCAGCAGCTCAACAGCAAAGAAAGTTTAGGCAGTTCTACCCTCGCAGTTCTACACTCAACACTGCACTTGGGCATCTCAAAATTAAGAGCTAGGATTTCAGAAGCCTGAAAGGAGAAGTGGCAGCTAGATTGAAGCTGGGAGAATTTGCACTTAGATGCATATGAGACATCTAGGCAATTAAGAATTTAAATAATTTTGGAGTCCTGAGCCTGCATTCCCACATACCTCCAGCAGTGCTTTAGTTATTGCTGGCTTTCCCTGAACAATGCACCACCATGCAACAAATACTGTCAACACATAACCACCGCCGTGTCTGCCATCCCCAGCTCCTTTTCTTCTGCTTTCCTTGCAACCATCCACGTTCTTCTGTTCCAAGAAGTTCCCCTCCTTAGTTCTGAACATTTCCCATGCAGTTAATTAGTTTAATTCCATGCATCCCTGGCATTTGTGGACACTTTCTTTATTTACGATTTCCTTCCTTTCTCATGGCAGAGGTAAAAATGAAGGAGCCAGGTTTTTAGGTGGATGAGAAAACCTGGGAAGCACCAGAGAGGCGGCCACATCACCCGTGCAGCCCAGGGCAGCTCAGCCCATGGCAGGCTAAGCAACAGGAAATCTTCTGCTCATGGTGAGTAGGAAAAAAAGATGTCTGGGAGAAGGCTGGAACAGTAAAGCTACAGAAAGCTGATAATAATTGCCTACTGTATCCAGAGCTCCCTAAGCCAAAGAGAAGCTATTATGTTTAACTTCAAAACTACCTGTGTATTTCACCCCACCTGAAAGATGTACTTGGCAGGTTATAATGATGGCCTCTAAATCATAAAAAGTATTGAACATGTAATACCGAAGGAGAGAAATGGCAGCTGAAGTTAATAAACTGTTAGCAATGTATTGTTTCAGCTATCCACACATAAACTGGTCAAAAGTCACATTGGGACAAAGTTTAGAGAAGAAATTTCTTTACAAATTAAATGACTGCCTCAAGCAAGACCTAGTTCTGAGTACTGGAAGGAAGGAATGAATCTCAACTAAAAAATTATTTCAGCTAAGATGAATTTGGACATTATTATTCTGAAAATATAAAGGCTACACAGATTAACAAGAAAATAGTCAAAGTTAGAAATTGATTTAGTTATTTCAGTTCATGTTTATTTGCATCTCAATTCTGAGTACTAAATCGAGAAGCAGAAGTTTGTCATAGCAGTAACTAGAGTTGAACCTTAAACAGTAAATATAACCAGTTTCCTTGAAGGAGAATAGATAAGGAAACAAAGCAAATCCTATTTAAATCTATCATGAAAATTCAAACCCACCTCAAACATTGTGCTTTCTTTCTTCTTTCTAGAAGAAGAGAGAAAACAGGAATAAATAGGCAATTCTTCCAAGTGTTAGATGGAGAACATTTAATGAGATTGTTCTCACTAAGGCCAAAGACAACAAATTCTATTAACTAGTGCCAAGTACTTGAAAATGGACCCAGTTCTCCATGTGGATGAGCAGCAGTGAAGGAAATGTGGATACAGATTAGGAAGGAGGCTGAGAAGTTCTAAGATGGTGTACTGCAATACAGAAATCACTGGCCACTGAGTGTGTCTAATCCTTTTCTATTTTTGGTCTAACACTTCATTCCATGTTGCACAGAAATCCATCCTGCCAGCAGTTTGACTGGCTTTCAGGACCAGAAGTTCAGAATGTGGTAGCAGTTGAGGTAAATTAAACATTTATTGAAAAATTGCTGTATGACTCAAATAACAAAGAAAGTAATAAAACAAAGAGGCATCATGGTCATCAACACCGTGAACTGCCATAAACACATCTCTTCATACTTTTAAAATAAAATTATCTCCAGTGCTCCCTTGCACACAGTAAACAACTAATTTCTTCTAAATGGGAGTAATGCTGTTATACATGCACATACCAGTAACTGAGAAAAGATGGTGGCAGGAAGATGTATATGGACTATCCACACTGACTATTGGAAATCATCCATTTAATCAACAGTGCTTTTAATTTGTTTCCTGAGGATGAAAACAGCTTCTACAGCTAATCCTTGACTTTAGGTCCTCAATATTCTAATCCTTCTCATACATGGACAACACTTAATTAGAGGTAAACTGCCTTTGGTAGAATATGAATCTGCTCAATTATCTGTGTCACCATTCAATTCGCTGGCAAAAAAAGAGAGAAGAAAAACCATGTATTTTTCATAGGAATTTTGTAAGAACGACAAGTATTATCACAAAGAAATTTAACTATTTATCTTATTAGGAAGTAATAAAAAATTGTATTCATTGCTGTTGCTATATAGAAGTACTGCTTATATTTCACAGACAGGTGTGAATTTACACTTAAAAACACAATTTCTTTTGGTGTTTTTGTTTTTTTTAGGGTAATATATGTGCTCTGCACCACAGCAAAGACAAAGGAACTGTCACTGTAGTTAAGACTGTCGTGGTTTAGCTTGGCCCAGGTTTTTCTAGTGGGGGGAGGCCACAAAGATGGCTCCTCTGTGAAGCTTCTCGAAGCCTTCACCATGTCCAGCTCTGAGGTGATGGACATGCTGCTGGCCAAGCCTGGGCCAATTAGAGATGTTGGTTACGCCTCTGTGAAAAACATATTTAAGAAGAAATCAAAACAATGGGTGCACGCACTTTTCCTTAGCCAGAGGAGGAGGAGTAGGTGAGAGTATGTGAGGGAAAACAACATGGAGAGACCAAGGTCAGTGGAGAAGGAGGGGGAGGGGGAGCTCCAGGTGCCAGAGCTCTGCAGCCTCTGCAGGCCGTGGTGAGACCCATGGTGAAGCAGGGGGTGCCCCTGCAGCCCATGGGGGCCCACGGGAAATGCTGAGATCCACTTGCCCATGCCGAAGCGAGTGGATACCCTGAAAGTGGCCGTGGTCCAGAG
>VZRN01003153.1:1604195-1676940 GCA_013397935.1 Dasyornis broadbenti | reverse complement strand
CCCCCCCATACCTTGTTCCCTTGTGCAGCTGCTGGGAAGGAGGGAGGGGGGTGAGCGAAGAAACGGTGGCCTTGAAGGGTTTATTTTACTTCTCATTTACTCCTCTGACTCTGTTAGTAATAAATTAGATCACTTTGCAACCTAAGTTAGTCCTGTTTTGCCTATTCTAAGTGCATCTTCTCCCGGGTTTCCTTATCTCAACTCATGACCCCTGAGTGTGGGTGTGTTAATTTGGGGGTACCTGGCATTTGGCCGGGCTCAAACCAAGAGCACATTTAGCTGGAACTTTACTTCCAGAGATGCTTTGCAAAATGCCCAAACTTGCTAGCTAACCATATTTCCAGGAAAAAGAAAATAAAATCTCCCCTGCAAGCTACTGGAATTTTCTCTGACAGAGCGGTAAAATCTTTATTAGTTGTAGAAGGGTGGCAGATTTTTTCACCTTCCATTATTGCACAAGTTATTTCCACAGGTTATTTATGCACAGTCTGCAAAGTGCACTTTTTAATCTATTTAAAATGCTGATAAAATTAAGTCTTCTGCTGTCAGTTTGCGGATGTCACATCAGAAAGAGTAAAAACACTGTTTGGCCTTTTTCACCATTAATTATTTTCTATACTGCTATCATATTAGCTCCTATGTATTTTCTGAGTTTTTAAGAAAGCATCTGAACTGAACTCCGTTATGATTTTTGTTGTCCTCCTACTATCTGAAATTTCTCTTTCATCCCTCTGATCTTGCCTCCTATTTTCCACTTTCATCACTGTGTGCCACTGACATCTACCATTCTTATCAGCTATAAAATTGCTCTTCAAAATGGAAACTGTTATATTATGCTTCTCTTTGCTGCCCTTTCTCGCTCCTTTTAAGTTGTCTCACAACAATTTAAATATAACTAAACTTAGGATCAGCTGTACATTTTGCTATGTAAACATTCATGGCAACTTTTAATCTTGTGAAGTAATTATGATCTTCATACTGATTTAGAGGTATTGCATTATTAGATCAAATATATATATAAAACTTATTTATTTATTTATTTATTTATTTATTTATTTATTTATTTATTTATTTATTTCTAACCAATAGATGTATGAAGCCAGCCTTTTCTAATCTGTTATCTGCTTTTTGAACCAAAATAGCAGAACAAAACCACTATCCTCTGACTTTCACTACTAAAATGTAAGGTAATAATACCACAATGCATTTTTTGTAATAGAGTAATGATTGCCTGGATCACTGGTTTATGTAGTATATATAAGCTCTGTTATTGTGATCTACTTTTGATTTGGTATCTTGTGATAAGAAAGATAGAACCTGTAAGAAAACCTTTGGAATATGTATGCAACTGCTCAAACTTGCATACATTCAAATTTTGTTACTCTTCATACTTTTTCTATAGTATTCTTGAGAACAGAGTATTTCAGTATATTCTGTAAAGCTTTAAGAAGCTTTAAAGCTTTGAAGAAAATATAAAGGACAGAAATGTTTTGCTGGTTTTGTGATGTCTGAAAGGAGTGGTAATCCCATGTTCTTTCCAAACACCTCAAAGGTGTTTGAAGGCAGGCTATTTCAGATTCTGCTGTGTTTGAAAAGTGAAACTCCAAAGGTATCCTCATTGACTACTACACATTTTACTTATTAGAATTACATTTCCCTTTATGCTTCATACTTTAAAGTGGGAGGTTTGTCCTACAAAAGTGCTTGAAAGTTTCTGCTTTCTTCATACGTGACTATTAGAGCATGTCGAATAGATTTAGTTTCTGTTTTCCCCAACTGGATGTAGTGACTCACACTTTGTGGCTGCTCTTCTCGTTTTTGAAGCAATTATTCCTGAAAAGACTCATATACCCAGGTTGTCAGCCAATTATTTCTTATATGCCTGAAAAAAACCATTCACCTTTTCAGAAATGTATAATTTGATGATTTGCTGGAGTCTATGGTGCTATTATTTTTTTTTTAAATATTTCAGTTTGGATCTTAATTCTTGTTTTTTTTTTTTGTCATAGGTGCTAAATTAATGAACAAAACCCAGGACTACATTCATCCCTGGCAGAAGTGTAGATTTAATACCTTAAAACAAGTCTGTTTATTCAAAAAAATCAATATCAAGAACAAGAAACAAACTTCAAGGAGCACTGAAATGAACTTCCCTATACTGTGCAGTTAAAACATACAGAGAAGAGAAGTTACGTTTAGAGACTGTTTTGCAGTCACCATAAATAATCCGTATTTTAAATATGCAACTCAACAGTACATGAAATGTGCAAGAACATCTCATGTAGGATTTTACCCTGTTGGCTGGGGAAGAAGAGAAAACTATGACAGCCACAGCAAATTATTTTGAAGAGCCCTTTCCGACTAAGCAGAAACAACTACACTTAACATGAATCTTACATCTAAATAAAATTCAAATAACTACATAAAAGGCTACAGAGCCTTAGAGATTTAGATTCTTTAAGCTAAAATCTTTAAAAAGAACTGCAGAAGTGGAAGCCACCCCTTCTAGTACATAACCACTGTTACACGAGGGTGATACACTTCATGAGTTCCTCCTGTCAGAACGCCTTATTTTTCCTTCCCAATGACAACCTTGCTGTAGACATTTCCATGCCTATGACAAGGAGAGAAAATAATATTCTCCTGTGGCTTTAGGGATCATTATGTGTAATCAC
Source organism: Dasyornis broadbenti (assembly GCA_013397935.1). NCBI lineage: Eukaryota > Metazoa > Chordata > Aves > Passeriformes > Dasyornithidae > Dasyornis > Dasyornis broadbenti. The sequence continues at coordinate 1,674,265 of VZRN01003153.1, read as the reverse complement.
AGCAAAGCTCCTTTATCAGAACAAATCCAGTTTAGCATGACATTGTTGGAGGTCTCTTGAGATGGCTAAACCTTAGAGGTTTCCTCAAGTAACTTACCATGTCAGTATTGCTTTTAAGTATGTTTCTGACACACTAATAGACAATTTGCCTTTAAAACAATGTATGATAGGTTCACAGGAAAAGTCTAAGACACCTCAGGGACCTGTCTGCTCAAAGCAGGGTCAGCTATGGAGTCAGACCCAGTTACTCATCCAGTCCAGTCTCACAATGGCCAGAGACTGCACAACTTCTCTGGGCAATGTGTTTTAACCCAAGTTTGTGCTCCCTGCAAAGGGAAAAAAAAATTATCATTGTGTCTAGGCCAAGCCTTTCTTTTCTGTTTGTGCCCATTGTTTCTCATCCTCCCCCATGCACTTCTGAGAGGAAGCTCACCCCACCTTCTCAGCAATGTCCTCATTGGCGTTGGAAGGGTGATGTTAAGCCAACCTGAAGCTTTTTCTTCTCAATGCTGAACAAGACCTGTTGCCTCAACCTCTCCCCTCAGGTGAGGTGCTTCAGCCCCTATCGTGTTGGTGGCCCTATCCTGAACTTGCTTCACTAATGAGCTCACAGAGATTTAGAATGTGGTAGTGCTTTGCTTTGACTCCTGGAATAGTAGTCAGGAACTCATAGAAATAATATTCCAAATAAAATTGCATTTTTAATTTTTTAATCATCAGTGATAAATTGAAATAGAAATTTTCAAATATAATCAGAATTTGAGTAATTTTCAAAAAATTTGATGAGGACATGGAGTGACAGGACAGAATCACAGAATATTCTCAGTTAGAAGGGACCCACAAGGATCATCGGGTTCAGTCTTAAGTGAATGACCCACATGGACAATTGAAATTTTAATCACATAAATTTTAGACATTAACAGCAGTAATTTTAGGACCACAAACCGGCTCTGTCCTAGTTTCTTGCTTCATCAGATCTAAGATCAGATGCGACCTAGTTCATGAAAGAATGTTAATTTTACAATCTCCGTTTAATGTGAATTATAGTTTTGACAGGTGGATGTATACATTTGTAAAATCAGCAATTCTACTTGAATGCTCTCAGCGAGTAGCTGATTCTGTGAAATAGAACTGCAATAAAAGGCTTCCGCATGCAACAAACCAGGTGAAAAGTAGAAAGAAGTAAGGTTTTTTCTGAAGCATATGCCATGGTTTGTACTTTATATGAAACAAAGATTTTAAAAGTTGCTGGCAAACACAATTTTTTTTGTGTTCCATTGTCTTTACAGTAAAAATAGTTAGCAACGAGTCTATATAGTAACTTGACACATGATCTAAGGTCATGGTGAATGCACCATCTTTTTTTTTCCTGAGATAATGAGATGTGTTGTTGAAAGACCTCCCAGAAAAAACCAGCAGCTCATGTACTAAGCAGAGGAACTACAGCCACTGTGTTACCCTGGCATTCAAATTAGAAATGCCTCTCACATAAAGTATACTAATATGAGAATGCATTTTTTAAAATTAAGGGAAGAAAAATGGGACCAAAAATATGAAAACAACAACAACAAAAAAACACCTCTGTTGAAGCATCAATATTTTAAACCCAGAGAAATTTGAAGAGCCTGGACTGACTTTTGTCCTACAGTCTGGGTGTCTTGCCTATGCCTCTGAGGCTGTGCATTCCCTGCCAGGGCACTCACTCAGCCCACACCTGCTCCCAGGACCAATGAAGAAACAGCTGCAGACAGAAAATGCTCATTAGACCTTTGTGGTGACTGAGCAGCAATGTCAGAGCAGCCAGACGTGTGCAGTGTGATTGATCTGAGGACATGGGGTCCACCTGATGCTGCAGGAAAGCAGCTGTGGGGAGTGTTGTGCAGACCCACACTGAATTTAATGCAACTGTGCTGTAAAGAAGGGGACGAGGTGACGTGGGAGCTGGCTGTGGTACAGAACTCAGCCCGACCCTGCAAGAAATGTGGAGTGCCCTGCAGAAGGATACAGATAAGTGGTTTTCCAAGCTCTCTTCCAAGATAAGAGGTGCACTGTCTAGCACACTCAACCCTCTCATAACAGTTCAGTGTTGCATATTTAATTAATTACATAAAGTTGGCGATTTAAAACAACAGAAAACAGAATTATCATGCTTGCCATTGTTTCTCACAGTGAGACAAAATGTCCCAAATATTTCTCAGGCTAAAGGATGGTCAACATTCTGAAAGAAGTTTCTGTTTTCCTACAATACTTGGAAATTAGAAAATTCCCTGCCTGAATTTCCAATACTCTCTTTAAGCACTGATGCAAAATATAGGTGGAGCACTTTTTGAATTGTTGTTTTGAAATGTCAGTGGTGCACAGGATTAAATATTACATTTATTATTTAATAAAATATCCCACATTTGGAATTAAGGCTGTGAGACTTTTTTTAGCTGAATCAAATTGTTGATTTGGATCAAGCACCCACGTTTGATGTGGATCATATAGATTGTTCCCCTATTTTCTCCTACTGTGAAAAAATAAAAAATCCTTTTCCTCTTAGATAAAACATTGTTTCAGAACTTGTTAAAAGAACAGTCCTAAAGAAAGCCTGGACTTGCCAAACCAAAAAAAGAAATGATGGGTTCATTCAGCCATTCAATATTTACAGTTTAGGAGCTCCAGGCTCAGATGTCTCCTTTTCTTGAGGGGATCTGAACTCCCATTTCCTACCTCCCTGGAAGGTGCCATAACCTGGTGCTACAATGGGCAATCTGCTTTGCATTTCACCTGCTGAAGTACTTTCTCTGTGTTACTCAATACTAACTTGTTTGAACACTGGTTTGTGTTGAATCATAGCATCACAGATTAGTTTGGGTTGGAAAGGGACCTTTAAAAGTCATCTGGTCCTACCCCTGCTACCCCTATAGTGCATCCCAGTGCATTTATATACAGTCTACCCAGCAAAAGTCCCAGCACACGGCTGGAGAATCAGTCTCAGACACCTCTCTCTCTCTCTTTTTTTTTTTTTTTTTGGTGTGTGTGTAATTATGTCAGTATTTCATAAATAATGAAACAATCTCAAAGGGGAAGAGTGAGGAAGCCCTTGTTTAGAACGTCCTATGATCTGATTATCAGAACCTCCTCCTCAGTCCACATCCAGCCTTCAGTCTTACAAAGGATGAATTTTAATAGTACTGAATCAAGTCCCTTCCAGCCTTCCACAGTGTTCTAAGCCCTGAGACAGCAGACAGACAGAAACTAATTCCCCTTGTCTAGCTTTTGCATGCATCTGACTGAGGCACCTTTCTTTTTTTTTTTTTTTTTCCCACATGAAATTATTTGGTGAATTTGCTTTACATCTGTAAGATATTGTGGATTTGTACTTCGAAGTAATTAACTTTTTTTTTTTGGCTAAAACATTTTGTCCAACTATGAAATGGCTCACTAACAATAAGCCTTCTTGGTGAATCCTGTTTGGCAAAGAATAACTGCAATTGCACAGTCACAAAAACAAAATGAAGAAAAACCAGCAGAAATACTTAGAGGCTCTGAAGATTTTGCAAATAGAAACCCTAAGAATAATAACCAAAGGAAGATGGCAGAGAGAGTGTTTTGGGCTCTGCAGGTGAATGCAGCAAGGCACTGCTGCCAACCCCCACCAGATGGCTCTCCACGCTGGAGCATAGGAAAAGGGGGCCTGTGCTTATGCAAAAATACTAATATTTGCTTCTGAATCTAAATATCCACCTCAGCTGCTGAACAGATGCTCAGCCTAGGAGATGGTGTGAAAGTCTCACACTCGAGTCTTCTGTTTACTTTAGGCTGTTATTTCTGAATAATTGTTCTGCATCTGGAAGGATTATTCCCTGCTTACCCGACTCCATGTCCCACAGTACATTCAAGTGGGATGTGTGCCTGAGTTTGCTGGATGCCTGTCTACTGTAAAGAATAATACAGCAAAAGTCCTGCGCACCACTAATATCCCAATTAAAGATCATGCAATCTATCCTTTGAAATGGGACTGCTCATTGGCTGGAGCTCCTCTCCCTTTAAATCTTTTTTATCTTTACTATTTGAACTGTTTCCACAATTTCTCTGAAATAAAGATCCCATTCCTTAACAACCGAATGTATTGTCACTTTACTGTGGTAGCAGGCATTTATAAGGTGTTTTTTTCCTCAGCACCTCTGGATACCTGAGATAACAATGATTATCAAAGTCATCATGCTAAACTGGGTTGTCATTACTGGGTCAGAGTCTGAACAGGATGCAGCAGAGAAAATCATCTTTATGTGCACCCTGCTTTAATTGAAGGACACAGCAGAATGGCTCCTGTTTCACTAACTTTGAATGACCTTGGTCTTATTTGCCATTTTAGAGGAAGACAAAGCCCTCAATTCTGAGGGCTTAATTTTTTAGTATCTCAGAGCATTTCATCATCTTTTCCCCTTTAACAATAAGGTTTTTAACACTGAGAAGGAAGCAATGGGGATACAGTTATGTTTATTTTCTTTCTCATCCTAATTGTTCATTTTGTATTGATTCTTCATAGGGCACCTGGACAAAGAAAGGGCACTTTGCAGCCCAGTGTTGCTTCTTTGTGGTGTTAACACATAATCCTCATTTCAATCTTTACAGAGCAGCTGCTTGTAATGTAAAATGCTATCACCAAAGCAAGCTAGCAAAGAGAGATTTGTTTACTGAGAAATCAAAGCTATTCTTACAAAAATAGGAATATTGACTGGTATTATGGACTGTCTGTGAAATAAGCTAAAGTGGTGAGTATATGAGGAGATAATCCCTGAACTAGATCACAGGTGCTACTCTTTTTTCTCAAGATTCAACCTCAAACTTGATAATCCAAGGAAACCAGAACCTATCCTCTAGGTATAATGTGTTACATAATTATGAATTTAGAGAGAGAATATCTTTATAAATATATATACACAGCTGCATTTATTTATTTATTCAAGAAGACTTGTAAATTTGGTGCTGAGATGAGGAGCACAAGCAGCCTGTAGCTGAAGACCAGATTCTAGTTTGCCCATTTCTGTGATTAAAGTCCCCCCATCTTGGTATATTTCACCAGGTGCATCACCAAAACCCATCATTCTGCCATGCTAAGGTGAAAGCACCTGGGCAATCTCCTGGGGAAGCAACACCATTGCATTCTTCTCCACTTAAGGATGCTAAGAGAGAGAATGTGGCCATGGCAACAGCAAAGGGATGGATGGGGCCTGCCTCCTAGGAAATTCAGAGAAACCCCTCTGCCAAGTAGCGCATATGCCACAGATGGTGGTACCACGGGCGACCCATGTCTGCTTTCTGCCAGCAGCAAGTGTGTTTCCACACATACACCTGAGCCCAGTCTATAGAAATGCAATTGACAGAATTTTTAAATACAAAAATTACCTCCTGATACTCTATCCTACCTCAAGCTGCAAGGGCCATAGCAAAATGCAGTATGTAAAAACTTCACTTATGTCCCTAGTTTATCTCTAATTCTGGTGCATGTATTTGAAAAATATAAATGGTATTGACTTCACAGGCACTTAAATAAAAGTTTAAATATATTTACATTTTCTTTTATTAAAAGGCTATATATATTCTAAAGATAATTAAGGGGACAATTAATGAAGCAGCAGTCCACCATTGTTAAAAAGATATAATGAAGTGCAGACTGTGTAATGTTAGGAATTAGTTCACTTTTAATTTCAAAGACGTATGGCTGGGACAGATATATTAATCATGAGACGTGTCTGTTAAAATTAATAGGACAAACAAACAATTTTGAATAAAGGCAATTTTTTTCATGACAGGAGATAAGAAAGCCAAGAAAACTCTCAAAAACACGAAGCTCATGATAACATCATGGAAAATGCAAGGCAGTAGGCTGATCTTTCTTATTTTCTAAAGTACAGCTGGACTTACAGATACATACCTACCTCTTTTTAATACAACCTGGTATTATCTCTGAAGCCAGAATATTACTTCTCCACTTTCTACTTTTTTAGTGCTTTTGAATTTGGGATAAGAATGCACTAACAGTGTTTCTGCATTCATTCTTCTTATTGCTTTGCATTGCCATGAGGAAGAACAGAATAAGAAAAAAACTTTCTGCAATTCTAATCGTTACCAACTCAAGAGCCCGTGGGGTTCGTGTTCACAAAAATCTCTGGGGATGTGGGTCAAGTTCAGACTTGCCTCTTTTTGCCTTGAGGCATTTTTCTGCAAGGGTAATTCTACAGGGCAGAAGCACAGAATGTTAGACAGACAGCTATTTTTAGTGATTAAAGACATTATGTCTTAAAAAATAAAAGCATTACGATTTTTAGAATAATTGTGCTCTGCAGCAAAGATTACACAAATACCCCAAATATGAAGAAATGGCATCTTTTCCAAGACAGCACTTGTTTTCTGTCCTTGACAGTGACAGCTTATTTATTTTGTATTGTTTTCAGAGATTCTGGAGTGTCTCAAACACAGTTGCAGTGTTTTCCATGTAAAACAATTCCAACAGCGGCCTGATGTGAAAGTTCTTCTTTCAATCAGGTCAAACACAAAGAATGCAGTATTTTAATAGTGGGAAAGGCTAATCATGAAGAAAGCACTGTTTTGTAGTGTGAGCACTATTAGGCAGCAAACATTAGAGCAGATTGCCACAAAGAATGAACAAAGCTGGGTTTTGAGCACTTATCAAGTGTTTTTTCCAATCCCTGCTGCTGCTGCTCATTATATCTCTGGGAAATGTTCTCACAAAAAATGGAGCTGGGGAATTTCACATCTCCAGCCAACAGAGGAGCGAGAGTGACTGATATCTGTCAATAAAACTGATATTTACAGCAGAGCAGAACATGATGAAAACCGAGATACAGATGTATGTGAATTACCCCTGGTATCCCAAACGAGGAGGTGGAGTGGAGTCCTCCTTATAAACAAGACTTGCCTGCTGATCCAGGGAGATAAGCATTTGAAAAGAGGCTATCAAGAGCCACTCATGAGCAGTCTTTTCTTCCAAAGCAATTTTCCTTGAGGATACAGGAAATCAAGTGCTCATTGATAATGTTTACTTTGTAAAGGAGTCTTTGTGGGTCAGATTATCAGATCTGCTTCACTTACTTTTCATAGCTCAAGCGGTATCAGGATTTAAAAATGAGACACATTTACCAGCTAAGGATCCTTTCAGTGCAAGACAATTCATTATAATAACAAATACAGTAGTATCCCACCATTCCTAGAAAAGGAAGCATGTTGGAATGGGCTGTAGTTTTCTTGCACTCTGCTTAGTTTGGCAAACAGCTCCTTTAGACCAGTTGCTAATTAGCAGTCTTCTGAGCAGCACTAAATTCTCCTAACACCATAGCTCATGCAGAACCATCCCCAGAATCAGGAACCAGGCAGTCTCAGCCACGACCACGGTGAATGTGAAAACATGCCTGTTACAAAAAGCTGTTTTGTTCTACAAAAAAATTAGCTATTTTAATTTTATGCTAATTCAGAAAAAATGCAAATGGTAAAATATCTTAATTTTTTCAAGACAGTTTTTGCCCCACAGCCTTAATAGAGATTCACAGCCATGCCTTGCTTAATAAAACTGTACAATTCTTCCTCTTGAATAACAAAAGTCTTTTTTTTTTTGTTTGCATAGACACAGAATTTGAGTGAGAGTATGTGTCTCATCTGCATGTTAATTATTGATTTTTAAAATATTTTAAATTTGGGAATATGGATTTTTCCCATCCAAGCATCTGACTTACTGTGTGTTTTGGTCATAATAAATAGTTGACTGGATATCATTCATATATTTTCAGAGCTACTGAAAGTAATTTTCAGACACCTCTGTGTTCATGAAAAAATTATGCTGTCACCAAGAACAATTATAAGTGACTGTTTCTTTTTCTTGTAATTCTGATTATATTCACTATTTCCCTCTAGTTTTCTCTCCTTGCTGGATGGAAAGATGAAAATTGCCTATGCTCTCAGTTAATTTTCTCACTCTGCAAATTAAACTTCCTGAAAATTGTTCCCTTAAAAATGAATTTATTACTTTTGCAACTGCAATCAGTCTGCACCCAGATAATCTCATTCTCACTCTCTCTCACATATATCTGCTAGTCCCAGATGGTTCCACTTTATTATGCCCAACTACGGTGTAAGGACGGCCATGAAGAAATGGGGGAGTTCAGAATAAGTAGGCTTTTTCTTTTTTTTGGAATCTGACCCCTACTAGAAAGTAGGAGTGGGCTGTTTGGAAGATACTGTCTGAGTACGTGGAGCTTCACCAGTACTTGTGAGATGCTAAAAGATAAGAGTTAGCTTGTTGCTGAGACAGAAAAAGGTAGGTGACATTTCACTAGCAAGATCACTGAACCGAATAGAGCCTCAGCATTGTAGACAGGTAACCTCTGTGTATCATACTAAAAATAAAAAAAATGTTTTGCATTTTTTCTAAAAAGGACTGGAAAATGCCTAAAACACATGAATGTGTTTAGAAATGGTTCCAGTGGGATTTGCTCCATCACCAGCACAGCAATTAAGGTGTGGTAGACTGTCCTGTAGTTCCCTAGACTCTCCTGCTTACCCTTATTGAAGGTATCAGTGACCTTTGGTTTTCCAGCCCTCTGAAACCTCTCCCAGTCACCACAATTTTCCAAAGATAATCAAGAGTGGCCTCACAATGACATCAGTCAGCTGCCTTAGTCCTCATGGATGCAATCCGTTGTGCTCCACAGATTTGTATATGTGTGTGCACTTGGTTTAGTATTCTGTAGTGTGATCCTCCTGAGCATAAAACTTAATTGCTCCAGCCTTTCTCATGGGTCTCAGGGAGCTGTGATTCCTCAGAGCAGATTTTATCAGTAAAGACTGAGGAGAAGAAGGCACTGGGTACCTCACCCTTTTCCATGTCCTTTATCCCCTACCCCATTCAGTGTCAGGCCCTCATTTTTCCTGGTGTCTTTTGATGTTGATGGCCCTGTAAAAGTCCTTCATGTTCCCCCTTCCTGTCTTTTCCAAGACTCAGCTGTAGATGGGCTTTAGCTTTCCTAATGCCATTCCTGCACAGTGACAGAATATCTCTGTATTCCTCTGTTTCACCTGTTCCAGCTTTCACTTCTTCTACTACTCCTTTTTAGGCCTGAGTTAAGTAAGTAGCTCATCCTCACCCATTACAGAATCATTAGGGTTGGAAAAGACCTCTAAGATCATCAAGTTCAACTGTCAACACAGTGACACCACCATATGCATCACTAAACCATGTACTCAAGTTCCATATCCACATGCACTTGAAGGGATGGTGACTCTACCACTTCCCTGAGCAACCCCTTCCATCACCTGACCACCCCTTCCACAATGAAATTTTTCCTAATATCCCTATCTCTCTACAACCTCCATTTAGGTAGCTATAGAGAACCATAAGGTCTCCCCTCAGCTCTGTTTTCTCCAGGCTAACACCCCCAGCTCCCACAGTCACTCCTCATAAGACTTGTGCTCCAGACCCTTCAGCAGCTCTGTTGCCTTTCTTGGGACATGCTTCAGCGTCTCAGTGTCCTTCCTGCAGTGAGAGGCCCAAAACTGAACAGAGCAGTAGGCCTCCTGCCACTTGGGCTTGATTTTTTCCCCATTGGCATGGCTCACTGTTATGCATCCTGAAAATCAGCCAGATCTCCTGGTTTGCTCCTCTCCATGATAATTTCATATCAAGTAGATCCTTCAACAGGCCAAAGTCTGCTGTTCTGTAATCCACAGTCATGCTCCTCCTACTTGTCACTCAGAATGGGATCTCCACCACCTCATGGGCAGCCAAGATTGAACCCAACTTCCGTATCGCCAAGCCTTCCTTGTTTGCAAGCACCCAGTCTAATGGAGGGCCAGCCATTGTTGGATCCCCAGACACCCCTGCTGGGAAGTTGTCATCAATGCAATCCATGTATCCCCAGGGTTGATGGTTTAATGCTGTGTCCAGCACATAACAGGCTCCTTATGACAAGCAGGGTTTTGAACACGTGGCTTCTTCCCCTTGTGTGAGGACAGCAGCCTCCTCTTCCCGATCTGGCAGCCTGTAGCAGATACCTGCCACAACACGGTCTGCCCTCTAATCCTAAGGCACAAACTGTTGACTGTCTCGTTGCCTGTCCCAGGGTAAGGCTCCGTCAAAGCCTATTAGTCTCTCACAGAAAGCTGAATGACTCCACGACCTTCCCCACCAGTGTAAAGGCATTTCAGAGCGGTGCTCCAATCAACTGATTTCTCATAAAGTGTGAGAGCTTCCCCCGTGATGGTGTCCTTGTGGCACTTTGGCACTTCCCCGTTTGCCTTCATGTGCTTGCAGTCGGTGTCCTTCAGCCTGTTTTGTTGTTCTTAAGCTCTGTCTTGTCTACTGCACCTTCCTGCCAACACTCCCCAATGGACAGGGGGTCACCATCTCTCTTCACCCCCTCACTCCTGGCTTCAAGGTCTCATCAGGAGGCTTTGCTGCCAGTCTGTTGGCAGAGATACTTTTGCGTGAATCCACCTCAGAGCTATTTTCTAGAATCCACCTAAGCACTAATTTCAGGCATTTGCATTACTAAGTAGAAATCACATAAAGCTAGGCTGAAAGAAACCTCTGAGACAGGATGAAGCATACCCAGCTCACTCTTGATTACTCATTCATCTAATGTGTCCTCAGAAATCTCCAGTGAAGGAGACTGCACAGTTAGCATGTTCCAGCACAATCTGTCCCTACATTTACATTTTCTTAGCATCTAACTTAACTCTCTCTTGGATAAATTCAGCTAACTACTTTTGTCCTATACTCAGTGGATAAGAGGAAATTTGAATTTCTCATCATTATAATAATCTTAATATTTCCCAGTTCTTTTTATGACAAGCTTTCTCATACTTGTTTTGTTCAGAACAAAGAAGCCACAACAAATAAGCAAATTCTCAAACCTCCCTCACAAGTAATTTTTAAAACGTCTCTTACCTTCTTTGACTTTCCTTTGGACTCTTAGCAATTTGTCAACCTATTCTGAAACCCAAGTGTCTGACATAATAGTCTAGTTAAAATGCCATATGTAAAACAAAGTACCTCCTATCTCCCATGCTTTAGATACAAACATTGCAATTCCTCTGCTCCTTTTTTTTTAGCAGTATGAAACTGCAGTTTCATATTTAGACTGTGATCTATCCCTGCTCCTTTGTACAGTATTATCACCCTGACTTCAAATCTTCTGTTGGGTATTTTATTCTTAGTAAGCGTAGCAGTTCTTTCATGTCTAATGATTTTCAAACCACTTCTTCAAACTACCATAACTTTTGAATTTTAATCCTCCAAAATATTCCCATCTTATCAGTAGATAAAAAAAAAAAAAATCTCCATTTTTTGATGAGCACTTTCTGATCATTAATGAAACTGGAAAAAAACACAGGAAAAGTCTGTAAAGAACGTTATATAATATGTCTTCCCAATTTGACAGTGAACTGTCATAACTACTTTTTAGTACATTTCTACAGCCAGTGGGTGCACCCACCAGATGGCAATTTCATTCAGAACATTTCCTTAAGTTGCTTATAAGAATGTAACTGGTAGTGTGTCAAAAGCCTTATTAATGTCCAAATATATCACATCCCCTGCTTCCTTTGTATCCACCAGGCCAGTTACACTGTCAAAAAGGAACACAGACTGATTTGACTTGATTTATTCTTGATAAATTGATGTTGGCTGTTTCATATCACTTTGTTATTTTATTATTTATGTGCCTATAAACTGATTATTTAGCAATTTGTTTTGGTAACTTTTTGGCTATCAAAGGCAGGGTGATTGTTCTACAATTTGTATTTTGTCATCGGCAATATTGCACAAAATAATGTTCGTTTCTATTGTAGTGAAAGCATTCTTGAATGCTCAAGTAAATAATTTATAATTGTAATTGTAAATATTACACATTTTTTAAACTAAATTCCAAATTTACGGAAGAACTTTTGTATCTCTCTCCCTCTGAATTTGGGTTTTGCCTTTTGTTTCTTCTACTATTGCAATTGTGCATGCTCCAAGCCTGTTTCTTCACTCTGTAATAAGTTATGAGGACTCCACAGAGACAATTTCTGAATTCCTTCTGAATTACCCCACAAACCCCTTTTCTTACACTTCTTCAAAGTCCTCCTCAGGAAGGTCTTCCTTCATGATCCTCACACAGAATTAGCAAAGCAAAAGTGGTTTACTATGGGCTTGTCTGCAAACTCCTAACAACAATTAGCAAAACAAAGCCACTGATTGCATGTTTTATCCTTCCTTTGCCAATTGTTTCTGCACATTGCAAGTGTTCAGGAATTCAAACCATCCCAATGGTTGGACAGTGAAGCTTGAGGGTATTAACAAGACATCCAGTAGGATCTATCTACATCAATCTCAGTTATATATCTGCCTTTATCTCCAAACTTTTCCTTTTTGTGTTCAGCTTGACAAGATAAACACAGAACAAGGAATTTGTAATTTCTAAGAGACAACAGATTTAATTAGCTCATAGTACAATGCAGTGCACCAAAGGATTGTGAGAAATAATAAACCAGAAAGTACTTCAGCCTCGAGACACTATTGTTTACAAGTGTTATTCTTAAAAAACATGCAGTAACAAAACACTTTTAGGTTGCTGTAAGAAATCTGGATGCTTTGAATGACATATTAGACAATTATATTGTGAACTGTCTGCTCTAAGTCATTACTTGGAATGGTGCTCCCTTACTGTGTGACTCCCAGGATTAACTCTGGATGCAGTAAGGAGGATAAGGAGTTTCCTGTGGTATACAGTCCTACAGCTTCATCTTGTCTGGAGGTGCTGAACTAGTGGAATATATTATCCAATACTAGCATTAACTTAGCACTCAGGAGCTACACAGTTAATCAAGTCAGAGGTAACATCGTCCCAGTTGACACTGCCAACTTACTTTAAACAGAAGAGACTCCTTTTTTGTAAGTCTGGGCCTTTTTGTTGGCCAGGCTGTTCTGCACTTATAATTCAGAGACCAGTTCATCTCCACGCTGTTTCCTCTCCACTGCAGGATTTGTCAAAATAAGGTCACTGTAATACACTTTTCAGAAAGAGCTTGCCTGTGATGCCTCAGATGTTGAAACCTGGTTACATGGAAGGATGAGTAGGAGGTAAGCCCATTACACTACTACCCTCAGCACCACTGTACCGGCCTTTAGTGAGCTCCTGGGTGGAAGTGAAAGGGACAATTTAAGCCTATAAAGCCCTAAATAGTCTGACAAGGATCTAAATAATAATGCCAAAAATCCACTGCTGAAATCATTATTCTGCAGTGTAGCCTGCGAGGGTACCAGAGAAGCAGAGTCTCTGCAGAGATGTGACAGGCAGCCAGCATTTGCCCCGAGAAATCTTCCGTTTTACTCTCCTCACCCATGCCATTAGTCAACTTCTAGCATGCTGTAATAACCAGTACACTTGTATTTCAGAGGAACAGGCAGGATCAAAGTTTGAGGCGTTGGGGAATAATTGATGCAAGTATACAACAGAGTACAGGATTATGTATTAAAAACACACCGAGAGCACAGAGGTATGTGGGCCCCTATAACTATTGCAGTGAATCCACGTGTTCATGCTTTCTGCTCCCAACATCCATGAAAACTATCTATCCAAACTTACAGATAAAAAAGTGCCAAATTTAATCCAAAACTTATTTAAACGAGTTAAATCACATTAATACCAGTTCACAAGCATTTCCTCAGTGATGTTTCTCTCTCTTCAGATCTCAGACAAGTGATAGAAAGACAAGACAGTTGATCAAAGTAAAATTAAACCGCCTGTGGCTGAGATTATGGAAAAAAAGCAATAATTGCTAAATGAGAGAAGGCACTTCCCTGCTAACAGACACACAGAAACCTCAGGTCTATATTTGAAATGCTATGGACTTAACAAATTTGTGGTGGGGAAGGCTGGCATGACATTAACTGCGTGCTGCTTGGCACTCAAGGGAACAGAAAAACTGCAACAATTAAGTTTTCAAAAAGCTTTTTTGGTAACTCAAATTTAAAGTTTCAGTTGCTGTTTTAATCACTGTTGTTAGCAGACAGGAATTCCTATGAAACAGAGTGCCAGGAAACTGGGCTTGTTTTCAACACCCTTTATATTCCTGTCAAAATTGGAAGTGGGATAACTTAATTTGTCAGTCATTTTGCATTTCTCAGCCCTTTTCTTTCTCCTTCTGCTTCTTTTATTTACAGAAGAAAAAAGAGAGCCACACAGAAAATATTTTTTTCTCCTACATAACTGCACACTCCTTTCCACCCAAATCTGCAATTTTGAAATTGATGCAATTTTCACATAGGACAATACAATCTAGTAATTCCTCTAATGTACTTCAATGTGTGTTTACCATGTGCTGATGCCATCCCTTGTGACTCCACAGGGAATTGCAGGCATTCCAATGCAGAAAACTCCTGAAGCTGCTTTTGCATGGAAAAGTAGTGTGAGCTGCTTCTGGTCTCCCAGAGCTGTTTAGCACTGATTTCCATTCTCAAAGGAAGAAACAACTCTCAATACCTCCTTCAATCCCCTAAATCAACATGCACATGCTAGCAAGCAGATTTCTTGACAAGGCCTGAGTTAATTTTTTTAAATTTTGCACTGATTTCCTGATTTGAAATAAACGGAATATTGGCTCTGCTTACTGAACATTATAAAACTAATGCCTGCAGGCAATTTTGCTGCAGCTTGGCAATGCAATGCATCCATCTGAAACCCTCTACACTAAGCCCTTTGCTAGTTCCTTATTTTCTAAATGGCAGCCACATAAATAAATAAATTGCAGTACTGTTACGATGGCATAGTAGGTTACTTGTAGCAAGCATCCATAATTGCTTCAAGCATTCATAATTGCCTGCAGCCCATTTAGTATGGCTTCCCTTTACGGGCATTTGACAAAATAAAAAGTTTATTGCTGTGCAGAGCTCTGATATAAAGCAACTGCTCCACTTCTGGAGCACATATCTTTCAATGTGATTTACAGAAAAATTATCTGGTTTTTCTTTGAATAACTGAGGCATGCCCCTTCACATGGAAACTGTACCATATAACATTACTGTGGTCTGTATGAGCACACAGACACATGACATATGCAAGACAATATATACCCGTGTACATCAAATTAGGTCAAAGGATATATGAAGAGTACTACACAATTGTATCTTAGAACAAAAGTAAATTGACAGTTACTAAACGCAAGCAAGTTCAACTGGAATGATAATATGAGAGAGGAGCAATTCTGTAGCCTGATCTACAAATGGTATCTTGTACCAGTCACTACTCAAAATCTGTCCAAGTGCTCTGCTGAACCACTGGATGGCATCAACCTGTAACATTATCAGTTGCTGCTGCTTTTGTCTTTATACAACTCTACTGATTATTCTACCATTTGCTACTGCTTTATACACACTCTTGTGCACTCTTCATCTAAACCCCCAATCCTGTGAGTCCATTCCTTTGGGAAAAAAGTTAACACAGTCTTATTAGCCTAAAAGAGATACTAACCGTGACCTTATTGCCATTTTAGTAACTGATTTTAATTATACTACAATATACAGCGCCAGCTGCACAAGAGTGGAAAAGAAATCTCATTTATGCAGTTCTTAAAGTCTAATAAACTTGTTAAGGACTCATGATTGTTTTATGCTCAATAGACTTTTAAATAAAAAGATAGAGTACGAAGTCATGTACTGTCAAAGATATTTCTTGTTTTACCTCTGTCAATATCTGCTGCTCAACCAGGATATTTATATAACTAGTCATATTCTATGAAGAAGAAATAATTCTTTTTATAATATCTGAGATTCAAATATGGGAATTTTACTGAATATTCATTTCTAATTGTTGAATTGCTCTGCGTCTCATGTTTAAAAAACTTCCCTCTTTTCAAAGGTATTGATTTCACAAACATCTGGCTATAAGGTTAATGCTGTCAATGGGAATCTTTGTAAGATGAGTTATTTGCATGCATATCACACTTTGCAGGAATGGGGCCTTTATAGGCTCAATTCTACCTTCAAGTATATCTGAACAACTACATTTCAAGCCAATGCAAATTAGAAAAAAGAACTGAGTGCTGTTTGTAGAGTTTGGCACCACTGATAGCCTTCTTCTAAGGAGAGGAAAAGTGCTTGACTGGACAGCAGCCTGTTATAGATAAATGTTGAAATTCACTGGCCCAGCTGCAGTGCGATACTGTTGACTCTGTACGTGAATTTGTACACACCATTCCAGTTGTGCTATGTACATCTGGCACGGGGTACTTGTGTTGATGGCCACTGCCAAAAAAAAAAAAAGCCCAAACAGCTACACTGAACTGATAGTGCACCTTATGTACTCGCTATAGAAATTACAAACTCTTTCACTGTCTTTACTGGATCTACTGGCCAAGACCTGCTGGTAGGAGCCTCATAGTTCTCGTTCATGTTACAATTTGCCATCTCATGCCCATCAGTGCTCATACTCTCATGCTGTTTCTGCTTCACTTGAGGCCAGGAGTCAGCTTCACTTATCTTTGAAATATTCAACAATGAGCATCCAGTAACAGTCCCTATAATTCATTCTGGGCTGTCTTAATTAACATAAGATTTATTAGAGGGAAAGAATCAAATTAAACTTTAAGCAGAATAAAAACACAGTCAGATTAATGCCACGATAAATTTAAGTCTCTAGGCCAGATTATTTCTTTTTTAAGGTTGCAATTTATTAGATAGATAAGAAGGAATTTTAAAAACTACATTTCATAAAGTTAATTTGCTGCTGCCCAAGAGCAATGTGCTGTAAGGCTGGATCCAATAAGATGATCCAGAAAGAAAGGACAGGGGTGGCTATCTTTCAAACATCTGCCTTCACAGGTTTGGTGGCTAGATTAGATACGTGGATTAGACACGAGGATAGAGGGCTATCCTCAAATGGAAACAAGCACAATTAGAATCTTGAATGGAGAGCTACCTAGAGCTAGGCAATAGGATGGCAGGATCATTGAACCTTGCCTCTTAGGCAAATCATCCAGATTCCTCTTTTTTCTCTTTTTCTTTCTCCAGCACAAAATACATGCATCAAACATATTTCTGAGATATTTCTCAGATTTTCTTTAAAAACAAAGCTAACAAAAGATGTGGTTTTCCATTCCCACATAAAAATTGTTATGTTAGACCACTGATCAGGAAGAGGGGAACTGCTTCCTGGTTCATTGAATAAAATAAAATTTTAAAAAAGTAACCTTGAGACTAGGGATCAATCCTCTACAAAGGCAGTTTGTGTCTCCGATCTGATAATGCAAAGTGACAATTTTCCAGGATACAGAAAAATGTGCCTATGAAGAAGAGGTAATGCCTGGAACGGGCAGCTTAAACACTGAGCAGGGAATGAAACTGGTGTCCCAGTTCTTGGGCAAACAAGCTCATCATCATCTCATACTATCTGAAGGGTTATGTTTTACAAGGAATGGGCAACTCTCACAGAGGTTTTTGTTTGGTGTTTTTTTGAAGTCTAAGTGTGCTGGAGCAAGTTAACCCTAATGATTAAGCTGCTCAAACTTAGTAAGAGGAGTGATGCTTCCCTTCCAAGTACTGGTGTAAAATGATGTAAGAGTTTACTCCATACTGCCTGAGACAGACTCAGGTCTGAGACTCAGGTCTCAAGACTGAGGCAAGTCATCGTATATTATCATTCTGGAGGATCTTAAAGCAGTAAATGGAGTGTTACTGATTTAGGTTACAGCTGCACAGTTCTGGATTTAATCACAAAATTCTGCTGACGTTCCAGTTAGGGTTCTTGGACTTTTTCTCTTAAATCCAGTGTTTAATTTGTCTGTTAACTTTCCATCTTTTTTCTTCGTATTGCATAGCTACTTAGCATTGCAAAACTAAGAACAAAAGAAAGTAATCATTAATACTATTCTGTAGGCACAAGCTTCTCTTCACAGAGCCTCAAGTCTTAATCAAAATTTACTCAACTCTAATATAACTAAGTTTGTGAAGTCAGCTGGGCTGATGTTTATGCACAATAATCCAAGATACCTGAATTTAGAAAACATGAAACTAAGCAGTTCCACATTGGCTGATGCATATACCAGAAAAAGAGAGAAACTGATCTTTCTGGCCCCTGAGATTGCTGGTGCAGAGGGATGGAAGGTTCTGCTTCCTGCTGCTTTATTCCATCACAGCATGGAGATGCCATTATCACTGCTCGCATTTCTTCAAATAAGACTAAGTAATGCCTGAAAGGATCTCTGATAAGTCTGCACCAATAAACTTCTGCAGATAAGTACAGCTGAATGAGTGGCATGCTTTTTGGTTTGAAAGGCACTCATATCACAGAAAAAAAACTTCCTTCTTATTCTGGTTTGCTATGATAACTGACTTCTGGTTATGCAGAAGAGGCAAATACTGGTAGTATGCAGCAAAATATCATCATGTCAGCTGGTAACATGCTTCTCAGTCCAGAATTCCCACTATATTCACTTCTGCAGAGTTGATCTGGCTGATGGACTGCATATCACCATCCATACTGTTCTTTTCAGTAACAGTGTGGTTAAAGACATGCCTCTGGCAATGCAATGAATATCAGAGTATATCACTGAGAGCTTTCTGGGAAAGTCGCTTTTTGCTTTAAAAGTCAGGCTTTTCTCTGTACAGTAATGTACAGAGAAAACCACTCCATTTCCCTACTGGAGCTACCAGAAGGATGGCAGACATGCCATAGGTTTAGAAACTGGCCTCATAATTCAGGCATTTAGGCTGGATTTGAGACCACCGGCTTTGTATTTTAATCTCCACTATACACTCTTATTTGATTTATATTAGGTAAAGGAGCACAGATGAGAACCAGATTTACACAGAATAGACAGATACCAGATTAAAAGAGCCTGTCTGAATATTTTATGTAGTCTGACTCTCTGGAAGGCTCATCTATATTGGTTTAGTTAGACTGAAAAAAAGTTACTTTTCCAAGAAAGCACTTTTTGCTTTCCCCTCTTTGACCCTTTCCATCTCTCATGCTGTCAGTTACTTCTGGATTAAATCCACTTTTCTTCTCAAATCCCAGCCCAGTGAGTTCATGTCATTTGCCTGTAAAAATCTGACAGAATTCATCATCCTATAAGAGAAACTGATTTGAACTCTATGATCATTTCAGTTATACAATGTCTGATCAGGCACTATGTCTGAAGTGGCTAGAATAGTTTTTTGTTCCTGGAAGATTAGCCACGTCTTTCATTTCTTCTGACATACATATCTAGCTCTAGTTGTACTTTCCAGTTCCATCAAAATTTAATATTTCAAATGCACCTGTCATGCAACTGGTGTGTTACTCAGTGAAAAGAGGTCAAGGTGCATGGATCTTGGATGACATTTCAATTATTCTTGCCCAAAGACAAATCTTGTGTTTTGTTTCTGTATCTTAAGAAAAAAATGTCTATAACTTACACTTCTTCCAACATTTTTCCTTCTCTTCATAAAATATGAATTATTTATAATTTTTTTACAGGTTTTAAACTGTCATAGTTTTGAGCAGTTTAATATAAAATATTCCATTCCAACATTTGCTGAACAAATCCAGATAAATGCTAGCACCTTCCCTCACACCAAAAATGACCTGAAAACAAATAGCAAGCCACATATCAAAACAACAAAGAAATAGTCTTTTCTGATTTATTGCTGATCACTTGATTACTGTTTGAATTTCCTGCACGGATGATTAATATTTTACAAGAAGGAAAACAAATAGTGGACAGTCATTGTGCTTGAAAACCAAATTTGTTCTACTAATATGTATTAATTTGCCATAAAGTTCACAATGCTTTTAGATTTGAGAATAATTTTGCTAAGTCTTCTAAACTTAAATCCAGAATAAATCCTCACAAATCACAGGAATATATTAATCTAATTTGGGGAGGATTTTCTATCTGATACAATAGCTAACACTTTATACTACTTATTGTAATGTAAATAGTATAAATATCTTTGTAGTAGTGATATAGCTCAAGAGGGGAGACATCAACAATTGCACAGGTAATGTTCAGATTTGCACACACACACAAACTCCTGAAGAGGGAGAGGACTTCAAATATAAATTAAATAATGTAGGCTATTTCTGCATAACCCCTCCTCCCACCAACCAAAGCAGATGACATTCACATGGTCACTGAATTCACTATAACCACAGTTTTCTGAATATTAGTCTCTATGCATCCCTTATCCATGAGGACACTCCCATATCTCTCATACTCTTTGACTGGCATTGTAATTCAAGGACTTCAAGTGTCTCACCTCAGAGTCATTAGAAACTTAAATTCCATCTACCGCTTTGAGACACCCTAGAAGCACGGTGAGGTGATGGTAAAGAGAGAAAGAAAAGTAGATAATAGGATCCACAGAGACAAAACATTTTGAATTACTGTCATTTTTAACAGCAAAAAAGTTTAGAATCTAGTAGGGGTTTTGTTTTGTTTGGGTTTTTTTTTATTATTTTTATAAGAATGCCAAACGACATCTCAGAGAGAGCCAGGAATGTGGCCTCTTATAGCACCAAAAAAAGGATGTTTTCAACTCATTACCCATTTTCCTTCTTGTACTGAGAGGATTGGTCTTTCACCTTACATGGCAGCCTGGGGATTACTGACTGTTTAAAACAAGCTGGTGGGTGGTTGTTTACACCTGGTAACTGCAGTGCTCTGCGAGTTATTTCATGCTGAACCTATCAGGGAGAAAAGTGCTCCCTTCCACAGTGAATACAGCCAATGTAACATCTGTCAGGATGCAAAGCGCCGCTTCTTTTTTAGGAGGATGAAATTGTTGCTGGCGAACTGGTTTGTCTGAGCTTTGATACATTCTCAAGAAGAGTGGACGACTGCGGGTCCATATGCCTCCTGTTTTCATGAGTTAAGACCAGGCCTTTGAAGGGAGGGAAATATGACACTGAGACTGTGTATTCTTTTACCACCCCTGTGTGGAGACAAGGCTAGAGAAACAATACTATAAATGCCCACCCGCTGCTTCGGACTCAAAGCCAGCTCTGAAGTAGCCTGAGGTGAAATCTTGCAAGTGAAGCCATATGGGATAATAATTATAATAACATTGTGATGCAAGGATTTAAGACGACCACATTGATGATATTGACTGAAATTGCTTGGGATTGCAGGACAGTCCCAGGATAGAACGGAGTTGAACTCAGTATCTGGAAAAAAATCCTGAGATCCTAATGAGCACAAGGCTGATGTCATCATCTTGAGCTGAAGATCCATAGGGGAAAACTGACTGAGCCATATTGGTTATATCCTCCCATTTTCTCTTGGATACACAGAAGGAAGTGATACAGATACCAACAGAAAGTTCTTCTGTATCTCTGAGATGGAAGTAAGATATGTAATTTCTGTGAGGGACACTGGTTTACAAATCCTATTTGCAAATGTTTTCAGATGTTAAAGAAGAAGAAATGGAAACAGTAAAATGTGGAAAGCAAGAGGAAGAGCTAAACATGCTGCTTTTTATTAGGAAAAGATGTCTTGTGTATTCCCTGTTTGCAGGATGATCTTGTGTTAGGACCTCTCTAAGTTATTAATGGATCAAAAAATATTAACTTTGTCTGATCCTTTAACTGAAGTGTGGGCTTGAAGTCTGTAAAAGAATAGATGTTTCACTTTCACAAGGAACTGACAACCTTTTGGTGACATCTGCCAGCAACTGGGATGCTTCAACAACTTGTACCAATGAGCCATGATGCATTACACCACAACTGCAGGGCCAGAAAGATGCACAGACAATGATGGAAAAATGTGGGCACAAATTTCTTTGTAACTTTCAGTACTTCAAAAAGATTTCTTAAAAATGTAAGGGAACTCAGTGCATCTTTGAGCAACATCAGAACAGAGCATCAGAACAGGATAAGGATTGACACTTTAAATACAGGAAAGCATTCATAGTAAAGCTGTAATATCAATGTGATTGACGATAATGTCAATCCTGAGTTAAGAGAAATGTAATCAACAGAATGATAATAAATAGCAGATTTTTCAGTGTTAAGGGGTTCCAAATTCATCTTATTTCTCTACACGTCAGATCTGTAACATATTTTCCAAGAAAAAAATCTGTATTTAACCAAAGCAGGATTCCTGTAGATCAGAAAAAATCCTTATGGTAGCCTTTATTCTTCTACACAATTTGGATGCAGTGAGATGTAGAATGAGGAGACCTGGTAGCTGAATTGCTATCCTGAAGGCAATTTTAATGCTAAGTCAGAATAAGTCCTTCCCCAAGATTGAACTCTCTGAGGAAGTAACAGAGCAATTAGACACGCAATTACAGTAAGTCATCAGGACCAGATGGTATTTCATTCAAGGACTGAAAGGAATAATGTGAAAGAGTGTACTGAAGAGGATATTTATTCTGCAGCTTCCAAAGAGGCAGGCTTGACTCTCTCAGCAGAATGAACAGCATACTGAAGTGCCCTGGACAGTTGTCCACTGAGTCTCTGGTGATACCAGAGCAAGCTCTGGTCTCTGGGTCCTTGCTGCTCCCTAAGCAAAAGAATGAGTCTTACACTGTAACCGTGAAATTCAACATCTTTGGGCTCTGAAAATCTGACTTTCATATTGAGTGATTTCAACTGAGAAAATGGTTTAAAGAGGTCAAGATGGAAGTCTCAAACTTTACCCTAATCTCAGATAGCAAAATTACTAGAAACACAGAAGCTATTGTGTTTGTTCCTTCCTGAAATAGGTTATCTGTATATTTCAAGCTGGATTGCTTGTATCTATGAGGTAAATACAAAACTCTGGCTAGTAAGAGATGTACCAGCGCAAAGGGCTAAACTGGCTGATGTGTAATCTGCAAACAGTAAAGCACAACTCCCATGGCAAGGGTATGCCACAGGATTACAGACTACCCAAGGGAATATTGCCCTATCCCAGAGTAAGGTCTATTGCTCTTATGAGCTAAACCCACTTCTTCCCTGTGAATTGCTCCTGAAGCCCTTCTTGAGACTGTTAAGTGATAAATGCTTTATTGTTGACCACATGGTCTCATATGGTCTCTAAGTTCAGACTGAGTTTTGCGCATTTTCTCTTTTGTCTGCCCAAAATGTAGCGTGAGGTTTTTGATGGCAACGGTGACAAACAAAACTTTAATGGAACACAAAGAAAGTAAAAATAAACACCTAAATGTAGCATTTTATAGGTGTGTTAATTTATAGGAGCATCAGAATATTTAATGTCATACCTCATCTATCAGAATAATCTGAGAAGGACCTTTTGGGGTATGGATGATATTTTAATTGTCATTGTACCAATGGATAAGAACAAAGTAGCCTTGGATTTTTTATGGCAATAATAAGTAGAAGTGATTCTGTACAGAAAGTTACATACGGCACAATATTCTGGCATTCAATACTAAAGACTCAAAAATGTTTATTGGGTAAAAGATAGAATGCCTGGAACTGATACTAATATCTGGCATTCAGATCTTTAAGACTGGTAACAACTATTTCAACAGGCAACATATACAGGATTTTACCCTGAATGTGCATATATTTCAACTATGCTATGCTAGCAAATTAGAACTCATTAAATATGGAATATTCAATCAATGCCTAACATTTAACAGCTAGAAAATATGTTTCCTTTCTTTTTCTGGGCACTTTTGCATACTGAGCTAGCTCTACCGTATATCCAGTAAATACTGTGCATAATCCAGTGCAATTAAACCTACTGTTTATGCAAGTTATTCTTAAAATAGTAACTGTTTCTAAAGATAGCAAAGCTACTCCTAAAAAGACAGTCTTGTAATCTACAGACAGAAGCAACCTAAATGAGAGCTAGGGAAATTGTCTGAGAATCTGGTTCATAAGTTGGTAAAACACTGATACAATTTGAGATTATTAAATTTAACATCTGATCTATCAGATAAAACAAACAAACAAACAAAAAGAAGCATAAACAGGTGCATTTTGTCCTTCATCAAGCATGCCTGTACCTACTATACTTTTCCCTGAAGCAATCCCAGTAGTCTCAACCCAAAAAGCCAATCTCATTCCTAGCTGCACAAAGTAGAGCAGATGAGTTGATCAAGTATCAATACATCTAGCTTTATACTGAGTTAGAGCACACCATGGCACAAAACTGCCATTTTCACACTATTCAGGAGGGTTAAAGGTCAAAAGATTATATCCTTCAAAGTAATTATAAGAAATGTTTATTTTACATACTTCTATGAAGAGCGAATGGGACTGTGCAATACTTAAGTTTGCTGATTGCACAAAATGGTTCCAGACATTAAAACACTACAAAGGACTTAAACTACAGCAGGATTTACACAAATTGGGGGGATTGGACTGCCTTACACCAGATGTTACAGAAATGAGATCTTTTGCTTCGGAAAGCGTAAAGTTAACATTAATTAAATCCCTGAAAAACTTCCTTGGGTTTGGCCTGTGTAGGACTATGAATAAATAAATTTCATGACCTGGACAGGAAAATTGAGACAAAAGATTATGCTGGCTAATACTGTGCCTGATTTTTGATTTGCAGTACCACAGCACCCATCCATATTTTTCAAGAATATTATCCATAGCCATATATTTATAATATTGAATGCATAGTTGAAACTACAAGATGGAACTGTAAGAAAATGCACATAAGCCATCCTGAATTTCTAAATTTTATTAACAAGACCTAAATCTGTAGCCCTCTGGAAAGGAAATAACTTTGGGAAATAAAGAGTCTGCCAGCCATTTAAAATATGTATTTGAACTAAAAATTGTATACTGCTTATATTCTATTAAAATCCCTCCCATCCCCTCAGAAAAAAAAAAAAAATGCTGAATATAGCTGGACAATTTTCAGAGCATCTGGGATGGAGAACCTGTTGGAGAACAAGGATATGTAACCTGTTTTATTTAACAGTTTAGCTATGTTTCCCTACATGATTAGCAAAGGCTGGCATGCTTCTGTGGTTTGATGGTTGCTTGCGATGAATCTTTTTCTTCCTACAAAATGCGGAGTGGAAAGTGGCAGTGGCTCGGCCACTCTGTTTCCAGCCATGTCACAGACACTGCAGTTTCAAATCCCACCTCATGGAGCCTGACCGTGGATTAGCACATCTGTTCTCTAATGCTCCTTCCTGATCTTCATCTCTTTCAATGTTTTTAGCTGGTAGGGTGGCCTTTGGTTCATGAGGAGAGCTGGCTTATGGATAGCCTGTTGTGCTGCTCTCACCCTAGCCTGAAACTGTGTTTCCTCAGTTATTCTCTATACAGGCTGTTCAGCTCTCACACTGGACAGCTATATCTAGAGAAATATCTCTGGCAGTCATATGAGAATGAGATATTTGAAGGGCTTGGTACTGAAACAGGAGACTCTTCACAGAAAGTACTGCAGGGAAAAGACCATGAAATTGCCATCTCAGGAAATGTTTCCTGAAATATTAGCAGCTCTAAAGGAAAGACTGTAATTCTGATATTGTTGATTCACAGTATCACGGCAAGATGCCTGAAGCCGTTATACAACCACACCAAAGAATGGTTGAACCACACCTGAAGCAGTCCCTAAACAACTGCAGAAAATACTCTCAGAGACGCTATAATTCTTTTCATCTTCTGCGTTGCAAGCCTCATGTTTGGTCCAGCCACCCCTGCTTTGGAATGGGCAACACCTGGGGAAAGGAGTGGGAAAACTGGGAAAGGCAACGCGCGCTTCTGCCATATCTGGTAATTCACCCTGGGTCAACTCAACTGGATTAAAACAGAAGGGAAGAAAGATAATCCTTGCACCAGCCTGGATGAATAGCAACACATGGTTGCTCTATAGTGTGAACTTGAATGCTTCAGGCTAGTTCATCAGACTGTGAATTGGTATAATCAAAGGAAGGAAACAGATTTTTTGCCAGTTCTCTGCTCCTTCACACAACAGAACATGATCACTTGTGATCTTCTACTGTGATCAGCACTGTAATAGTCCTGTAAAGTGTTTTCCTTTAAGATGAAAACTAATACCACATAAGGGTGGTCAGTAGCATTTTCTTTTAACATTCATAGCAATATGAATCTGCTTGTAAATGAAAAAATAATTAATACCTTTCTCTCCTACCCCAAATCACACAAAAAAATTATAAATCTCTAAATACTTTTGCAAATCTTGGTTTCTAGGGATGCTGTGGTTTGGTAGAGGAGGATGTCAATTGGTATCAAACTGTTTAGTCTAGCCCTCATATTAAGTTTCAGGACCACACTCAACCCAGATGCAGAAATACAGCTCACAGAAGCAGCCTTCATAGTCATGACACTAAAATTTTAGCTATAGTAACATTAAAATGGCTACTGTAAAAGAAACTCTGAGCAATTTCCAGATTTTGGATGTTCATGCATACCCCTGGCTTAAATAGAAACAATATTACTGCTTATCTTCTAGGGGTACTGGGAAACAAATAAAAGGATTGTCATTCTTCCTGATTTTTTTTCTGTAAGTCAAAAGTTAATTACTTCACAGATGGCAGAATGGTGAATGAAATGAATGCAGTCAGCTTGCCTAGAAAACTGGATTGCAGAACATATGCAGTGAAATGAGACAGAAAAAAGGGCTGGCAAACAATAAATATCTATTTCCTTTTTGCTTTAAATAGACTAAAAGGTCAAGAGAAATATATGACTGACATTTGTCCATATAAATAGCAATATAACTAGGTATATTGGTCCACAAGCAATCTCAGACAGAGGGATGAACACTAAATTGGCCAGTAAAAGACATTCCTCCATAATAATATATTTCTTCCATATCTTTTAAACGTAATAAATTGAGATAAATAGTCCTACATTTCACTGCTATTTTGCCGTATTGCTAACAATGATAGAGATCAAATTTTTATTACACATTTAAAGGACATAAAGAAACTATTTTTATGGTTTTTAAGTGTTTTATATGTAGGAACATTGTAGACAGTAATTTGCAGCACTCATGGTCTGCACACATGAAACATTTAGTACCCACAGCAAAAGATTCCCTTTCATTCTCGTGTGCCACAGCTGTTCATTTACCTCACTGATTTAACACTGACACATATTGGGAAACGATACGAATTATGAGAATGGCTACAGGCATCTCAGAATGAGCTGAGCTAAAATATTAGGGAGCCAGCATTAGAGACAAGGCTCAAAAGCACAAAAGTAATGTGTCAGTTCTGGCTAAATTCATCAGAGAGGTCTACACCAGAAACAACAGGTGCATATGAGTGCTGGGATCTTCTCAGCCCTAAACTTCATCTGCTGTATTTAATTATTTCAAATATTATATTGTGTGGGTTTATGTCACGGCCATCAGACTTTCCTATGGAAGCCCAACAGTTCCCTGAGCCATCACTTGAGACTAGGGAGAGGGATTTTTTAAAATCAGCTGCATTTGAATAGCCAGATGATGTAAAGACGACTGAAAGAACACCTGCTGAACAAACTGCAGCACTTCATCATTAATTTGTTTTAAGTTTGTTCATTAATATGGTGAGAGTTCTTTAATTATGACCAGTAAGGAGCCTCAGCCCTGATCTGCTATTTCATGAACTTGGATAGGCCAAGTCTTGCAGTAAAAGTTCTGTGATCAGATTTTGTCAGTCAATGTACATCAAATATTTTCCACATACCCCTTTACAACAGTGACAGCATTTAAATAGCCAGCTCTGGTGCTCTTATGGTACTACAGGAACAGTACAATCCACTGTGAATGACTTTTCTTGTGATGTAATACTTTGGTACCCGGGATGATGTGATTGATATCCATTTCTGATAATACATTTTTCACGTGTTAAAAGGTCTGTTGGGCTTGGATGTCTGTTCACTGGTTCTGTTGTGTTCAGCTGAACAGCAGAACGAAGCAAACTCTCAGTGCAATAGCCAAGACCCACACACAAGTCAGCAATGCTGACACATCCCTGCTTAGAGCTGAACTCTCAGGTGTGGCAGCACTTCTGGCACCCTTGGAAACCTCAAGGCAGGATGAGTCAGGTTGAAGAGCACGGAGATGAAACCAGCATACTCCTGCAGGGATTGTGGGTGCTCAGCTCAGGATTCATCCTCTACAATCAATTGCTCTTCAGCAAACACCTTCTAGAAGGGTAGATCACAGTTTTCATTTATGTAATGGTCACCCTCAGTACAATAACTTGTACCTTAATAATGAAGCTTTTCTCTTGCTGGAATGTCACTGTATAGGTAAGACTGCAGAAGAATCTGAGAAATTCCAGTGCCTGAGCCCCTTAGCTACCAGCTGGGACTTCAGTGAATATTTTCTCCACATCCCTCAAATATTATAGTTTAGGGAGAAAAGAGTCAGTTTTGGAAAGAGATATACTTAAAAAGTAGTTACAAAAATGAAGCCCTATTTAAGTATAACTATAGTTATGCCTGTATTTTTAAAAACTCCATAGCTTGATCTTGGCAATAAACCTTACATCTGAACCGGGCAAATGGGCTGAAGTGATAAATTAAGCAGAATGAAAAGAGACCTGAGAGACCAGACTTGTTGACATGATCTAACTGGAATGGATTCTTACTGTTGTTTGCCTGTAAATGGAATAGTGGAAGAATAAGTTAAGGTATTTCATTTTAAAATCCAAGTTTCTACAGAAGAGGTTACTGCAAAGCTGTGAGGTGATGAGCAAACTAAATACAAAAGCAATGAACTGCAAAACGATAATACCGATAGGCACCTAACACAATGGGCTGATTCCAAACATCTGCTTTAAAAACTCAGTATAGGTGTTGGAGGTGGGGAGGGTGGGAAGGAGAGGAGAGAATGTTTGGTGGGGTAGTTTAGTTGGGGTTTTTTTCTGCTATTTCAAAGAGAGATTGATACAAAGTACCTAAGTATCAAACTACCCAAGTTAAGACATTTAAACTCCCAGTGCGGTCAGAGCCAGATTTATAGTCTCTTTGCAGTCTCTAGGGATTCATGAAGATTCAAGAGATCACCAACCTGAGCTGTTTACCTCTAGCACAGGCTACTGCCTCTGTAGCTGACATGGCCGAATGGATGATGTACTTGCTGCAATTCAGTGCTCACACATTAACTTAAAATCACTGCTGACTTTCTTTTACGTTCAAGACTTAGGCGGCACTCTATGCCAGCCAAAATTTCCTTCTGCCACTTCTGGTAGCAACCTGGAGAGCCTCAGTAGATATCAGGCATCCAAGCCTGGTGGCAGTAAATTGCCTAGAGAACATCTGCTAGAGCACAGCTGACAGCACCTGAAGTGCTTTTTAAAGGCATTCAGTGTTCTTGCATAGTGGAAGTTATCCTAGAAAGAGTGCTAAGCTGTGCCTGACCACTGGCCTCTCCCAGATGCCTCAGCCTGTGAATGAAGGTTCATAAATGTTGCATGGTAGGCACTTCAGTCTGCTCAGATCCAGAACTGAGAATCCTCCTCTGCAGCTGCCTCCTCTCCTTTCAAACACGAGAAAGACTGCATATATGGTAAGCAATATCCCAGAGTAACAGCAAACTCACCAAAACAGAGGAATTCCTAGGATTCATGTCAACATGGACCTGTCTCCACACAAATGCCAAAGAGAGTAAAAACCTAATGCTCAGCTAAAATCCAGGATGGAGAGAGCGCAGCTGAGTTTTGACCCTGCCCCTAGAAGTCTCTCTGCTTTCCAGCACACAAACGGGCAATATGAAATAAAATTTAAAAAAAAAATTGATTTCATGAATGGATTATGCTAAACAGATTACCCTAACACAATTCATCTATTGCAAATACAGATAAGGAATGCATATGAAAGAGAAGCAGCAAACTGATGCATTCAAATACAGCCCCTTCAAAGCTAATGAATAGAATGAACAGTGAAAACCTAGAACTATTTCATGACCTGAACAGAAACTCTGTGCAGAGCTGTACAAAGAAATAAACCTGGAATACAGGCTAGGACACAATCTTGTTTAGTATCTATGCAACAAAACCTTGGTTACGGTACCAAAACCTGGTATTACGCTGTCAGTCTTCATAGAACTCAAATAGATTATCTGTGCAAAGCATTAGCAGAATTGCTCATCCAGCCTTCCAGTTACATAATGAAGTCTACGTCATTCGCTTGTGGTTGTACAGGATCATGCTACATCAGCTTTTCCTTTAACCTCATACATTTATATAGAAAGAAATCCCACAAAAAATAGCTTCATGGCACACAGACAGGAAATGTGGAAATATGTCAGGTGTCCCGCTCTTCCACACGGTGGAAGAACAGCAGTTTTGTTATACTGAAGCTTTTCCAGCATTATTTTAGATCCAAATCCATAAAAAAGAAAAAAGACCCCACTACTTAGCCATATGCTTCTCTCTAAGTATGAGTCACCTGTTGACTTCAGTATGAGTCCCCATATGCTGAAGGTGTATAACATATTGAAATAGTACCTTGGTTTGAAACCAAAGCTAGAAACAAGATAGATCCTTCTTCCAGAGATCTGAAATAGTGTGAAGTTCACAGTGTGAAAGCCTTACAGATCAGGACAACAAAAAATAGAACATAATTATTAATGTAATTGGGAAGATGAAAAAGAAAGGGATCACAAAAATGGCAAGACAACTTCTGTATTCTGGGATGACTAGAAGGAGATTAATTCACAGTAACATAAAATTGGATCACTATGTAGTTTGAATGCTACAGAGAACTGCTGAATTGAGGGCTGCAAAGAAAGAGGAATTTACTACACAATTAGGATGGCCTCATGGCTCATTACTGATGTATTTTAAATGTTTCATCTTGCTTCTTAATGCGGGCATTGATAATTTTGCTTGTCACTCAATAAATCATGCTTCTTTGTTTGTCACATCAAAAGGCTAGGTAACTTGTATCTTTTCTCTCTGTATAGGTATTTCTGAATTTGCCTTAATATTGTACTGGAAAATAAGCAACCCTGATTGTAGTATCTGGCAGAAAATTAGATCGGACTCTAAAAAGATCAAAAATACTCAGTAACACCAGATAACACGGTTATGAATTGTGGGCACTTAGGCATTTTCAAACTGCTTTTGATACCTTTTCCAAAAGTTATTTATAGCTCAGAGGAATATTTACTGAACTGTGGAGTCCCAGCTCTCCCACTTACATGTGGCAATATTTCTGAACATTCAAACCCCTTAGCATCAGTGAAGGCCTCTTAGTGCTATTGTTCAGGAGTGGGTATGTATCATGCATTTCACTCATGAGGTTACAGAAGGATATTTCAGGCAGAGCTGAGCATAAAACACAGGTTTTTAATGAAACAGATTCAAATATTTTCCCTTGCTGTGCCACAGACCAATATTCCTAAAAGATATGCAATAATAGTGTTGTTCCAGCTTCAGTGTTTTAATGACATAGAAAGGCAGGATTTTTAGGAGCAGGTGATTTGTTCAATTGACTGGAAGAATCAGATAAATCTATGTATTTATGAGCTCATCATTAGGTTTAAAAAGAAAGCAAAAACTTCAAACTAATACATGAAGAAAATAAATATTCCCAGTTAAACCTAATTTTGTTATGTACTTAAGACAACTTGAGACAAATGGATAGTTAGCACTAATGGCTAAACCAGGTATTTTTATCACTTGCTTGTTCCTGGATTGTGGAAAGCAAGCCAAGCATCAAATATCTAATGTACTATCTCAGCATCGTTTATGACTGTACTTCCTACTACGTGCTGTGCTATGCTTCTTCTTAGAGCACTAAAGGAAAACATTTCTTCTGAATATCAGAGAGATCCAAAAGTGGAACAACTATTTATGTCCCAGGATATAAGATACACAAATGCAAGACGATTGACCAAGAAGTAGCTCAAGCACGGCTCAAGCATTCTTCTAGAATTTGATTACCTGATGGTATCTGCTGCGGTCTTTTAAAATTTACTTCACTTATAAGCAAAACCAAACCAGCATTTTCTCTTTTGGCGTCACTGGCACCAGAACTTTCCCTCTGTATGATATCTACTGCACTGCAGCCCTGTTCATTAGGATGCTGGAGCTGTTCTTGCTTAAAAGACTCATGAGGTGATGTTGGCTGTTGGATTCAGCTTCCCTGTCCACCAGCACGGACAATCAGAACTGCACAAATCATTGTGATTGAAAGGTCTGTTACCTACAGAAGAAGCTCCTTTTCACTTCTGGTTTCACTTTGTTTGCAGACCACTCTCAGACACAAGATTGCCTTAATCCTGATCTGTAGACATAAAGCTTCATTCATCAAAACTGCCAACTGGTATTCTTTCATCATTTCTGAATTTATAGGAAAGAAGACAATCTTTGGAGAAATCTGTAAATTTTTTGGGTTTTAATTCTGTAAAATAATTAATGGTTAATGGATAATGCAGATCTCAACATTAGATAACAGGGAGAGCTGCTCGCAGTACCTTGGGATTGTGCACTAGAAAGGACATCACTCTACCCTGCTTTCAGAGCAGCACTAAAAAAAGATCAGATTTTCACTAGAACAACTCTACCCTGTCATGCATCTGGAAAACATCCAGTTCTCTGAAGGACTCAAGTCCTGTTTCCAGCATTCATCCCTGATCTCCCCAGTAAACTAGGATTATTCAACATGGTTATACTGGCAGTACACACTTGACTGCCCTTCTCTCCTCAGTGCAGTAAGGAACCACAATGAATGCTGAAAATCAGCCTGTTATGAAATTCCTTTCGCTTCCATGGTTCTTCCTTAATTCCCAATGACATCTTGCTCAGTCTCAGGAAGGATGAATTTGTATATCCAGACTTTCTCAGAAACTGCTAGAAGTACATGTGGGGAAGTAAACTTTCTCCTTCCATTGAAACAGTCCAGAGGATTATTAGACCTTCATACTACACTAACAGACAGATTTAGAGCTTGTGAAAACAACAGACCTCATAAAAGCAGCTTTGAGAAGACTAATTAACTAGTTTTATGATGTGAAGTTTGTGTTTTCTTAGGATATAATCTATTTTAATTAACCATGAAATGGACTGTTAATTACTGTTGTCATTTCATTTTAGACAGTCATATCAGTTTTAGAATGGACTTCACTGGATGTTATTGAAAACACATTTGAAAATCAAACATGTGACAAATTAAAGTGCTTTAAATAAGCACCATTCAAATTTGATTCTGCAAGTAGGTGGGAAAAATAATTTTGGTCTGCAGCCTAGATCTTGGATGTCATGTCACTGTAAGGAAAAGCCTTTGTGGCAAGGAGATTAACAGACACAGTGCTTTACCCTTCCACATAACCAGAATTTTTACAGTAGACACAGATTGCACAGACATAGTCTGGAAGGGCAAAAAGAAGAGGGGCATTTCTAGACAGGAAGCTTGCCTCCAGAATTTTGGACTATTTTCTTGTACTTGCACATGCTGCTTCTTATCTGCACTTTGCAGCTGCCTAGCAGACACTAATGAGAGATTTCAGGTTCATACCAATTACTTGAAATATTTAATGTCCTTCTTAAGGTGCATTTACACATCAAAGAAATGACTCAGTCCAAGCATGCCACAATGCTGCAGAGGAAAAGAAAATATCCCCACTTTGTGCTGTAAGATAAATGACTTTGAGTTCTCCTGTAGCTAAGGCTACATCATCAGTTTTATTTTAGACCTTCATTTTCAGAGGTTTATAACCCAGGGCAAAAGTGCTGTATCTGTACAATTCTGGGTAGACAGTATATCAGGTAAACACCAAAGTCATACCCTCCTTAGCCAGTTAGGGACATTTTTAGGCAGGCAACAGACACGATCCCAACAACAACTTGGACACAACAATAGTGAAAGGTGTTGTGTGTAACTAATAGGTAGCTGGATTCTGAACCAAAATAATGCATCCTACCTTATGTAACTAGGGTGTTACAGCCAATTCTCTAAGGTCTGAGACAAATCACTAAAATTCTCTGTCTGTAAATACACCCTTCTGGAAATAATAAATTGCTTTATTTTATTGGTTTTGTCAGAACTCATTCAATAACATTCACAAAATGCTTCTGTGAAGAACACTAGGTGTTAATTAACCTTTTGTTATTCAAGAAAAGAGTGACTGAAACAACAGGTTTCAATTGGTGAGAAAACTATAAAATGTAGATTAGATTGGTAGTGATGTGTTGCAGTCTTGGTGGCCACTAACTTATGTGGTGAGTCGGAAATGGATAAGATTTTTTAGTTTTTGATTTTTTTTGAACTGCTAGAAAATATATTGAGCCATCTCTACCATTATCTACATGAAATCAAAGAAAGCCGGGTTTGTTAAGTGAAAAGATCCAAGTAAATGCACATTGATCTCATTTTCTGTACCACTATCTTACCAAAACATGTCAGATCAGGGTGGCTGGTTGCATCTGTGTGAGTTCTAACCCAGCCCTGTCTAAGCCCATCTACAACTGCAGTGTTTCTGGTTGGTGAGGAGGGATATGATCCACTCAGAAGGCAGCAGATCAGCGGGGAGGTAGGGGGTGAGCTCAGCAGTGTCTGAGTGAAACACCGGGCACTGGAGCACCCTCCCTTCCCTGCGTCATGAGGCAACCTCCATCTTGCCGCTTTCCATCCAAAGAAATTGGTGTTATTGCCAGAGATTGCTGCTCACAAAGACATCTTACCCTCAGTACATGCACATTATCTGAATTTAGCCTCACATCCTTAAAGGTCTTATTAGATCTGTCTCTGGTAAGGAAGCATCTTTAGCTGTTAAATCAAATAACATTTTCCTAGCACACACATTTAAATGGCTGAGTTTGGTTCACAGTCTACTGTTTCATGCTCTTTGTATTTTAGACTATGTAAGAAATATAAGTCAGCATTCCAAATACATTTTTGGCCTCAAAATATCTGCAATAATAATTGTAACCATTTTTTCTTTAGAATACTGATCTAAACAAACACATTCACAGACATGAAGTGTACTTCTTTTATGAAGAGAATGTTTCAAGATTTTAAAACAATGAATCAAGATTTTAAAATCTGGAATTGTCTCCAATTTTCACTGATTTGAGGAGAATTTAAAATCTTCAGCTTTTGAAAATTAAAAATAAAATGGATAGTTTTTGAAAAACAATACAGTTTGAGGTAAAACAAAACCAAACCCCCTGCATTTTATTTTTATGGCAGTTAATATTCAAAATATCATATAATTATCTGGTCTATACTAAAATTGACAAGGTTTTCTTAGCAATGCACATATTCATCATTCCATTTCAAAGATTTAATTGCTGAATGTGAAAGACTAAATTTGCTGTTATTAGTATAGTCTTTGTTTTGTCAGTTAGATGAAAAAAATGGTCCCTTAGACACTATTACCTAAAACCTGTTTCATGTTTAATCCCTTTCTTCAGCTGGTACTCTTTTTGACCAGGAACTATTAATCTTTGTAGGTTTTTGATTCCTAGGAAAAATTAGCTTTTGGTACTTAGCCCTCTTTTAAATAACTTTTTTTTTTTTTAAAGACGGCCAAAATGGTTCAGAGGTGCCCTTTAACTTTTGTTACTGTATAGTCAACTATGGTTCCATGTAGAGAACAGAGAAATTCAGTAAATTTCACAGAAAATATCCGCATCCTCATTCAGAACCCAGCAATTACACTGACAAAATGACATTAAAATCTCTGCAAAAATGTGTGCAATTTCACAAGTAGGTGAGTGGGGTGGGGAGGTGGGGAGGAAGAAAAATCCACTGACAGAGGTTACTGAAATGACAAAATTCAGGGAGTTCAAAGGAAGTAGATACACAACCATCACTGGTAAGACCTGGGAACTGAACACTTTCAGGTGACCCTTTTGCAAGTTGAGCAGGCATGGACACAGGGCCTGTGACAGGACACTCTGCAGCCATAAGTCAGCCACAGATTGTTGTAGCAAAGAAATAAACTTTCACTATGGGAACACAGCAGCTTGATATGTGTGTGTGTGTGAAAATTTCACACCATCTTCTGAAGCACGTGGTATCGCCTATCACAGAATATTAAAATTGTTTGAATTATTAATGTACTCCTTAATGGTTTTACAGAAAAATTTGTACCAAATCTAGAGGTGCTATAACATTGTGAAGTGTTAATTTACCCACAAAGGGAAAGAGAAAGCAGACTCAAGGTAGTTGTGAAGGATAATTAGGGGCATGAAATACAGCGGAATAAAAAGGAAAACTATCCTCAGGAAACCTGTAATACCAATGCCCATAAAAATTCTGCAGGTCAGAAACTCATAATGTTAAAAGGAGAACTCTGGAGAGAATGAACTGAGTGGATAAAAAATTTTAGTGAAATATTAACAGAATCTTCATCCCTCTGCTTGGTTTAATGGGAGCAATAGACTTTCTAGAAGAATTGTTATGGGATCTTCAGCATATGGTTCTCTCTGTTCAAGGCCAGAACAGTGGATGAAATAGGAGGAGCAGTGTAACACAAGAAAGGATGCTAAGATGGATAAGACTGTGGTAATGAACTTAGAAATAACATAATTAGCACAGTTATATGAAGTGTGTGTCCTGGATACCTTCCAAGAATTTAAAGAATTTAGAAGGAATAAATTTCAAGAAAGTGGGGTTTTTTCATATCTATATTAATAGTATGTCTAAAAACTGTTTAAAAGTAAACTAAAACAAGGGAAGATTCAGGTGCTGAAAAGACAGCAGACACCTTATGAAAAGTGACGTGTCTCCAGCTGTGGAATGGTTGAGAGGATATTCGACACTGTATGAGGTTACCGTTGCCATCTTTGACATTTCCGAGGACCAGCACGCAAAGGACGGATCTAGCACAGTGAGGGAGTAGAGGTGGAAGTGACAATTAACAAGTACACCATGGCTCAACAAGAAAACAGAATTCCAGTCAGGGAATTCGACATCCTGGAGCCTGTTGGCTTGTCCAAGTTGTTCATCCAAAGGCAGCCCAGTCCTGCCCTACCTTTTGCCAGCCTGCCTGATTTCTGAGCGAAGGACTGGACAGGCTGAGTGCTGAAGTGGCCTCAGTGCTGAAATGGACCGAGTGAAGTCATTTAGCGTGAAAGTGCATTTCTGCAGCACACAATAGATGAAAGAGATGATTCAAGTGCTTTCTGTTGGTGGCAGATTAAAAGATTAAAATTAAAATTGCAAAGGTGTTTTGTGCAAAAGGATGCAAACACAGTGTGAGACCTGGCATTGTGGTGTCTGACTTTGAAGTGGTTGGCATCTTCTTTTGAAGTGCAATCCACCACGCCGCGTCAGCTGCCTGCACTCTCCACAGTGCTCTTCTGAATGAGATTCAAAGCAGCACCACAGTGAGCAGTGAGCCACAAACACTACTCCAAGAAAAAAACTAATGAGAGAGGTGTGTCTGAAATCATATCCTCCTCCGGCTTTGGACTCCCAGAAGAGGATGAGTTATTCTAGGAAGTCCCACACCAGAGTTTCTGCTGTACAGTACACCATCTTCCCAGCTTCAGGCAAAATCTGTGGAGAGTTTACTCCAAATTTTTTGGACTGGGATACCAAGACAGTGCAGCTGTAGGAACCCCCAAATGCACAATACACGTCTTGTTGAGGACACAAGGAACTGTAGATGTCGAGATGCTGAACCACCATCAGACTTGCAGTCGCAGCTGCAGAAACTGCTGTTTGTCCCAACAGAAACCATCTTGGATACACTGGGCTACAAGGAGAAAGGAAGAAGTAGCACAGAACAAAAGGCAGGCTGGTGGGGCATATCCCAGTAAAGGTGGCCGAACCAAGAACAGTTCCTCTACTTTTTTAAGTAAAGCATCTGATACTGCTATGCTTTCAGATGAACTTATTCTGCGTGTGTGTTAGACTTGCTCTGACAACAGCCACTAGACTGAAGGCCTAAAGAGAGGTATGGAGAGAAAGGCCTGAGGTGCAGCATGGTGGTGAACATCCACGCACATGGAGTACAACCAGATGCAGAATTTCAGGTGTGAGGGAACTAACCGGTGAAACCCAAGTGTCTGCACACCAAGGGACAGGGATTTCTTAACAGAGTATAAATACTGCTAAATTTCCCCAGAAAAAGTACAAGTCTTGTGTCTTCTCAGAAGATGAAATTGAAAAGTAGTAAAGCACAGAACTGAAGGAAATACCAAATGAACAATGAATGATAATTCTGTTTTGTTTTTTCTTAAGTATCAGAGGTGCAAACTATGGTGTAATTGACATGTGAAGCATGAATTAGACAAATATACTAGCTACACTCGTACATACAGGCCATCAGAACCCGCCCTCAAAGGCTGCAAAGCAATAATGTAAGAGTAGGACAAAACAGAGTGAATGCAAACCCATAAAATAAAGTAATTGCAAAAAACCCACCCCTATTTTGGTTATGAGAGCACTTCAGAAAACTGGTACAGGATTACATGCCACTGAGAAAAGTCCTGCATGCACAGACAGAATACTATTCCTGCTTTCTAAGAGATAAGCCTATTAAAAAACCTAAATCATACACTGAAATACATGTGTTTCACTCAAGGTAAGAAATTTTAAGTTGTAGATGTCATTCATTCACTTTTGCTGGTTACCATAACCAACCACTGCTGCTCTTCTTTGTCTATATTCTTTCTAGGTCACACTTCTGTGGTCCTGACTGCTTTTCTCATTGTGCACCAAAAACCAGAAAGGCACTGTTCTTCTCATAATATTCCAGGATCTTAACAATAAAATAGAAATAAAAAGATAAGGAAAGGAATTCAACTTAATGGCAGAATGACATAGGTGATGCTTGGCAGATTCTATTTCAGTACAATGCTATTACAAACACCTTATGTACAACCCCTCCCCACACTATAAAAGACCAATAAAGTTGCAAAGTAGTATTCAGAGAATAGGACTTTTATCTATGTGAAAGTTTGTGGGATTTGGATTCTACAACAGCTTGACTACTGCAGTAAGCTTGCCTTTGACTGGTACACCTTGTTCTTAGTTGAAAAGTCATGATTTAAAACCTAAATCCAAGGACTGCTCAAAACCTCACCATTGAAACCAGGTGGACGCTTAATGATTAATTAGCTCATAACAAAAGATGACAAAAAGGCAGAAGACACAAAACTAATACCCCAGAAGAATGGAGAGCACTATTAACAAAAGCAATTACATTTGAAACAGGAGGTGACAGGCCCTTTCCTTTCCAGGTTAGTCTTGCAGGTCAGCAACTGTTTCTGTCTTTGGTGAGAGGCTTTTCATCTTGGGCTACTGAACAGTGCTGACAAACACTGATCTTGCTTGACCATGGTCATTAACTGCGCTCACCACGACAGATTTAACAGCACTTCTGTTTAATGCTGCTTTCTCTGACCCATTTCGTCCTGGCTTCCCACTCAGACCTGGCCCAGGATGCCTCTTTGCCAGGGTGAAGTCTCAGAGTCAAGTTTTCCCAAATGTAGTTTGCTTTTTTAAAATTTTTTTTTCCAATGTATGACCTGGGCTTGGCTTACGAAAGGGAAGAAGCTCAGCAGTCTGTCAAGTCTGACAGTTCCCCCCCCCAGCTTGAGAAACAGACACGGCTCTTTCAAAACGTATTAGAGTGCCAAGGGGACTATTAAGAACAGAAAAAGAAGTCAAAACAGTCCACTGGATTCTACTTTCTGAGCATGCAGTGTGGGATAAAACAATTCATGTCCTAAGTTTGGAAGACAAACAGAAAAACAAGCTGCTTGTGGGAAAGTACAAATGTTAGGTTTTCTTGCACTTATAATTACAGAGCAGAGTCATCCAGGTAATTCAGCTTTTTACTATATGAAATGTCTATGTTTCTTAACTATTACATTATTAGACCCAGTTGTGCAAAATTTCACACTAAAGAGAGTGTATGTGTTTGTTTGACACCGTGAACAGTTAAGTTTGATAGATGGAAAATATGCAGCAGTAATAGAGGCAACTTTAGAAAAGGCAAAAGATGTGCACTACAAAATGTCATACCTTAAAATATAATTGATTCAGAAGTCTCACTATTGTTGGGATGAGTTGGTAGCAGTGAGCAGTGGAAATTCTGTATTCCGGGGAAGAATATACTTTTTCTTACGTGCCAGATGTTTGTACTCTAACAGTAATCATATATATGTTAATGGACAGAATGGAGCTAGAACTGTCAAAGGTGGCTGACTCTAAAAATGTATCATCTTTGTGTTGCTTCCAAAACTGGAATATTTTTTGGAGAACAAACCACTCTTGATTGCCTCTCAGGAGAGCCTTGCCAGAGAGAAGTCTCAAGTGAATGATGATCTTCTCCCATTCAGCACTGAGGATGAAATCGATAGCCCATTCTTTAAAAGTTCATAGTAATCTTTATATAACAGCAATTTAAAAAAAATGACAAGAATATTTATAAAAAATCTGATTTATTGCACATTGAGAATATGCTTTGCCTGCAGAAGCCATCTGTCTATGCACTTCATGGCTCTGTTTTCTGTAGGAGATAGGCTGTCATATGAAACATTTCTTTCTGCTGTTTATTTTGGGGCTCTCAGTTTGAAGGAGATAAAATATTTTGTATTTTGTTTTTTTCAGCACAAGAAGACATATTTGAAGGCTGACACATGAATCAAGGGCCCAGGGAAGGTGTTAAGCTTGTATAAAAGTTTAAGTTGAAGTGAAGATTGGGTCAGACAACTGTCAATGGCTGGAAAAGCTTTCAGGCAAAGTGCCCTAGAGAAGGGTAATAGTAGTGTTTGAATTTGAATGAACCAGTGTAGTGAGCAGAGTAGTCTGGAAAAACAAGTGCTTTGTTTGCTCCAACACCAATAAATGCACTTTTGATGCTGCAGTTATGGCAAGAGTGCCCTTTTATAATTCTATCCGAACAAACATTTTTTTGCATGTATGAACATTTATGATGGAGTTCTATTAAGAAAGTGTATTGCTAACTAGCCAAAGATTAATTTCTTGTCTTAACTTTTTATTGATCTTTTATTGTTAAGATTTAAAATTTTTGTGAGGACAGTGACTTCCCAGCTACACATCTTTATGCCTCATCGTTACAAACTAAAGGCAAGTGAAAAAGAAAAGATAGTTTCAGAGGTTGATAAAGATTTGATCTATATTGGCTGTAGATGTTCCAGGGACAAAACAGGGGGTGTGCTTTACAGCTTGTTTTGCAGCAATATGCTCAACTTCAAAATTTCAACAGCAGGAAGAAACAGTAGCAGTGACCCTAATATTTTTGCTGGAGAACCACATTATGGAATACTCAGCTGCGAAAAATTAGTGCAAGCCTGTCTAATTATAGAGATACAGTAGCGGAAAAGGAAGTACTCCAGTTAACCAAGAACACGTATAGACTCAGCAGAAGAGATAAAAACATCTTTCCTTGAAAGAGGAAGCTTTCAATGGCAAAAGCTAAGTTAAGAGATGTAGTAGGTTAAAAATGAATGAATAAAGACAAAAGGAGTAATCTGGAAAGCAGGCAGCTGAAAGAATGAAAAAAAAAATGAGAGAGAGGCACCTAAGGAATGAGGGGGAGGAAAGAAGAACATTTAAATACTTATCTAGATCAGTTCAGAGCCACTAATTTCTGCAATATTTTCTCATCAGTTTCCACAGGAATTGACTCAGGGTTATCCTTGAGTTCGTATTTCTGTCAGACGTGCAACTCCGTGTAGCAAAAGGAAAAAATCTGCAGAATTTGATTGTTTCAAAAAAAACGGTAATGCTGGGCTGACAAGTTGGGGGGGGGAAACAATTCTGCTCACTAAGGAATAAAATGGCTTAGAGCATATTCTAGGTTTTTGTATGTTTCATATGGGTTCAGTTGGAAAGACTGTGCAGATGTGGTGAATACACATCAATGCTCCTTTAGTGGTTGCATTTTTTTGGAAAAGAAGTTCATTTTGGACAAGTTGGATCTGGGAGGGAAGCAAGAAATAGCAGACAATTCTGGTACAGTTTCATCAGATACTTACAATAGAAAATGAGTAGATATATGTTGAAATAGAAATGTACTCTGTAAGTGTTATGAAGTGAAGAAAGGCTTAGAAAGCAGCACCCTTTCAGGGCTTACATACACAAAATCCATAGTTCTTTCAGTTTAGTGACAGCTATTATTTTTTTTTTTGTTTTCCACTCAAAAAGCAAACAGAATCCAGGCAAGTAAAGTTTCAAATTTTACCTTCCTTCAAGGTCAAATCAAATAACCAACCCAAAGGCCAAATTACCTTTTCTGAGAAGCTTCAAAGAGACTCATTACACTGGCTCACCAAAGTCCCCAACCACAGAGAACCTAACTCAGGAGCAGATGTAGCTTATGGCGACAGTGAAAGAGCCAAACCTTTGATACATGCCTGAGGAGCAGGAGTTTAGGAGCGAAACAGGGGAAAGAGGGGGACAGCAGATAGAAGACATGCGATCTGAAAGTTGCCAGGGTGCGTAATAAATTGCTGAATGGGTAAATCAAAAAAGAGTGTGGGAAGAGCACAAGCAGGCTGGACGTCTTACAATAAAAACGCTGAGTGGAAAATTAAAAAGCTGTAGATTATTAATATCATTTGTAAGAAGATAAAAGTCTTCTACAAATTATTTCAAAACACTTTCTCAGGACAGCATCTATTTTGGCCTCAGAAGAGCTGCAGCACACAGCCTGGGGATTTCTGGGAAGAGCAGTGACCAGTCTGAGCTCCTGCACTGAGGGCCATTGCAGTTGCTTTACATTACAGGAAGTAATTCAGCAGATACATCTGCAATCAGAGGAATTTTGAGGTAAAAATTATGCCAGTATATACCCAGTATATTTTATGGCTAAGTAATACACGATAAACATTTAGCAAAGTTAGCAAAAATTTATGTGTTAGTCATTCTAGTGTCCCAGCCAGGAGAGTCGCAGGTATTGCCATAATGCTAAATGAACAGAAAAAATATATATATACTTTTTCTTGACAAAACATGGACATGCACAAAATTCTTTTCAAAATTTTAAAAAGTCAAAATACACCATAGTGTATTCTTGTTTCCAATTTCCAATATTGCTGGATATTGGGAAGAAGTCCTAATAACAGACATATGTTACATGAAAACAACAAGCAAGAGAAGAAAAAGATGGATTTGTAGCTTTCCTAAATAAAACTCTCTGATCATTTTTATTACTGAGAGCTTGCTCTTTCAGGAAGTGATATCACTTACTGCTATAGCCTTTATTCCATCAGAATTACCCCTGGGGCACCTTAGGGATAGCCTGATAAATGGTGATCCCTACAGATCCAATAGTTTTCCTCTGCAAAACCAAGACAGGAAATCAAACCCAGTGACTGCACAGTTCAACTGGACCAGCCAAAACACATAAAATAGGTCACGTAAGGGGATACTATTGTTCTGTAGCTTGAAGACCTTGCAGCCATTCTCTGGAATAAGTCACTCTTTTTAGTGTTATAAAGTGAATTATTTTCACCCAAATTTCATGTAAGCCCATAAGGAATCAGCAGAATACTGGTTTTCACTGAGTCGATTATCTGTATTTGATGATCCATGTAATTTTCAATTACTGTGGTTCTTAGTGGTTTTTGAGTTCGTAACATCTTTTTAATAAATTAGTTGGTCTGCTTGCCAGTTTCCTAATGCTTTTCCTTATAACACATTACAATCTTCAATAAACAGCCTCTCATTAAAGTTTTCCCAGTAGTTACTGACTTTGCAACATGCCACGTTAATGTTTTTATCCTCTGTAACAGTATTTCACCCTTGGAAATCTAAAGCAGCACTCTTTCACCTGGATTATCTCCACTGAATATTTATTTTCTTTGATGAGAATCAATACAATAAACAAAAACAAAACAAACAAAAAACCCCAACAAACAAACAAACAAACAAACAAAAAAAAACAAACAAAAAGAAATAAAAGAAAGGAGACAGAAAAGGTACGAAAGGGCAAAAAAAGAAAAAGCCCACCACCACTCCCTAAATAATCTTCAATATCTTAATGCAGAATCTGGTGGTAAAATGAATATTGCATGTGTTCAGAAAAGCCACAGTTCTTCCAGTGAGAACATGCTGGTAGCTGTGCACAAAAGCTTGCAGAGTCAGGGCCTGAATCAGCGGTATAACTAGTAAGAAAAAAAGAGACCAAAAATCTGTGACATGTGCTGTGATGAGCTGTTTCATGAGACAAAGATGACAAAATGACATTCTGTACTCTGGTTGTTAAGATCAGGAAATTCTACCAGTATTTTTACCCTACTCTTTTTCAAATACTAAACATTAGGTACACTAAACTTCAGAGTTTGTGCTGACTATGTTAATGATGTATTTAATTCCACAATGTTATTCCACCCAGTCTCTAGGACAAATACGTGTGAACACCGAATAGTTTATCTTTAAAACAAAGTAAAAAATTACACTGAAATTCACCTGTGTGTAGGACAGGCATTTAAGTCTCAATTTGCTCTTAAAACAAAACTTAAATGATAGAAGTTTCACTGGCCTTATTAATATCCTCTGTGTCCATATTTCAGAAGGCATTAAATGATATTCTTGTGTAAAAATTATACTAGTAATAAATCTGAGCTAATAGGGAAAAATTACAGTTATTTAAAAAGAGGCAAAATACCAATCTAGAGAGTACTGCATTCAAAGACATACTTCCGTTATTTTCTCAAGCATTCAATGAAGTGAGCAATAGGTTCTGTTTTATTTCATATCAATTTACCTTTTTCAGCTCCTCACTCCCTTGAGAAACTACTTGTAGGAATCATTGCTTGATTTCTTCTGCTCCTCTGCCTTTGGTTCCATGGAAACCAAGGTAAAATTAGTAGCAGAGAGGAAATCCCAAGCAGCCCTGAGGTAGAAACTTACGAAAGTCACCTTTTTATTTTACAGAACTGAAGAATCACAGAATGCATGATGTTGCAAGGGATCTCCAGAAGTCACCTTGTTCAACCCATTTGCTCAAGCAGGGCCACCTAGAGCAGGTTTTCCAGGACTATGTTCCACTCAGCTTTTGAATATCTCCAAGTCTGAGAATACCTCCTCCATGTCTCTGTGCCAGCGCCCAGTCACCCTCAGAGTGGAAATGTGTTTCCTGAATGTTCAGAT
The DNA here is from genome assembly GCA_013397935.1 of Dasyornis broadbenti. Lineage (NCBI taxonomy): Eukaryota > Metazoa > Chordata > Aves > Passeriformes > Dasyornithidae > Dasyornis > Dasyornis broadbenti. Next base: position 1,629,290 of record VZRN01003153.1, on the reverse strand, counting down.
AAAACCTCCTGTGTTTCAGGCTGTTCTCAATGCATCTGGTCCTGTCCCTGAGTGCCTCTGAAAAGTGCCTGGCTCCATCCTCTTTGCCCCCTCCCCTCAGGTGTTTATATACATAGCTATATGTATATCGTGTCATATATACATACATATATGTATATCATATGTACTTACATGAAGTCCCAGCTCTCTCAGCCTTTCCTCATAGGAGAAACATTCCAGTCTCTTTATCTTGTGGCTCTTCATCAGAAACTGCCACAGGTCCTTGTCTCTCCTCTACTGGGGAACCCGGAACTGGACACAGCACTCCAGGTGTGGCCTTGCGTGCGGTGAGCAGAGGGGAAGGATCCTCCTTTCACCTGCTGCCAGTGCTTTGCTCAATGCAGCCCAGGGTTCCATTGGCCACCTTTGTGCCAAGGGCACACTAGTGGTTGTGTTTGATGTGGTGTCTACCAGAAGCCTTGGTCCTTTTCTGCTGAGCTGCTGCCCCCCCGATCAGCCCCCAGGGTACCCGGGCTTGTTCCTCCCTGTGTGAAGGACTTTGCATTTCTCTTTGCTGGATTGCCTGAGTTTTGTCAGTCCATTTCTCCAGACTTTCAAGGACACTCTGGATGGCAGCTCAACCCTCTTATGTACTGGTCATCCCTCCCAGTTACACACCATCAGCAACCCTGCTGAGGGTACCCTCTGCCCCATCATCCCAGATCATCAGTGAAGATGTTGAACAGGACTGCACACAGTATTGACCCTGGGGTACACCACTACCCACTGGCCTCCAGCTGGACTTTGTGCTGCTGATCACCACCTTTCAATTTGCCTCACTGTCTGCTCATCATCAGCAACAGTTTCTCTATGAGCATATGGTAAAAAACGTCACAAGCCTTACTAAAGTTGAGGTAAACAGACAGTATCCACTGCTGTCCCTTCATTTATCAGGCCAGTCATTTCATCAAAGAAGTTTATCCTCCGTATTTAAAAGGAGGATGTAAAACTGAATCTGTGGTTTGAGGATATAATTAGCTCTCTCTCAGGATTTATGTCCAGAGAAAAATTTGAATATACTTGTGTGTGACAGCCAATGCTTGGAGAGCCACCAAAACTAGACAAGTATCAGTAGCTACACTGTTGAAAGCACTTGGCCAGGGTTCATTCAAAAACCAACAAAACAAAAGAAGCAAAGATGGAAGAAATAGAACTGTCACCATTTAAACAGGTTAGGATGGAAAACACCATTTAATCAACCAATAAGTGCAAGTAGTTAGTTTTGTTTGAACTTCTCTCTGGTGTATGAAACTACTGTGAAAAACTCTGTGGTTGTCATGACATCACTGCCGTATAACGAGAAAAGAGGAAAACTTTTAAGCATGGAGTTGCAGGGAACAGTCTGAAATTTCTGTCCTTTTCATTATCAAGCCATGAGCTAATTAGCTGGAGTAAGTAGGAAAACTTGCCTCATGGCATATTAATTCACAATTCATATTCATGGGGGTTCCTACTCATCCTCTCAAGCATCCTGGACTGCCTACTGAGAGGCAGCATGGTTTGCCCTCTAGTTCTGCCCTGCAGAAAAGTGGGTATAGCACCACTTACTGTGTTTTGAAGTCTAATTAGCTGTTTGCAAAAAGAAGTGGGGTCGGCAGATGAAAAGTGCTTCAGAAATGCAAAATATTATTATTGCTATTAATAATAATAATAATAAAGCACATGCACCAAATAATTATCGTAGCAAAATAACACAGATACTTTTATAAGGTTCCCAAACAGTATGAAATGGATGTTAAAGGGAACTTGGGAAAATACCTTATTTTCCTTCAACAAAACCCCTTGAATATCATTGTTCTTGTTTTTTAATAGATACTATTAATAATACAACTGGCCTTAAATGTTGTGCATAAGCTAGGTGACTTTTCTAAATAGAGAAAATAATACAGCTAATGTTAAAAAGAAAAGTCCATATTACGTTAACAAATACTGAATGTTAATCAGGAGATATTCCAGATTTTCAAGCACTGAATTGGCTGGTCTCTTGAAAAACATGACCTATTTTTAAACACTGTTCTTCAAAATGCTCTACTTACAGTCTTATGTTCAAAGTATTAGGCTGTAAGGTTTGGAACAATCTAAATAATTGATGCTCTCCTAATCAAAAGGGACATACATCAAAGAGAAAAAGCTACAGTTCTGTTCATTGAAAGAGTTAGGCAAACATGGAGGAAAAGAAAAAGGAGTGTCATGACTGAAAACGCAGGCAAACAGGAATCAAATTAATACCAATCTTTTTTTACAGACCACTCCTATCATAAATCCCACAAATTGTTTATGATGAATAATTCCATTGACAACATCGACTAAAAACTGAATCCCAAAGCAAACTAAATTTTCACAAGTCATACTTTTTATCTCTTTGTACACAAGCTGCTAATAGACCCGAATCTACATATTCAAATGCTTGATAGACAAGATTCCAATCCTTCAATCTGTTCTGCCTAGAGTGAATATGTTTTTGTGACAGGTAACTTGATAGCTTGGAAAGTGGTAGCTTGCCTGCATAATAAACATCACTGGTTTAATTTAAAGAAATTAAAAATACATCAGCTAAACTGGTGAAAAGATTGCAGAAATAGAAGAAGGTTTTACATTAATAAATGTACACCAGCAAGAGTTCTGATGTGAATTAAATGGCTCTAAGTTATGTCAAAATCAATTTAGAAATGTCACAAAATATGTCCATCTTAGGATTCACCTCTACTTAAACTCTTCTAGCTTCATATGCAAATCACAACTAGGTATAGACATATTTTAAACCATTCAGTACCAATGGCAGTACATTTCTTTGGATTCTAATGTGATACAAAAAGAAAAATTTATCTGTTGCACATAGGGTAAACCTAGGGTCTGAGAAACCTGGTCTCCTGAAAGATGTCCCTGCCCATGGTAGAGTTTTGGAACTAGAGGATCTTTAAAGTCCCCTCCAACACAAACCATTCTATGATTCTATGATTCTGTGACTTCTAACATGGAAGAATACTGACATCACTTCACCATGGAATATTCTGAATAGATCTTTGAAGGCTACACTATTGTTTTTAATTTATGTTTACAAACTGCACTAAAATAATCCTACCTTCTAAAACACTCCAAGTCCCACAATTTTAATAGCTATACTTCATTAACATTTAAAAAATAATCTATTCAGTCACCACTTTGCATTCTGTGTTTAAGACAATAAAAGAATTATCTTGGTATTTTCTTTATAGAAGTGTTTTAGTTACATCCAGGCACATGCATTTTCACTGGTAGGCATGTATTTTTTGCCTTGGGCTTTTTGCTGGCTTCTGTTACTCTGATTCAAAAGAATAATCTTTTGCTCTTCTTACCTTTCTTCTTTAGGTCACCCTCCCCTTCACTCCTGTTTCTCATGGTTTTTGTCAAGCAAGAGCAAAAAAAAAGGGCTGCTCCTTTTTCCGTATCACTATTGTATATAGACAGCCTTATTAATCAGGAAAGATTAAAATATTCTGAATTATTCTAACATCAAGTTAATTTAAAAATATTAATATGTAGGTTTCAATTTGTTTTATGGGTTAAATCTAACGTTATAAAAGTAACTAACTATTTTGTCCTTTCTAGAGCTTTTATGCAGAGTTCCAATATTTTTTATTGAGTTTCTCAGTGAGCTGTACATAGTGCAAACATATAATGGAGAGTCTCTCAGGTGGGTTCTAGGAGTGCAACCAAACAAGTTTGCTTTGTATGAAAAGCTACTAGACATCTGGTGAGATAGGCCAAAACCAGAGAAAAGTCTTGATGGCACTGTTCCTACACCCTAAGACAACTACACCCATAAGTATTAATACAACAGCTTGGAAAGCAAACTTCTTTTGAGGAAAAAGATATATGAAATGAATTTTTGTCCTTTACAGGATACGCATACATAACGCTTGTTACTATTTGTACACAAGGGGAAAAAGTTCCTGCAACTGTCCTGTAATCACCAAAAATACCAAAAAACCCAAAGGTAAATTTTCTTCTAACCAGAATGTTTTTCAGAATGGGAAGAAAAAAAAGGGTTTGGCATCTAAATTTAGCACTTTCCCTCATAAACACACACACACACACACACACACACACACACACACACACACATTTCCCCCATTTCTCCCTCCAAATCACTCTCAGGCTTTGAATAACACCAAAATAGTAAGTTCCCACTACCTCTAGCTGTCTCCTCTTTCAAAGATGGAGAACAATGGAAGACAGTACAAAAATACCCATGAATTACTAAGTTGTTTTAGAATATGGGCGTAATGTCAGATGATAAAATCAGATTTTTATTCCCAGACTTTAAAAAAGGAAGGTTCTTGGGAATAGTTACAGAATGGACCGCCTAACAGCTTGGTATCTCCCATGTCTTGCACACAAAGAATAAATTAAAACTCTCCATGTAAAAGAAAAAGAGTGTAATGATACACAAAAATGCCTTTTATCACATATTTGGACCTTTATAATAATTTACTGAAGGGAAAGTCAGAGCTACACACCTCTGACTCTTCTCCAAACAGCACATCCCTTTGACTCTTCTGCAAAGCAATGAGAATTGGATGTCTTAAATGACATCCTACGGTCTGTTGCCATCTGAAGCTGAATACAGAGAGACCTACTTGGTTTGTAAAATTTCCTTTCACTTCAGGATGTCAGCATGACACTGTAGTTGTCAGTGAGGGCTGTTGGAAGTGCAGAAATGCAAGATGTAAGGGGAGGACGATCGCTTACAACTCAGTCTCTGGGCGTGCAGCTCAGTCCATTTCTCATTAAATAGGCAATATAGGTCTTTTCTCCTCTACCTGCTCCAAAACATGGAAGATAACTGCTTTTTAATGAAAACAATTCGCTGCAAAATCGTGCCACTCTCTAGAAACTTGTCAGTTATGAGAAGCTGTGGACATATTTGGTGGTCAACATCAGCTGCATTTGCCAATGTATTACTGGTTTGCTTCAAACACAAGACTGCTACCAAGAAACTGAAAATGTTTTCCTTTAGTCCCTTCTCATGCTTCATGCATGAAGTTCCTGACACAAAGTAGAGTACACAGCTCGCAGTTGAAAGGTGGCCGCTCTTCACTGAGGGACAGGTTCACAACAACTATTAAACACTTTTGCCACACAGTCGGGAGCACCTTAATTCTGAGTTTAGATGAACGTGCCTCTCTTTTGCCAAAGGTTAAACAAAATTTGGAGAACAGTTTGTTGCAATCACTGACACATTTGTCACACTTCAAGCCTTACATTTTTTTGTAAATTGCCTGGTCTAGCTTTTCCTATTAGTTTCTACAATACGCTGTGACAGTTTGATAGATTCAAAGCCCTAGCAGTAACTGATAGATCCTTCTTATGTAAAATGAAAATAACTATTTCAAATAAGTTAAATATATTTACACATGCAGAGATATAAAAGAGGTTTTGAGCTTTCCAGATGTGTATTATTCTGTATTGGGCTGCTGAAAAGAAGCTGTGATCTAAAAGAGACGTTATTCAGCCATGCTTTATTTCTCGGCATCTAGTACAGTCTTTTACTTTCCTAGTCAGCAGCATGCCACCTGCTCTTTCATTTCCTCAAAGTAGGTCAGCAGTCAGCCATCAATCTTTCATCTTCATTACAGCTAAATCCTAAAGCCTGAGGCAAATGAACCATTTTAAAGGAGATGCAGTGATAGCTGTGGTATTCTCTCTCTTGTGTTAGCCATTTGCAGCTGAAAAAATATCTCAAAATCCAGATGAAGCTAGCCAACCTTTAACTGGAAAATAACAGGAATGCAAGCAGTTCTCACAAGGTCTTTTTAAAATCCGGGGACCAGTTCCCAAATACAGAAACATGGGGCCAGTCTACACATCATACAATCTCCTTCATATCACTATTAAATTCTGAAATTCAAGTTGAATCATTATCCCCCTAACAGAAGACAATTCTAGATCTTCAACTAATCTAGTGCCTTAGAAACACAGTCTCACTCCAGTGTCTCTTTACTCATAACCAATTTTTAACTATATTTCTCATGTGTCAGCACTCACACATTTTGGATAGTTCATCTCCCCTCCTGGTCTTTAATAGCCAAGAAATTTAGACATAATAACTATATATCCTCCTGTCATAATTTCTGCAAAATTTAGCAAGCCAAATTTTTAGACTTCTCAAGAGAAGTTTTCATGTTTTTTTATTAACCCAACTATTCTTGCAGGTACTATTTCTTTATGTGCTCATTTTTAGATTTTTGATCAGAGGTGACCAGATTTAAAGAGAATTATTTAGAATTTATTAACAAAATTTATGGAAATTAAATTTTCTGTCTAATAATTAGAATCACAGCATCATAGAACCATTTAGACTGGAAAAGACCTCTAAGATCATCGAGTCCAACCATTAACCCAGCACTGTCAAGTCCACCACCAAACTATGTCCCCCATGGCCATATCTACACACTTTTTGAACACTTCCAGGGATAATGATTCAACAACTTCCCTGTGCAGCCTGTTCCAGTACTTGACAACCCTTTCAGTAAAGAAACCTTTCCTAATATCCAATCCAAACTTCCCCTGACTGAACTTGAGGTCATTCTCTTGCCCTATTGATTGCTGCTTGGGAGAGGAGACCAGCCCCTGCCTTGCTACAGGCAGTTGTAGAGAGCAATAAGACCTTGTACATATTTTTACTTACCCATGGAAGCTTTTTGCTTTCACAGCATTTCTGCTTCTGTAAGTCAATGAAGCACAGTGCAGTTCAGCGAAGCACTGAACAGTTATCAGAAATAGAGGTATTTGATAATTTCACCAGATACAGGCCATAGGTCACTGATTTTTTCTTAAACAGTGAAAAACTAAGCAGGGTGAAGCAGACAAGAAAAAGCCTTAAAACAACAAAAGAGGATGGAAGGAAGCCCAAATGAAGTGTATGGATATGCCAGGTGGACAGGGGTGAAACTGCAGGAAGCGTTCACACTGTTTCTGAGAACTCAGCATGATGGAGCATCCCTTTGAAGCGTCTGTACATAAATGTATGCATGCAGCATGGAGGAAACCCAGGTGGAGTTAGAGGTCTGTATGCAGTTGCAGGGCTGCATCTTCATTGGAATCACAGAGCTGTGGTGGGAAGGCTCCCATGACTTGAACGTTGCAACAGATAAATAGGAAGAAACAGGCTGGGGAAGGAAAAACGAAAGTTGCCTGTTACTTGAGATAGCAGCAGGAATACATTAGGCTCTGCCTTGGGGTTAAAATCAGAAGGCAGAACAAAGTGGTGTATGTTGTGGTCAGTGTTGACTACTGATCACCTGTTCAGGAAGAAGTTGCCGGGTTCCCATTCAGACAAAGGGAAAAAGCTTAATGTTTGCAGATCGTGGTTCTGATGGGGAACTTAGCCCTCTGATACATCCTGGAAATATAACACAGGAAACCACAAATCCTGGGGATCTGCGGATTGCAGTGATGCGAACTTCCTGACACAGGTGATGGATAATCTGAAAGCACTTCTCTGGACCCAGAAAAAAGGCAGAAGTGGTGAAGGAGAAGGCTGGTGCCAGCCTTGGCTGCTGTGACCACAAGATGGTAAAGTTTGTGATCCTGAAAGGAGGAAACACAGTAATAGCATGATAACAACACCGGATTACACTGCAGAGATTTTGGCCACCGCACTAAACCTGTCTGAGTTCAAGAAGTGTTTGGACAACACTCCCAGGCACATGGTGTGATTCTTGGTTGGACACACATGGTGTGTCCAACTCCTGCGCAGGGCAGGAGTTGGACACAATGTTCCTGATGGGTCCCTTACAACCCAGCATATCCTATGATTCTAGGATTCTATGATAACTGAATGTGCAGGGAAGTCCATCTGCAGGTGAATCTTGTGAGAGACAAGGGCGCGCAGCATGAAGGACTTCTACAAAGTCCTGGTGACTAAAGACATGGAAGAGGTACTCAGTGCCTTCTTCACCTCAGACTTTACCCATAGTGTTTATCCTGAGGAACTGCAGCCCCTGAAAGCAGTGGGAAGGTCTGGAGAAAAGAAGTTTTATGCTCAGTTAGGAGGATCAAGTTAGGGAACATTAAACCAAGCAGACATACACAAATCTGTGGGACCCAACTGAATGCACCTATGAGGAATAAGGGAGCTGCTTGATGTCCTTGTGAGGCCAGTCTTTGAAAGGCTATGGTGACTGAAGACTGGATAATTCAAAGACCATTGATACAGGCATGTGGAGGGATCAAGGGGGCTACAGGCCAGTCAACCACACCTTAACCCCCGTGATAGTGATAGAAAAAATCCCACTGAGAACCATTTTCAAACACATTAAGGACAAGAAAGGAATTGGAAGTAGTCAGCAAGGATTTATAAAGGGGAAATCTTTCCTGACCAACCTGATAGCCTTCTGTGACAAAATGCCTCCCTGGGCAGATGAGGAGAGAGCAGCTCGTACTCTTCATCTTCACTTGAGCAAGGCTTCCAACACTCTGCTATAACTTCATCAACAAACAGCAGGGACTAGACAAGAGGAGAGGGACTGAAATCTGACTAAACTGCTAGACTCAAGGGATTGTATTATCCAGCAGAGTGATGTTCAACAGGAGTCCAGTCACAAGTGATTTTTCCTAGGGATCAACACTGGCCAATGCTGTTGAAAATGTTAGTGAGGTTAACAGTAGGACAGAGTGCTTCCTTAGCAAGTTTGCAGATGATGCAAAAGTAGGAGGCATTGATAAACCAGATGGTTGTGCTGCTTATACAGTGGGATGATGACAGGCTGGAGATCTGGGCTGACGGGAATCTCCTGAGCAGAGGAAATGGAAATGTCAAGTCCTGCCCCTGGGAATGAAGAACCACATACAGGCTGGGTGGTGTTTGACTGGAAAGCAGTTTTGCAGAAAACGTCCTGGGGATCCTGGCAGAGACCACGTGGCATGTGAGCTAGTAGTGTGCCCATGCATTAGGCAGAGTGTCACCAGCAGGTTGAAGGAAGTGATTCTTTTCTACTCGGCCCTGCTGAGTTCATATTTGGAGTACTGTGTACAATCCTGGGATCTCTACTGCAAGAGCAGGAAGGACATACCGGATTGAGCCCAGGAACAGAGCATTAAAATGCTCCAGATACTGGAGCATCTGACTTGAGAAGAGGCTGAGGGTTGGGGTTTTGCCTTAGACAAGAAGGCTCAGGAAAAACTGAGCATTTTATCCTTGTACATAAAAATAGAATGGGAGGGAGTAAAGAAGAGTAAGCCAGACTTTTGTCAGCAGTACTCAGTGAAAGAACAAAAGGCACAAATTGAAATGCAAGAAGTACCATTTAAATATCAGAAAAAAGCTTTTTTTTTGATGATGAGCGTGTTGAACACTGTAGCATGTTGCCCAGAGAGGTTGTAGAGAGTCCACACTCAAATATATTCAAAACATGATTGGACACGGTCTTGAACAATGTACTGTAAGTGACTCTGCTTTGAGCAGGGGCATTGGACTAGAAAATATCCAGAGATCCCCTCCAGTCTTAAAGATTCTATGATTCTATATTTAATTTCTTAACTTCAGTTTCTTTTCCAGAAGTCAGTTTGTACAAATTAAAAAAAAATTGGGTAAACACTGGCAATCTCTTCCTCTTTATGACATATTAGAGGAATATATTTTCCAATCATAGCTTAACTATCAAGTGCTCTAAAAATATGATATTGTGACATACTTGGAAAAGAATGCAGGACACCTGCTGTCGAGAGTTACATTCTAAATATTCTGCCATCAATGTTCAGAAATGCTGTCTGCAGTTTGTCAGAATGCTCTCTTTATTCTATGAAAACATTAAAAAGAATAGAAATAAAATTACATGCAAAGAGAATTTAAAAAATACAGAGGTATCCCCTCTCTCCATAGCTGATGCATGTAACAACAGATATACTCACAAAATTCCATCTAGCCCAAAATATGTCTCAAGTCCTACCAAAGCACACCTTCCCTGGGGAAGAATCTGAGAAATGCCAAGCCTATAGAAACTCTCTAGAATATTCTATCATCTGTCACACAGTGATTTCTTCAGAGTGAGGTCACGTCTTCTTATTTAACACCTGATAGCTTTTTCTTTCATCAGTGTGCCCAGTCACTATATTAATCCCATGTAAGCTTTTAGGATGGACAAAATTTTGCAGAAAAGTTCTCCATCTGCAATATGTGTTGTCTATTCTTTGAACCTGCCAGTTCCACTTCATGCTCCTTAGCTCCTGTATAGGAATAGACCATGTGCAATCACTTCTAATCACATTTTCTAAACCACTGAAGATTTTATTCTTCCCTGTCCTCATCCATTTCTTTTCCAGACAGAAGCGATCCCAGCCTATTCCTTGGTTGGGGGCAATTCCACACTTCTCAAGGCTCTACATAGCTCTGGATGTTTTCCATCTCCTGAAGGTAAGGAAATGTGCTGGGACTGTACACAGTATAAGTATAACTCCACTTTGGATTTAAACACTGGCATAATATTGCTTTATATCTTTTCCCCCACTTCTTTTCTTATAATTCCTTACCCTTGGTTTGCCTTTTGACCCTACTGTGCATTAAGATGATATTTTCTTATAACTAAGTGCTATTGTATCAAGATCTAACCATCACCCGGCATTTATTTACATGCAGCTTCATCTATTGTGTCATTTTCACTTAAGCCAGAAATCTTGCTTGGCATTTCAATTTATAAAACCAGTGTCATAGTGACTTGTGGAAATTACTTGTCAAACTTCATTATTTTAACTGCTTAAATAATTACTTTGATAATTTCTGATATGGATCTCATTTCATATTAATTAAAATTTTATTAATTTATTAAAAAAAACCACCTCCAAACACTGGAAAAGAGGGGAAAAATATCCAAATTAATACACTTTTGCCCCCACAGTGATCTCTTCCATCTTATTCCAGCCCAATTCCTTTGTAATGCCACTTCTTGTAATGTTGTTTGATGGTTTGCCATCGCACATACATTTCCATTCTGAATGTGTCTCTAGAGTGTTTTAACTGGCTGTTCTTTCTTCTATATTAATGTCTTCAAATGAAGAATATGAAAAAAATTAAAAAAACTGGTTTAAACTGCTCACAGCATTATTGTAAGATTAGATCCCAATGAAAGCATTAAAGATGTGTGCCTTCAACCTAAATAGCAAAGCTGACGAACACCTCCAATTTGGAAGCAAGAAATATTCATTTTGCTTTCATCTGCTGCACAAAGTTACGTGCTAGCTCCATGGTACTATTGCAAACAGAAAATTCCATAGTAAATGGAGCTTTCTATCATTAGCTCTACAAATTTAGGATGTAAGTGTACTGCTCCACTTTTATTTGCAACAGCCCCACAAAATGTGAGAGAACCAATCAGAACATTTAGATTAAAAATTCCTTTTCTGCATAGAAGTAACCAGAAATAAATAACAGAGGGAATATCCAGCATTTGCCTACCAGAATCCAAACCATTGGTTGTTTCAATTATGTTTAGGTCCTCTACCATTCCATAAGAGATTCTTGAAAATTCACATAAACTAGGAGCTGACATATTCAAGACTGACATTAAACAAAAGAGACTCCCTGCTCAGTGCCACTTGGAAAAACACATAGTCATCAAGGTTCAGAAACAGTGGAAAAAAAAATTCTTTAACTGAACATTTGGTCGCCTGGGTTATCCCTGACCAAATACCAGAACTGAAATATCAACAGTCAAAATATTAAATATATATATATGTATATATATAATGTACACATTAACACACATTCATACATATACATATACATCTATATCCAACATACTGAAGTTAAATATTTAGAGAACCATTTTTTCACAAATAGGTGCCTTTTGGAGTATCTCATTCTGAATAGATTAGAAGAGACTCTTCCACACTGGTAAGAATTACAAATTTTCATTTGTTAATGAAAAAAGCAGGCATAATAATTTTAAAATGTACGCATGGTATTTCCATAGAATAAGGATTCTAGCTTTGTAAACTCTAACCTAATATAAAGTGATAAAGGAATTATCAACTGCTTAGAAAGATTTTCCAATCTCTAAAATTCTTACTTGGGTCACAGATGTTTCATGAGAAAGCAATACAAATACCACCGAATCAATGGAAAGCATTGAATAAAATGGGAATTCTCATTAATTAAGTACACAAATCACTTAAATCCAAAATATTATTTGAGATAGCCACGAGTCATTTATAACATAGTCATAATAAGGAAGATATATATTATAGAAGAAATTACATGAGAAAAACTAGGATGGTTAATACAACTTTTCCAGAACAAGTAGCTAAAAGGCAACACTAAGTTTTTTTCAAATGTACCTGAAAATCAAAAAAATTGACCCATGACATTGCTGTTGAGGTGAGAAGTAATGATGATAATAAAATGAAAACTCAGCATTTTCTGTTCAATAGACCACTGACCACCAGCAAAAAAAAAAAAAACAAAACAAAACAAAACCAAAGCCAACAGAGGGCTGCCAGGCAGCTACAGCTGTGGGGACTGGGTTTCTCCCTATATGAGGCACCCTCATGCACTAGAAACTCCTCCACCACTTCCACATAATTAGTTAGTAAACATTTATTTTTGACTCTTACTACAAACCATTAAATCAGGTCTTACCGGGAAGCCTCACACTGACTATCCAGAAGTGTGTCCATACCAAGCTGTGTAGCTTGTGGCTGATCCATAACACTTTCTTTAAAGAAAAACAATGAATGGTTGGATTTAAGCAGTCTCAGCATTCTTGACAAAAACAGAAGTGAGCACCTCTTTTGGGAAATCATCCAATCTGCATCCAGTCTTCACTTTTTCTGCTTACTCCTGACCGATGGTCACCTGTAGTCACATCATCACCAGTCTTTAATAGCTGCTCGAGTGTGGGTAGTGATCTAAAGCTGAGCTGACCTAAGCCACAAGTTTGCTGTCCTTCCACACAGCCAGTTTTATGAATGACCTGCACATTATGGTAGTGAAAGTGAGCATGAGATAAGACTCGTTAAGTGGGAGAGATCATGGACACAGGCAGGAGAAAGCATTATAGGAGGGTAGAGAAGCATGGAAGGAAGGAATACACGTCCCAGAGTACAGCTGCTGGAGATATTAGAACAAAGACAGTTTGAAAGAAGACTTCAGGGTGATTCAGGTCTTTAAAAAGCAAGATGCCCTCTGTTTTAGAGCTTTTAAAAATACATACGCAACTGAAGTACTGTTAATGCATATTGGTCCCATTAATAATGTGGTTAACAGCTGTTATGCATTTCTTCTCTTTTATCCAGGGAGAGAAGTCTATACAGGAGGGTATTTTAAAATAAAAATGCATTTGCATAAACACATTCTGCTGGATATTATTGCTGGAGAAAGCTAATTGAGAACCAATGCTTGCTTTTGCACGAATGAAATTTGTGATAATCTGCAATTTTTGTAGAAAAGTTCATTCTAGTGTTTGGCAGAGCCAGAAAAAGGTTTTTTCTCACTTGCATATGAAAAATACACTTAAATTTTAGAGTATGCTTATCAGAGAAGAAACAATTTTAGCCTCTAAAGCAAAGAAATTTGACATACCTAAAATATAGTCATAAAAAGGCTTTGATTTACTACCATATAGCAAACTCAAGCAGAGAATGGCCCAAGGCACTTGCAGAAAATGTCCTGTGTTGATACTAGCACGTTCTTTTTTTAAAATAGTTTTCAAAATATGACTGCATTGCTTTGCTAGGGAAGGACAGAGTCTTCAAGATTTGGGCACAAAAAAGCACATTGCTTACAGATGCTGCTCTGTAAGAGAGCATGGCAGCAATGAGGAAGCCAGGAGAACTAAATGCAGAAGTGGAATGACCTGTACTGCACAGACATAAAGAGAATGGCTTTGTTCAAGGAAGCTCTTCTTCAGACCCTCTGCACACCAGCACAAAGTCTGGGTTCAGTTTGCAGCACTCTGCCATCTGCTTATTGCCTGTTTGTGTGTGCCCTTGCTGTCCAGCCAGTTCTCCCTGTCGCCCTGGGTATGTTTAGAAACAGGAGCGCTCCACCTGGCACTTCACCTCAAACAAAAAGTACATCAGCTCCTATTAAGTTTGAGCAGCACTGAAGCGATTTTAGTGCAAAGCCAAGGTGCATCTTTTGAGTGAGAGAGGACTACTTAATGGTCAAGCACTGCATAAAGATCTTGCGGCAGGGGACTCAATGACTTGCTTCTCCAAATTGACAACAGGAATAATCACTGCCATTAATCCATTCCGGTACAATTTCTTGCCCATCACTCAGGACATTCTAGGTGAACGACACCATCTGAAATTACCTATACCTACAAACTGAGGCTTGCCTTCTCCATAAGGTTGCTTATGATTGAAAGAATGGTTTTAAAGAAGCACCAGGATATCCAGATTGTATCTTTTCAGTATCAGCCTATTTAAACATTTGAAGGAACAACGGAATATTCTTCCCCCAAAGAGGTATTAATTACATTAGACAATTTGCTATCCTAAACAGCTACTTTAAGGCAGAATTGTCTATTTTCAGAGATGTCTTGTGGAAGGATTTTATTGGTATCTATTACAGTCTTAGCATATTGATGGAGTAATTCATTATGGTTCGTTTTATCCATATCAGCATTTGCTTTAGGACATAAGCATTAAAGTCTGTCTTTTTTTATACAGTGGTGCTGCTTCCAGAAAACAAGAGAGATGCTACAATACTGGAAAGGGTTCAACGTTGAATACACAGGATAAAATGCAGCAAGGAAGATTAATCTGTTCCTAGACTCTGTTTTCTGGAAATTTCCTCATCAGGTTTTGGTGTTTGATGGAGAGAGATGGAGAGTTTTCTTCTCATTTTTTGCTTCTGATATTAAGAACAGCTCAAATCACTGAAAAAAAGAGCAAAAAATGTTCCTGTCTGGATTATAAAGCCTGTAATCTTGACACTCAATATGCAGTTCAAGTAAAAATGTGTCCAGAGATTGCAAAGAGACTTATCTCTGAAAGAAGAAGGTAAACATGTGAGGAGAAGAGCTTCTATGACCTTGCTAATGCGCTACTGCTTAACAAATGCTGAAATATCCTAAAGCCAGGTATGTTTTGTATTTGGTAGGGTGTTCCTAACTGCCAAAAAGTATCAGTGTTGTCCTATACCAACACTGTAGTCTTATAACGGGGCATAAAATCAGTGTTAACTTTGGCTCTGGCTTCAGGTTTCAGACGAATAAATCTGAACTATTGTATCCTAAGTATTCGAAGTTTGAAGCGAGGAAGTGCCCCTGCATCTATCATATACTGAGTCTCCTCGGTGAATGAACAAAACTGTCACAGTGCCTTCTGTGTGAAGCAGCCAGGTATCCCTGACAGATGATATGTCTGCTGCTTTTCGTGGTGGTTAGGTGGTGAATCATTCACTGGTTGTCTCACACAGCAACCTCAGCAGTGTTGCTATCATAAGGGTAAACGGCTGCTTCGGTCCATGTGTATGTATTGACTTGTTGGAGTTAGATATCTGACATCTGATTTCCTTTCTTCCAATAGACTAATTTGCTGAGGACTAGGGATTATGCCTTAAAATCCCAAAGCGGAAACAATTGTGTGGATTTCCAAATGCAGTTGAAAGGATGGGTCCTGTTGGGTACTTCTGGCAGCAGAGCCCTCAGAACTGGAGGAGCTACAGGACAGCAGCAGTGACAAGCCAGAAATGTGATTACATAACAGCAGCACAAGTAACAATACTTATATAAAAAAAATCCCTCCGCTATCATGCTTCCATATTCCAGAACAATACTTCCACTCTAAAAACCATAATTCCATACTAAAATCAGTGTTGCCCAACAGCACAAGCATGAAAACATCCAGACAAAAATACTGAGGTTGAGTCTGAAAGTGTGTGAGGAGAGTAACTGAGTGGGCCATATGATGACAAGTGGAATTTGATCTCAGTAACTGTAACGCCACTGTAAAAACAGTGGAACTACTTATACATTTTCTCAGAGTCATAATTAGTTCATGGAAATGATCTGGGAATCGCTTTGACAGTGAAGTCCAAAATTTTGTTCAGTGGTGTGCAACAGTGAAAAATAATAGACTAAATATATGGAAGAGGATGAATAATAGATAAAACACATTACACCACAGATCTTCTAAAATATGCAATATTAGTCACCTTAACTAAAAAAGATGCTTTAGAGTTTCTATGTCATGCAAAAAAGAGCTTAATAAGATTGGGACTGTCTACCAAAGACGAAAAGAGGAAAATAAGGTCATAAACGCACAGATTCATAGTAATTATTGGTCCTGCAAAAGGAAATGTGGAAGATTCAATTTTCTTTTTTCTTCCCTAAAGGAAAAATAATGTATGTTCAAGGAGACTGAAAAGCAACATTTCCAAAATGGAAATGAAAAAGGAAGTTCTTCACACAGTTTCTAGTTAGCAATTACAACGAACTGAGCGAAGTTTGCAAGAGTCAAAACCCCCTGACATTTACGGGAATATCAAAATTGTTCAATTAGTGAGAGTTTAAAAGAGTTATGAGCTACACACAACTGCTTATTTCAAATCATTACTCATTATGAATCATGGCTGAAATTTCAAGCATGACAGATGAACTTTCAGATGTGCACTACACTTTTCTGGTATCCACCTCTGAAAGAATTTGGGCCACTTATTGTTTTAAACAAGCTGCTAGACAAGAGGAGTCTCGTCAATGATAGTGGTTCCCACATTCCTGTTTTTTGAGAGGCAGAATTAAAATTGGAATTTTTTACTGAAGAGGAATAAGTATCAGCAAGCCTCATCTTGTTAAGTAGCTGAAGTGGCAGCCATTCATCCTGCCATTTTGGAACTGACCCTGGCCTATTTCCTTATTTTTGCCAATTTGATACATGTTTCCATGGGAACAGAAGCAGGACTAGCCACCAGCTGAGTCAATCTCCCAGCTCTCACGTTTTGTTCTGTCTCCTTGGAAACTGATGTCAAATGAAAGAGAGAAGTAAACCAGCTTTTACTCTTCAGTATTTACTCTTTCTTTGGACCCGCACTAGATCCTCTGGGCCGGTGGAAGGTTTACAGATGACTTTAATGGCCATTCATTTTCCTTCTCTCTGGAGCTTCTGCCAGCCACCGGAGTGTCCCAGCAGATGCAAGTAAGAGTTCTCAGTTTCAGCCACTCCTGGCAGGCCGCCTGCTGAGAGCTACAATGGCAGGGTTTGAAAGCAGACTACAGATTTCAGGAGACATTTGGCTCCCACAGTCTGTAATATTTCAAATTGGAAGGAAAGAAATTAAATTCATTTAAAAAATAGTAGGGGAAACAGATGGGCGTAATGATATTTAGAGAACAAATTGTCTAACAAGCTCTGACCTGCATTAGGCTGAACACCCCCAGAAACTACTTCAGCCAATTAAATTCTTCACTTCATATCACACATTTGACAAAGTTCTCTCTAATCCAGCTGTCAGCTGACTGAACGGCACAATGTAAACAAACCCCCATAAACACATCTGTTTATGCATATATACATATGCAGAAAGAGAAAAGAACGTGATCTGATTGTTTCAAAATGGCAAAGAATTCACATAAATCTACCTGAGGGCGTGAATTTGAACCAGACATCTTCACCAATTCCATACCAGGGTTACTCCCATATTACGATGTGAATACAAACACCCCCCTACGCCAGTCCACCCCACCCCGCACTCCTCCGTATATAATTTTGGACCAAAGTATTTTGCAGTTCCTACAACAGCACTGTTAATAATGAGTATGAATATTGAAGAAAAAAACTACATCTGGGCAGTTGAATCCAAATGTTCACATAACTTCCATTTTAAAAATGTAGAGACAAAGCAGTTTTACAAGACAAAGCATGCTCTAAAGAAAATTTCCTGTTTGATGGCCTCAGCTCTTAGTTAACTAGTCCATCAGTGTATAGCACCATGCTCACCTTGGACTTTCACACAGAACATACGCACTTCTTCCTGAGTATTCTTTACATCACATCTCAGTTATTTTTGCACAACTCTCACTTATCATTGACTTTGTATTACTGTAGTGAGTAACTTTTAGAATTGTATATTTATATATAGTTGAATTCATGTACAGTCCAAATAACAGTTCAGTAGTATTAATTTCTTCAGGTTCTAGAAGCAGTTCCACAGAAAAGACAGTAAGATACCCAGGAACAATATTTATTCTTCCAGTGCTGTTGAACTTACATCCATCTACTGAGGATATATTCAACACATCTGGGTGCTCAGAGAGCTGTGTCAAGCCAGCTAACGTGATTTTGTTCTGGATTAGTAATTTAAATGAAAACCTTGGGCTGTTGTAACTCTTTTAAGCCAGGGTTTTCTATCTTATTCAAAAAGGTGCAAGATGTACTCAATTTATTTAATCTATTTATAGGTTTACTCCAGCTGAACTTAAATCTATAATTCCATTTTCCTCTATATCAGAAAGACTACCTCACAAATAAGACAACACTTAGGTTTGCTGTTGCAGCTGCAATGAGGACAGAGCATTTCACTTTCTGTCGAGCTTCGCAATGTCTGTCCAGAGTTCTTCCCAATCAGCCCTCATTTATATTTTCTGAAATAACTTGGTATAACCTCTTCCAGTGAACAATACTGGTACCAGCACAAAGACTGGGACTTGTCCAGAAGGACTCTATCCCTCCTTACTAGAAAATGAACTTTTATTTACTGTCTAGTTCTGTTTCCTTATTCTAAAGAACTTCATACCCATTTGAGGGTTTCTCTCTTATTCCATGTCTATTTCCTTTCTGTGAGAGCCTTTGATGAAAGAAATTGATGAGTCCCTTTTTGGAGACCTAGCTGGCTGTGTCAGCTTCTATTCATGTCTGCTGCCTTCTTCAAAGGACTTCACCAAGTTTTAATGACTTGTTCCTTCACAAGAGCGATGTCAACTCCTCCTCAATGTAGCGTATCAATTTCTAATTCTACTCCTGATTATAATTTTTATAAGTTGGCCTACTACATTAACTTACAAGTTTAAGGTTTCTTCTCTGTCTTGAAAACATGGCAAGATATTTGCAACATTTTGCTCAGATATCAAAGCAGTTCTGAGCTAACGATTACATACTGTTGTCAGTAGTTTGACTATTGTGGCTTTGAATTGCTTTAGAAAGCCTGGGAGAATAGAATCTTTTTTCAATTGTTTTATTTCTGGTCAGTTTCTCTATTCCTACCAGCAACTCCAGTCATTCCTCAGTGAGTTCATCAAAAATTCTAGCACAGCAATCTCCACAAATCCTTCCACTAAGAATTTTGCTGAACAAAGCAGCGAAGCAATAATTTAATCATTCTACATAGCCTTATTTTCTGCAAGTAAAGATCTGCTATTCTGCTTATTTATTATTCCCAAGATTCCATGGCAAACTTCCTGCTACTGGTATTTACAGAAAGATTTATTATTCATTTTTCATTCATTGTAAGATGTTTTTTTAGACTGCTTTATTGTCTTCTACATTTAGCTTACCAGACTTTATGATCCTGTATATTTTCCCCATTTGGATACTTTTTTTTTTTCTTTTTAATGATATCTTCCTGCTGTTTTGTCATGCTGTGTCTTTTCTTTTTCAAGTCTTTCTTGATGTGTGGCATGAATTTACTCTGTGTCTCAAATACGAAGTTCTTAATACTCTCTAGACCACCTGTGAAGATTTTACTCTCTGCAGTTTTCTCTTTAGACTCTCTTTAAGAGGCTTCCTCAATTTAATGTTGTTCTGCTTTCTGAAGTTGAGTACCACTCTGTGGATCTTTTTCGGTTGTTGCTTCTTCAAAGCTATCAAAGCTAAGAACAATGGATTTGCAGCTACAGAAAACTCAGATATCAAGACTTTGGAACAGATTCTGTGTGCTATTCAGACTGAAATCAAGGGGTAATTCTCTGTCAGTGGGTTCTCTAATCTGTTGAATTACAAAGTACTTAGTCTGAGCAGCAAATTTGTTCGGTTACATATCCATTTTTTTCTGCTTTTGCTATGTTTATGAGTCCCTCGGATCAGTCAAAGCTGACATTCTGGCTTGTTGTGTAGTCATATGTGTCTGGGAGCATAGTTATACACTTGCAATACATAGGAATTTTGTCTCACTCACTGAAATTATTAATTTGGTAATATGAGTTGACTTTTCTTTAACACGCTGCACTGCTCTGACACTGATATGGCCTACTAATCTTTCCTGCATATTGGTATTTTTGTTATTGCAACATCCTCATGTAAGGTTTCCTCATATTGGTTTCTGCATTTCACATCTATATCGATGCTAGAAGCCCGAATAGGACATGTCTCATTGATGTCTTTTTCTCTTCTGTGTCTTCTAAAATGGCACCTCATTCAGATTTTTTTACTCTGTTTATTACTATCCCAGGACAAATTAGGATGAAATCTTAAATACTGGTATTCCAGATACCAGAATGAAGTTTATTTTTAAATATTGATAATGCTATCATAAGAATGCATAAGAGGAAGCATCACAGAAATAAATACTTCATTGGTTCTAAGACATCAAGGAATGCAAAGGCTGCTGCCCTGGGTAAACATGTTTTAAAATTCTACAAGAAATATTGGCATCCAGTATGCAAGGTACTACTTTTATTGAATCTAACACTAACACAAGATCTTTTTACCCTGGGAATTATAAAATGTAGTCCGTTTCCCGTACAAGTTATTATTTATTAAACATTATCACTGTCTACCTTCCAAGGCCACAGAGATCCAATCTGTTTCATAGATATTTGTGTTGGGAAAAGAAAAGCGAGTCAGAGGCTTTCAGGCTAAAGTGTAGAGTAAGAGTTACTATGCCACAAAATCACAGAATATTCTGAGTTGGAAGGGACCCACAAGGATCATCAAGTCCAGCTCTTAGGTGAATGGCCCCTATGGGGACTGAACACATGACCTTGGCATTATTAGCACCATGCTCTGACCAACTGAGGTAATTATGAGCAAGAGGTGAGTGTGAGTGCGTGTGTACACACGGACCCTTTCAACTGTACTAAGTACATAATTGAATTATGATATGGCTATGGCACAGACTCCACTTTCTAAAGGATTTTGCTATTTCAGACTGTGGTTTCATTCCAATGTAGCTGAGCAACTGAAATTAGAGCAAGCTGTTTTCCTAAGCGTTTTTTGTCTTGTGGCTGTATCCTCTTTGGCTAAGAGTGAAGCTCCCCTGTAGCGGGTCATTTAAAATATCTATGTTTAGACAAGGGGATAAACTCACTCTGTGACCCTTCCCTTAGAGGAGACACTACCAGAACCTCTCCTCCATACAGCTGGCAGTTTCCATCAAACCTGTTGCAGTGCTATGTCCCTAAGAGCTGTATCTACTCAAATCTGTCAAATTTGACTGAAACAGGCAAAGTTTGTTAAGCAGTAGGAAAAAAACCACAGAGCACACTAGCACATAAACATTGCCTTCTTAAGAAACCAGGTTGAAATCCAGATGCTTGGAAAAAAATGGTAGAGCCTTACTATCGGGGCAAAGTTCTTCCGCAGCCACATCGGCAGAAGCACCGTAATTCCTCATGGGCAGTAGGGCCCAAGAGCCCAGCCAACAAGACAGTGAAGGAAGGAAGCACTCCAGTTCACATGACTGGGAGAAACTTAGTCTGGCAGGAACCTACCTCAGATCTGAGCATAACCGCAGAGCATTTTGATTATGAGAAAAAAAGTGAATTATGATGGAAAAAAGCAAATTCCTAGTTCAGCCCAAGAAGAACTTAGTGAGAAAAAAAGTGATCGGTCTCTCCACTGGTCTGAAAAATTAGCAAAAAGAGAAATATTACAGTCAGTGCAACTAGGAAAACAGACGAATGGAGGTAACATTATGGATTAATTCCCTTTTTTTTTTTTTTTTTTACACTTCTGCTTGAAGTTGAGAAGCACTTTGTGTCAGTAAACACTTTTGCATTGGGTGAAAATCAAGCCTACAGTACTCTTAGGAAATGTATGTAGGGGCACCCTTACAGTTCTTCTGCAGCATACAGTTATGGAAGTTTTAAAGTCATCCCTGCCTTGGTCTTTAACCTGTTTGCTCTTATCCAGCAACTTTATTGTCTTATATACCATAAACTACTTCCCCTATTGATGACTGGACAATCTGGATGCTTTATGGTTCAGTCATTAAAACTTTTAACATGGTGTCTTATGGCAGCCATAGATGTGCTTTTCCTAAAGAAACCATACCTGTGGGGTCAGGATGCCAGAAACCAGTCTCAAAACTGACAGACCCAACATCCCATACAATTTCTGCCTTCTGTAAGGGCCAGAGAGTCTCCACAAATGCCTTAATTTCCCTTTGTATTTTTAGATTTAGATTACCTATCCTCAGCTTTTAAGGCATGGATTGCATGGACTTTGCAAACAACTCCAGAAAAGCAGCCTGGATTTTTAAATTCTGGATTTAAGAAATCTTTAAAAAAGTTTTTGATAATTTACTGCTGTTCATTCATTGAAAAGAACTATTTTGTGAATAATAGCAAACAGCACAGGACATTACCAGTCTTTAGGCTCCTGGTCTTGGTTACTTTGGTTGACATGTTTGTAAAGACACAACTAACAGAAGGCCACCTGATAGAAGCCAAATGCAGAACTATCACGTAGGAATCTGATGAGTATTCATAAAGAGCACTCAAATGGTTCATTAGCTAGAATGACTGATTGCATTCATGACTTTGGAGCCTACATTTAGTTTAGTCTTTATCACTTGGATTAGCATTAACTGACAGAAATAATCCCTTTAAAATTATTTCACAGAAGCAAGTGGGACAAGAAATATCTACTACAAAATATTCCTGAAATAAAACAGAAACGTGCCACCAGTAGTGTCACTATGTGACAAGTATTTTTCGAACACAGAAAAGATAATATGTGCTCAAACTCAACTAAAGAATTCACCATTACACTTTAAAAACATAAAAATTAGAAAAGAGCACAATAATAATAATAATAATAACAACAACAAAAACAATAATAATAGCAGCAAAGATAATTATCATTTACTTTCACTCAGGAGTTTTTGAGACCTGAAGAGGTGTGCTTCAGGAAAGAAAACTGCAGTTCACCTCACTGATTTTATAATAACATATTTTATGCACATACAATAGTTTAATGACTATGTTTGCTAGCGCAATACTTTTGTTTGCTTCCGGCCCCAAAATCCATAAGCTTAAAAAACATTCTGCGTAACTCATAGTAATAGCTAAGAGCTCTAACAGTAAGTTCAAGTCAATTCTATGCTGAGGGCTCAAAATATTAAACATTTTCATTCGGTGAATGTCACTTTTCATGGGCTTATAAAGCTCCAGGAGAATTTCAGTTCTTGTATAAAGTTCAGGCATGTGGTGTGCAGCCCTGTGGTCTGGGCAACCCCAAACGCGGAAAAAACACACTAAGTTTTTAGTGTTATACATTAGATGATCAAAGAATACAGAGAAGTTCAGATGGAAATTGCAATCCTTTAAACCTGCAGTAAACATTATTTTTCAAATATATGCTATTTGATAACTTCATAGCTACTGCTGCTGCCTATGGATATTTTGCTCTAGTGAATCTAGTAAGACTGGATATCAGGATCTTTAGTTTGGATACGAAATAAAAAGTAAAATTCCTTCTATCTGAGAATATTTTAATTGGATTTTGTGACTACTTGTGATAATGTATTTGAGTTAGATGAGCGGAGAAACTGTTAACAATACTGACAATTGAAAAATTGGTTACAATACAGTTGGAGCGAAATGAAGTAAACAAGGCACTCAACAAGCTGCTATGGCTTCAAGCTATGCACTTCAAGCTAGAACTGTCTCCAGAAGACAAATCTGAGTTACATTTTCCATTTTTTATTGACAACTGCATTAGCTAGGGAGTCTTTTAAACTCTAGGGAATGAGTAAGAGAAATCCTTTCATACTCTAAAATGATTTCTTCAAAGGCATTCCTTGTAGTTTAAGAGGCATTGTTCTAGGGCATCTTCTACAAATTATACTCAAGTAAAAAGTAACATCTCCTAATAAAATTCCAGAGCTACACTCCAAAGCAAGAACAAAGCAAAAGCAGTGGAGTAAAATAGCATATCTGTTCTTGCAAATGATAACATCAGAAGAGAAAACTACTGTTCTTTTTTTACTGATTGATATGTATTTGAGAAAAGACTAATGCTTCTAGATTGTCCTCATACAATCTAGTTTTCAGATATCACCAGTTTCCACGCTGGAGGCAATAAACTCTCAAACACTGCAAATCTACATACAGATTTTTTTTTTTTTTCCTAGTTCTGAATTGTTGCTGCCATGTTTCTTGCTGTCAGTTTGTCCAGAAAGCTCTACTTCAGTTCTGCTTCTAGAAACCAACCAGAGCGCTGGAGAGTGTGTACAGTTGGCATCAAGCTATTACCTCCCGCCTATCAAAATTGCTAGCGTGACCTTTCTGGGAATACCATCAAAAGAGGAGCAATCAGTGTGGGTGCACACACATAAAATTACTGAAAATAAATACAGTGGTAGGTAACATAATTCCTCACCATCTCCGCAAAGAATGCAGTCTAAGCAGTGACCTCTCCTGCACCTATCTTGAATGAGCTCTTACTGAAATCCACTAATGCGTTCTGATAATCTATTATTTATTGCTACAGACTCTAATAGAGAGCCTTAGCAGAGGACTCTCCTGTGTTTACAACCCCTTCAAATAAAATCTCTCACAAGTGACAGAAATGTGGCACCTCCAACTACATACACAATTTCTCTTGGCTGCAGTTGTTTCTTTTCTATTTGGTTTTAAAAACCAGAACCCTTTCTCCCATAAAATACACAGCTTGATTTGCTTTCATTTTACCTAGTGCATCTTTAGCTTGGTCTTACAGAAAGCTGTAGATACTGATATGCAACCATAAGTATTACTTGGGCTTGAGGACATACCTCCATGTTATACTTTTCCACTGTCCTCCTCAAAGGATCCACAACCTGCCAGCAAATCAGGATACAAAGATCAATCAGTAGCATCCCTCCAACTATCCCCAGTAGCTTCTGGTCTTTAATGATCTGGAGAGACAGAAAAA
>VZRN01003153.1:1527596-1604181 GCA_013397935.1 Dasyornis broadbenti | reverse complement strand
AAAAAAAAAGAAAAAAGAAGGAGGGAGATTCCCATGAGCCACAGATAGACCCTGTACAGCTTTATTCCTAAATAAGGAGAAAAACACAGGTTGCTAATAATAAAGGTTTGTAACAATGAACAAAGAAAAGAGATACAGAAAGATGAAAGCATGACAAATGATTTTAGTTCATTTCATGGTTATTAGAAGTATCTAAACTGCTTTCCAACTTCTAAAAAGACTTTGGGAGGACTCTTAAACATTAATATGGAAATCCAGGTTTAATAGTAACTCCTGGAAAACGAGAAAAATGTATTCTACGGAGCTACTACTGTGTTTATGCATGCAAATGTGGAAAAATGTTCATCAGCCTCTCAGAGTAGCAGGAGTTGAGGTAGTTTTCACTAAGATTTAGTGCTCACTTCTTCATAACCTTCTTGGATGTGGAAAACACAGAAGGTATCAAAAATTTATTTTGGAGGTTTTTTGTGTCTGTGTGTTTAATATTTGCCTCTGTTACCCAGGGAGCAGAAAGGAATGATGTATTTTTTCTATATTACTAAGGTCAGAGGTTTTAATGCACATCAAGTGTAAAACATACTTTTAATTTTGCTAGGGTTTTAGGTTCAAAACAGAAAAACAAGAGTTGCGAGCCAAACTACGTACTACAGTATTTTATAACTGCATGCAATCCCTACGTCATTTCTACTGTTGTACACATACCAACACAGAAAAAATACACCGCAATTACATCATTTCAGGCACAAAGTTATAAGCATGTTGAAATATCAGGCTTAAATTAATTTTATTTCAGTGCTCTTGAGCCTGTGGTCATGCTTTCTTAATTAATATGTATCTCTCTTACCAAGAACACTCATCCAATAGTCAAAAGTTATTGCCAAATTGCTTTAACGTGAACAAACACACATATTTTTTTTCCAAGTTTTCATTCTTGGAAACAGTTGACTTAATCCGAATGAAATATTCAGAAATATTAAGCCTGAAAAGCTTAATAAAGTTGTGATTATTTCAGTTCAATTTGATGAAATTGTTAGGATTTTGAAAATGCATTAAAAAGCCAGAAGTGTCAGCTAATCTTAATACAGGCAAGGTTAGTATTCCTGCATAGAATAAATTGTACTTGCATTAAATTCTTATCAAGCTGAAGGAAATGATAAAAATGAAGAAAATTTGAAATAATGTCATAAGAACTTTAGAAAGTCTGGTTTTCATATTGTTTGGTGAGATACGTTTTTTTATTTTGAAAGCTGTTTTGGCAACATTGTGCTCCACTTTGTGTTAATCTGCTGGTTTGTTTCATAGATAATTTGGAGTAAACTAAGAGTAAAATAAAGGCTAGCAATCAGAATGTGTTAAAGGACTCGAAGCTTTATTTTCATTTCCTGACACCAGTTATTTAAATCCATGTAGCTACCATCGCCATAAAGGAGTGGAAAATGATGCTTTCCACATGTGTGCAGCAGTAATGGAGCAGTACATCCATCTCATCAGAGGTAGCACAGCCATGCCTGGAGACGGCAGGTGAAGGTGGGGGGTGCAGCCTTCACGGTGATAATGTCTTGCTGCTGGATGATTTGGCAAGGAGAACTTTGCAAGGAAAAGGTGCCTTGGTGTGATGTGCAGGGGGAGGAAGACTGTTGAAATGTGTTTCTTCATTAAGCTAAAATGAAAGCAGATATTAAGGAAAGATTCTCAGACACTGGGTCCCTTGTCTGCCTTGGGAAAACAGAACCGTGCCTGACCTTTTCGCTGTTTATTAAGTGGCAATCAAAGCTGAAAAGGAACAGGTTAGCCTTTGTAAAAATAGCCCATGGATTTTTTAATCTCCTTTTTAATGCCAGCAAACAGGCCTTGGGTGGAACATACCTGGTACTGCTCCTATTATGAGTGGAGACATGGAAGAGAAAACCATGGGGAGTCAAGTCCAAAGAGAATTTGGATTTAGATGAAATATAGACAATTCAGCTTTCTTTTTCTTCCTCTTAAATGGCTAGGGAATTTGTTGTATTGGCATATTTCAGTTGGTCTTTTGTTTTTAACTGATGGAGTTTATTTTACTGAAGTTGGCTGTTGAACTACTATGTGTTTAGCCTTTCTCAGTAGTCAGTGGGCAGGGAAGCCTTTTAAGGACAATTCATCCCACCTATCTTGGTGGGTACGATTTAAGGTCAGAAAAAGTAGTGTTCTGAAACATATCCCTCCCTTCCTCACTCCCTGGCCCCCAAGACGAGGTGAAGACAATTAACTAAAGCTAAAAATATGAATTTGACAAACTTAAAGTTATCTTGAAGTTATCTATCTGAAAGTATCTTGCCAGAAATGTCTCCCTCTGCTTTGATATGCCAAAAAGGTTCCTTGAAAAATAACCCCAAATATTGTATCTTTATAATGAAAACAGTGCACATTTTACCTAGGATAGGTAAGTATCTCATTGTCTTCCATATTTGTATGGACTATATTAATATTGAAACTAAGATTGCATTGGATGCAGATTTACCAACCCCAGGCAATATTAATCAAACTGGTACAGCAATACAAGAAGCAAAAGAGTGAAAGGATATTATTAAAAGCAGTAATACTGATCATCCACTCACAGGATCAAAATAAATTGCTTCCTATTCATGATCACATTGCTAATGTGATCACATCACTTCTCCTTGCTCTTGTACATCTTTCATTCTTACCTGACCTCACACTACTGCAGATCGATATTTTAGCTCACTTGTAAGTTTGGTGATCTTTTTTTGGACACGTAGTTATCAGAAAAAAATAAAAGTAGAGATACAGCAAACAGTGGAGCTCTTCCTTGGATGCCTCTTGGAGTAATTTCTCCTGCATTACTCTGCCCTTTTCTGGACAGAAGGGGAGTTGTATAATAGCAGCTGTCACTGGCAGCGGGTATTATTCATCCCTTGCTTCTGCCAGACAGCCAGGAAGACGGCAAGTGAAAGAAAGCCCATAAGATAACCTAAGTGACCTGCACTACTCTGATGAGCTCTGTAAAACACAGTGGTTCTGGTGCTACTGTGGGCTGAGAAGGCTGAATGCAGGGCACCTGGGACTGCCTCCCACACCCATCACAGTTCTGGTCTGTCTGTGGCAAAACCACTGCTGGAATACAGCTCTGAAGCAGAACTCTCCACCAAAATGTTAGCTTTCAGAACGAGACATTGAGGGTCAATTATTTGTCACTTCTGCCAATCATTAGCAGCTTGTCCTAACAGAGCTTTGCCCTGAGAAATGCCACTGGTATATCACTGACAGCATATCTAAAAGGCTTGCTACTCTGCCCCTTCCACCTGCAGGAAGCCCAGCTTTCCCTCTCCCCAGCCATCACTCCCTCCCACCAGAACTCCTTAAGTTCAGTACATTCACTCCTTGGGAAACACCAGATGCACTGAAGGAGTCTTGACTCAGATCTTGTGAATCCAACAAATTCTCTGTCTGACAAAAGAAAGTCACGAGCAACTGAGGCTCCTCACAATCAAATATGTAATTCTTCTTTAAGAGGAAGGTTCTCATTTTTTCCCTTTTAATTTTCCTTCTAGCATACAGTAAATCAGCCTTTGAAGAAATGCATGGTAGCTAATAAAATCCATTTTTGCAAGTACTCCTGAATCCTTGCTGAAGCCAAGCTCTCACACAGCAGCATCTGTGAGTCATATTTTCTACCATCTGTGATTGGATAGGTGAATCTGTCTCATCCTGGCAGATCTGCACACTGTTATAAATGCCACTGCTACCAGTCTGGACTGTATATCTGGATATGAAGCGATCTGTCCTCAAAACAAATTCACTCAGAACAAAAGCTGGTAGGCCATTTTCTTCTCAGCAACATCGCTGTATGAGCAAATCAAAGTTATTCTGAAAACTCGTGACCATGGAGACAGATCAAAGTCCTTAGTCTCCACAGACCTTGCAGTCTGATCACAGCAGATATAAAATCTGCCTAAAACTCTGGGATAAAGTTTCTGCTCATGGAAACTCTAGAGGATTTTCTAGAACTATGACAGGCTGTACCACCTGCTACGGTAACATCAAGTGTTGGTTTGGTTAATTCACAGACCTTTTCATTTGCTTTGTAAAGCATATCCATTGTGATCGGAAGGACCCTATCATCCACCAATTTGTGGGGTCACCTGGCAATTTGGCAATCGACAGTAATAAACATTAGGTTTGTTTTTTAAAATAGTTGTGTTAATTTTGTTATTTCTTACCTTACTAGAAACCAACTCTGAAAATGTTTATGACATAGACATAAAGTTGAACTCCATTCTAAACCAGGAAGAAAGAGTCTTGCATAGGAAGACTTACCCTTTTTTCCAGGATGCAACATTAGTTTTGTACTCTCTCAATTCCACAAACAGCTTTCCAGCATGACTGAAGAGTTTATTTACTCCTGTCTTTTCTTCAGAGTTAGTTTCCTTGTTACCAGGTCACCTCCCTTTGTCAGAATAAAATATCTTTAAATTTAAATCTATATTAGCTAAATCTTTATGGTTTGTTTGTTTGTTGAGTTTTTAATTGAATTCATAGAAACATAGAAAGGCTGGGAGTGCTTTTGCATTTATTCATAGGTTTTGATATAAATAGATATATATTCTTTTTAGCTTAAAATGTAGGGGTCTGGTTTCTCTTATGTAGATCAACCCTTTCTAGTCTAGCTGACAGATCTGTCCCTTGCCTTCTGGCACTAGCTGGATAAACACTTAATGTTATTAATTAACTTTTTTTTTCAGTAGTCTCTTCCCCAGACTCCAGGGATGGAATCTGTAGAGAGAAACTCTCTTTAAAGGATCCCTCTGTGAAGCTTCCTAGACCTTATTCAACTAAATTAATATCACTGACATCAATTATAAAAGCCCTCAGAAATCTGAAACCAAATATTCCTCTCCCTGGTACATACAGAAATCCTGCTGATCGGAGTCCTCCCTCTGAACTGGAGGGGAAAGAAAGAAAATAGAGTTTGCAGGGAAAAAAAACTGTAAAGTCTGCAAGGCTGGAAGAGGGACCATAAAAACACTCCTGAACTTGCCTTCAGGATACTCTCCCCTTGCATGAACTACCATTTCTTTTCTCTCAGTACAGTTAAGGGACACCTTTGGCTTGCTCCCCTACATTAAGTGGGGCCGATGGTGCCAGGAGGTTGGTGATGCAAAGTCAGTGGTGGGTGGGTGAACTTTACCTTACGTGGGCTGAGGAAGATCCTATCTTAGAGTTATTAAAGCCATTAATATTTTAGAGGACTGTACTGTAACACATTCTTAATTTCTATTGTGTAATGGAATGAGAAAAAAGGACTATTGAAAACACATTATGCCTTGTTCCTAATAACTCCACAACGTTTTTTTCAACAGCCATTATGAGTACTTCCTATAATAGAATCTATGATTTGTATTGGCAATACCTCAAGCTGCAATTACATTCGTTTTAATGAGTGAATGCTAACATTTTAAAAAACATATGTCAGAGTAGTAAGGTTTTTTGACCAGTAAGTCAGTGAGAGTAAAAGCTAAGCTTTATTCTCTTAGAGGTATTTTGACTGATTTGATGGAAGATTTGTGTATCTACTTGTAAATAAAAAAATCAATTTCTGTTTCCTTTGAGGATCTACTGTGACACCTGCAGTCTAAGAACCTGATGATTTTTACTGCCTTCCAGGGCAGTGGAATGTGTGGCAGTCCTGACAATAATGAACAACTGGATATGATCAAAAAGCTTGGTTTTGAGAATTAAATAGCTACAGTTACTAGCCTGCTAAAGCATGTGTTTCTAAAATGTGTCCTTTTTGGTGACTCCTGTTTAGGATAATTACATCACTGGGCAGACTCACTCTCTCAATAATGGTATTGCAAATGTGGATATGTTGACTCTACGCCCTGCTGCCAGAGAAGCTATGTGATTACAGGACACCTTTCCTCTTTTCCAACTCATCTAAAAGAAAGTGGAAACATCCCAGTGGTGATGCTCCGTCAGGGAAGCAGAAGATAGAAACTTTTCAGAGGTTAGAGAGGGAGAGAGATTACGTGATGGGTAAAAAAAAGTTATAAAAATCCTCATGTTTGAAAGCCTGAGCCTCAGTTATGACTACAAAGCGCTAGAGAATTGGAGAGGTGCTTGTTTTACTAACATTCCTAATCCAACCATAATGAGCACACAGAGTGATATAAAATTACTATTTTTCAGAAAACTCTTTTGAAAGGACAAAAATAAAAAAACATTTTAGTCTACTACGAATGGCACTAAGAAATCCAACTTGACAGTATTAGAACCAACCGTTCCTGCTGGCGTTCTGGGGCACAGTCTTAGAAACAAACCTCAACATTGTGTTAACTTCTGCTCACTACCATGACTAAAGCAAGACGTGCTGCCTTGAGAGACCTGCATATCCCACCAACACAGCACCAACATAAATTCACCTTTGAGAGAAAAGCACTTGTTGAGCCCAAGATCACATGGGCCGTAAGTGTAAAGGAATTTCTGCGGGAGCTGTGAATTCTCATCTTTAGTGTTAAAAGGAACCCAAATCTTCAGGGGAAAAAAGGTGCATGAAGGATTTGAATGTTCTGGAAGAAGAATCCTGATTTTGTTTGATATAACATTAAAATATCTAGACTTTAATATTTTCCTTCAGGAAAAATTCTGTGGGAAAGCATACTACATCGTTACCAAATAGCTGGGAACATCAATGCACTTGATTACATTTACAATCCAATTTCAAGCTATTCAGGAATAAATTGCCTCGTACTGTATAGCGACATGTTCTTTATTTCTCTGTCATCCAATAGTCTCATAATACAC
Organism: Dasyornis broadbenti; assembly: GCA_013397935.1. Taxonomy (NCBI): domain Eukaryota; kingdom Metazoa; phylum Chordata; class Aves; order Passeriformes; family Dasyornithidae; genus Dasyornis; species Dasyornis broadbenti. Next base: position 1,597,380 of record VZRN01003153.1, on the reverse strand, counting down.
AGAAATTGTGCTTGTAGCACCATTTATGAGCACTTACATTTCACATACAGTTTTCGTTGTTTTTGTCACTACTGAGGTTTAGCCTTATCAAACTGTACCATGCAGAAATCTCCATACATAAATTACTTCAAAAGCAGATTTTTCTCCTAGATGTACAGTTCATTAGCTCAGCTTCTTTCTGTGACAGGAGCTTGAGATTTAGGTTCACATTCCATATTTATATGAATGTAAATTTTAGAAATGTGATTCCTATTGTTCCTTGGTTGGCATTTTGGCTGATCAGCTCTTATGAAAACCAGGATGCTTATTTTACATCTAGGCTTGGATTGTAAGATTACACGGACTATTTTTAAAGCTTTGGGCTTAAAATTTATAGTTGCAGCTATTTGGGGGAAAAGAAAATCAAAATAATTTGTTTTCCACTTATATCACTTTAGGAAGTACTGTATCGGTATATTAATAAACCATGAAGCCATACCTGAATAATTTACACTGCATTGTAAGTATCAGAGATTACTTGGTCCAGTGGTAAATATTCATAATGAAAAAAAAATCCTAAGCATAAGCAAATTTCAAACTGCTGTTTTCTTTCATACTCTCAGAGACTGAACAATAACACTGAACATTTCTTTAGGTATCCATATGCTGGTTCATTTTCAGCAGATGGTCCCTAATAGATTGTTGTACCGTTGGTATGGTTACCCAAAGCAAATTTTTGGATCTTGACACATCTCTTCTCTAGACTTATGATCTCTGATATATATTTAGTAGAATACAAGTGTATCCTAGGGGAAATCCATCATATAACTTTTCGGTATATACACAAAAAGCTCTAGCTAGATTGAAAAAAAAAGTCCTGGAAAAGTATAAACATTTACAGTCTGAAAACTGACCTGGATAAAATATTTTATAACAGTAGTTACAGAAAGAACTGATTAGATAACACGAGCTACATTTATGCTAATTCAGAACTACATCTACATAGGATTTAAGTGAATAAATGAGATGTGGCCTGTGAGGTTCTGACCTAAACCTTCTGTCAAAGTAATCTGGAGAACTCTGCTTTATCTATTTTTAAATGATTAAGAAAACAGGTAACTTTTTTTAAACCTCTGCAGGATTTTATTGAGGAAAAATATAGATTGTAATAAATTCTGAAATCCATAGGTGGCTTGAAAAGCTTATGGAAAAGTTTATAGCTAGAGATTACAGCCATTCCATAAACTTTCTCACAGAGGTTTTCAAGTGAGGGATGGGGATAGCAACCAACAGAGACAAGTTGAGAAGACAGCAGCACATAAACTCATAACTGTGTAGCCTCCAGCTGCTGTCTTCTCTCTATTTTTCCCCACCCAGGGACACTGTGCAATCACAGGAACTGGCAGCTTCCCTGCAGCCGGCACCATGCAGGGTAGGAAGACACACCTGCTGCCCACCCCAACCTGGGGGATGAGGACTGGGGGGTGCTCAGAGTAGGTCATGTGCCCTGAACCCCAGAAAGAGCCTGGATAGTGTCTCACCCCTCTCAGCTATCTATGCACCTGTTTATGAACCATTAAATATACAAATTATGGAGGTGGGGTGGCCAGATCTGTGTTAAAAAATGGTGTGAAGGCAATGAGCTAGAATGTCTGAGAATTCCTGGGCTGCTTCACTCAGGTACTAAATTTGCTTCTCAGAAACAATGAAACAAAAGAATAACTTCTGAAAAATATGCTCAGAGTGATTTCTACAGCACAACAAATAATTCTGGAAAGTAGTCATTTTTCTTCATTTGGCACTTAACTGTCTTATACACGAGACCACCTTTCTCAAAACTCCTTCTGACTTTTTCATGATGCATTTTTTCTGGGTTAAGTGAAAAAGATTGTAATATAAAACTTTCTCTTTTATTGCACAGCAGTATCGCATTCCCAGAGCAGGCTCACTGTGTCTGCTCCGTGACACTGGCATCCTGTAGAAAACTAAGCCTTCACTGCTGTCCTAGTAATCCACACGGGAAGAAATGAACATTGTACAGATCCTAGCAAGCTGTAGTTTTTCAGTGTAGTTTTTATTGACTTTTTAGCCACCACATAAAACTTTCAATGTTTTCATGAACCCATTCTTCATAAAGAAAATGGAAACAGAATTCAATTATAGAGAGAGCTGCACGCATCAGCAAGAAGAGCCTTTACATCTTTGCACACTTCATCAGCTTGAGCTAAAAGAGTCACTAGTAGCTATCAGGATCTGTACAACTGCATAACAGGAAGACAAGGCACATATTTTGCCTGTAGGTTTTATAGACACACATTAACAGAAAAAAGAACAGCAAAATTCCAAAATCCTGTGTTCAGATTTTGTGCTCTGCCCACACTTCTTGTGCAATCATTTCAGCCAGCCCTAATTTCAACTTTTTTTTGCCTCTTATTCATTTCTCATTCCTACATTCCTTTCCTAGACTACATCCCAACTTTTCGGGCCTCCCATTCTGCCTCGAAATTTCAATCTTAACCTAATTTTAAACCAGACCTAGTCCCTCAATTACAGTTTGCCACTTAAATACTATACTCAGGCTCTACATTCCACCCATTCTACATGATGGAACATAGAGTGATCAGCTTTCTTGATCTCTTCTTACAGACCTTCCTGTCTTTGTTGTCTTTCAAACTTAGTTTCCAGGGGAATTTTAATCTAAATTCAGTCTTCCCCTTCAGCATCTTCTCCCAGTATACAATCCCAAGATTTTCCTTATTTTTTTTTAATCTGGACAGGCTTCGCTGTTGAAGTCATTTGCAGCAAACTTGATTTCTCTCTTTCCTCCTCCCAGTCTCTTGGCCCTGATGTTCCCTTGCACTGCCAGCCTCCCTTCCCCAGCCTACTGCCAACGTAATCCGTACAATCTCCTACCCATTTTGGCAAGGCATGGAGACAACAGCTCTGTCCAGTACTCTTATAAGGACCTAATAGGCCAAATGGATGAAAATAAGTTTGCCAGATGGCAGCCTGACAGGTGTAGATAAGTCGGGTTGGATTGATAAGTCATTTTTCTCTGCTGTGGTTGGTTGTAGCTTTCTTACTCTGTGATATTACCAACACAGAGAAAAGCTCATGAATTATCATGAAGGCATAGAATAATGCTGGCAGAGCTATAGCAGCACAAGCCTCAAGATAGGTGGCTTTTATACATCCCTTGTGTCATTATATTTTGTATTTATCTTGTAGCAACTTTGTCAACATAAAGACATATGCCACCAGAAGTCTACAGCATAGTAATACCAGTACTGCGATAATACTTTCAGTGAAAATTGAAGATAAAACATCCCTTCTCTGATGCCACAGGTGAAGAATTAAGTCCAAGCAGACAAAGCCAGAATGTACTCAGTTAAGGGTAAGACAAGCTTATCATGGCAGTGTCAAGGGAGATGCATTGTACTTTCAGATACAACAAATGCAACAAGGCAACATTGTCACCTAGATCATCTTCATGCTTTAGTGTAGCCATCTACAAATGCTTGTCTTTGCAGGAGCAGAATATATAAAACTTATGGAGGCTTTAAATACCACTGCTTTGAATTTCTTACTATTCTGGTATTTATCAAGAGTGGATGGGCTTTATTTGGCATGCAGGAGTTGTGCAGGAGCACTCACTGTGCAGAACTGCTTCAACACCCCCGAAAACCCAGGATAGTGCAGATCCCATCAAAACTGACAGCTTCTCATCCTTCTAGATTTGCCAGAAGAGCTGGCTTCTGCAAACGGTTCAGCAAGCTAAAGCTTCCCCAGGACACCACACGCTCTCCTGCCACTGATATTCTCCTCTCTCTCCTCTTATCTGCTGCCAGCCCTGCTGCTGCCAAGGCAAACAAAAAAACAGTCCCTACCTCTCTCTAAGCAGAAGACATTCTGCAGCCCAAAACAACAGAAAGTAGACATGAAAACCAGAATTGCATCTCAATTATAACTGTTACATTTATTTTTAATACTAATTCTATTCCACTTTCCATTATCTCTGTTAATCTCTTCAAAACTCAAAAATAATTTATTTTCCCCTACTGATTTTGTCATTTCCATTTGACAACAATTGATTCCCTTGCACCCCTCTGTTTCAGATCCAGCTAAAATTAATGCATTTTTAATTTGCTTCCTTTGAGCCCTAGCAAGATCAAAGATGGTAACAGAGCTGTGGGAATTTTGCAAAATTTGTCCTTAGTGGTCTGATAACAGAATGAGTGTATTCTGAATTTTATTGTTTATTAATTTCCTGTAACAGAGGAGTGGATATATCAAAAGGTGAAAATAAAATAGACTTTTGAAAGCTTTTTAAACAGCAGTTAACGAGAATCTTCAACGAATTCTAGACACTCTAATTTAGCTCCACTTAGTTCCACTCTTAGTTCCACTCTCTACTGCACTAATAAGGAGTGTATTATTATTATTATTTAAAATTCTGTATATTTTCTCACAATGAAACAGATATCCACTCATCTCTTCAAAAAGCCACAATGTACCCTTAAGATAAGTGTACAATAAATGTACAGAAGCAAGCTTGCCCTATCGGATGAAGATAAACAGGTTCACTCGTCATATTCTCTCCCTTACTTAACACCCACTTTCAAGAAGTGAATTAGCCAATATTTTTGAAAGCCACACAGAGATTCTTTCACTCTGTGAAGAAATTTCACTGTTGGGAAACACTTTCCTGATGAAAATATTGAGGGTTACAGGCAAAGGTGGTATGCCTAAAGGTCATACAGATTTTACTGTCATACTTATATACAGGTAGTAACTGAAATGATCACAAATGAATAGGATCCACAGTACTTAAATAATTCTGGAAGTTTGTACCTCTCTGATTGTAATGCCAGTCTGCTCTGTCATGGCACAACTAATTCAGAAAACAGTAATGTGCTTTTTCATGCGGCACTACCTTTGCGCATTTGTCAGTTTAGATATTGTTTGCGAAAATTTCTGTTTTCTGTGCATGCATAGATAGAAAATACTTTGGCTGTAAACTACATCTGCAGAAAATGGAAATGTCATTCTTGCAAGACTTAAGTAAAGAATGCCATATTTTTCAGTCAACTCCTTAAAACACTTTTATCTATCCTGACAAATCAAAGACAGAAAATATATGACTAGTAAACACTTATCATGGATAGCTGATTTGTTTTACATGGAGAAAACTGTTGTACTTCGTGATTCATGCTTGTGATTTGGAGTGGGATATCCAAATAAAGCATTCTTTAAAGTTTACAGAACAAAATGTGCTATTTACTTAATCCTAGAATATTAAAGAAGATGCCCTTATAGCCTTGATGTTTCCAGTATCACTCAGAGCAAAGCAGCTCATTGGTCAGCATCCAGATGTCTGGAAGTTTATCTCCTTTATACTGGTCGGTGTCTTTTTAGCTGATCTTAAAAAATTTTCAATATCCAGCTATGCATGAAGAACTGCAATTTGCAGTGGTTGATGGCCCCTTGAAGAACATGCGCAATATAGAATTTGAGGTTTATGTTTAATTAACAGACAATGAAATTTAATACTGAGTAGCAATTTGAAGATCTACAATGTGATGTTTAAAAAAAATGAAGACAAAACTTAGTGACAGTTCACTGCAGTACCTGTTCATTCCTATTTGAAATAGTATGTATTGGAGAAACTAAAAAATTCCTAGGATAGCAAAGGTTATTAAGTAAATGCTTTTAAGTGTTAGACTGTCAGTATCTTGTGTAACTTCATTAATATATATCTGAAAACATGCTTGCAACGTAAAATTTCATTTCTCAGGAAGGTAAAATACCAGCTCATCTTTGGTTATAAACCTTTAATATAAGAAATGTAAGATCCTTGAAAAAAAAAATATATAGAAGACCCTGGTAGTATAAACTGATACACTACAGCGGGCTTTTTGCACAGGTGCAGAAAGGGTGGTTTCCAGTTCACTCTACCCAGAGTATCCTGGTTTTGGTATAGAATTTTTAAATTATTTTAGTTATTTTTAAGATATTTTTGTATTTACTTGTCATTATTTTTTACAATGAATGATATTTGGGATTTAATTAAATATTTGAGTAAACCTGACATGACCGAATAGCATGGGGAAGTACTAGGCACTTGTGTTTTTAGGGTGCCAGAGTAATAGATCCAGTTCCAGACACAGCATGTAATTCCTTAATAACCTCAGACATAAATCCTCTTAGAAACTGAGTTAAGTCTCTTCTTGTCTATCCAAAGTCCATTCCTTTTAAGGGAATGATGTATCCCATTGTGACAGACTCCCTACATATTGTAATTGTGAGAAACATAACATAGTGCTAATAAAAAAAATTAATAACAGAGCTCTTCCATAGCCACACATAGAGGGAAACAGAGGAATCTGATGAGATTTTGGAATATTGTTCTACTTATTTTGGCTATATATGACTCTTTATTGGTTATTAGAATAAAACTATTCTGATGCACAGAGGAACTGCATTTGGCACTTCTGCTTACTCTATAATAATTAATTTTGTTTTTCTGTTTGGTGCAAATTTCTCTTAATGTTTTTTCCATCAAAGTGTTTTCTATTCAGTGTTTTTCCAATTTTTTAATAAAACCATCTGAATAAAAGTTCTTCAGATATGAAAAGATGCTTCATGGGAAAAATATCATGAAGAGCTGCACTACTCCTAAACTGAGCCTAATCCTTTACAGAAAATGTGCTGTATGGAAAATGAGAGATTATTGTGGTTCCATTTTGATCAGTCTTAGAGTAAGCTTATGCGATTTATATGAAAATTAGAAATAGAAAGCTATAAACAGTACTTTTTCTTGCCTCCTCCTACCAATCCATGAGAAATCTGCATATAATACCTGTGTCTCAGACAGACATAATCAGAAAATATTCCATAAAAGCTGTGAATCTACCAGAAGGAGACCTCTGGATGCTGAAGCAACATACTAAGAGCGAGCAGGGATCAAATTCACTTTGACATTTTACAGCCAACTCCAGTGTCCACCTCTTATTAAAAAGGCTGGAGGGCTGATGCTTGACTCCAAGTCTCAGAGATTAAACAAGAAACCAAAAAGCCGACATCAAACTATTCTGGATCTTCAAATGTGACACATGAACAGTCAGCATGGCTATGGCCATCCAGGAAAGGTATGAAAACAATTAGAAAATTGTATTAACAGAGCAACAAGAAAAGAGTCTATTTCCCCTCACCTTTTTCTTCATTTTTACATTTTTGAAAATTGCATGGACTCTCCATGTTTTTGCAAACATTGCTCCAAATGCAGTTGTGTATCCCACTATAAGAATCCATGTTCGGACCTAAAAATGTATATACATAAAAAAGACAAAGTTATTTTGATATCACAATTTCATCCAACTTGTTTGTCAAGACCCTGAGAAAAAAAAAATATCTGAAGAACTTCACAAAAACATTGATATGTCAGAATTTCTCATTCATTGCTTACTTGGTTTTTCACTCCTCTGTCCATTCCCTCTCCAACTAAAACAAATCTGGATGCTGAATTAACAATCTCTTTCATATATAAACACATAAATCTCTTACAATATCCTTCATTTTTTTTCCACTTTTATTGTGTTCTTTGCAAATAGAGGAAAGAACCAGTGGAGGAACTCAAGAGACAGACTGTAAAAAGCACTCAGGGAGCTAATATTAACAGCAACATTTTGAACAGAAATGAACATAGAGATGTCATTCAGACTAAATAAGAAAAGATTTCACTATGTGAGATATGCATCACTCAGTGAAAAACCTGAGCATTCTGGAAAGATAAGAACAACAGACTTTAAATTATCATATAGGGGAAAATGGCACAACAGGAACTTAGTCTTGGTGGGCAAGCCTAAGGAGCAAGACCTGAATCAATGATAACACCTGCAAATGGGTCCTAAGAAAAAGGAGATGGTGATGCTGCACAGAGCAATAGTGTAACAGGACCCTGACGCTGGCCTCAGCTTTGACATAGACCTATCTAGATATTTTCCTTACAGTGAGATTTCCAGAAAAAAACCCAGAAGATTTTAAAACTAAAATAGAATTGATGTCTTTAGCATAAAAATTGAACTAAGTGATTTTGTTGGTTTGTTTTGTTTTTGTTTTTTTTTTTTTGGTAATGCTTCAAATTGACCAAGAAGGACAGAACATAGATTTAAAAAGTTTTTTCTGCAATTCTCCTCCTGCCCATAGCATCTTGTACATAAGCCCTTGCTTTCAGACTTGGTCTGAGCTAGGACAGTGACCTTCAGAGTTGCAGCAAGCTCAGCACAGCCTCTCTAATTCCTTGGAAGTTTCTGTTTTCATTATCATGCAGGTTTGGCTATTTGAAAGCTTTTTTTTGCCCTGAACAGGCCATTTTCTTCCCAAAGATGGGTCTGAGACTACCAAGCATAGCAGTAGAAGACCATGACAGAGGCACAACACGGAGTTGGAAGCCAACAGTTGAATCTGAGATCCTGAGAAACCACAAGGAGCAGGAATAATCTCCTCCTCCTGCTAGAGACTCCACATGGACCAGCTCATAGAAAGGGAGACTGTACAAAATTGAACAAAGTAAAAAGCAAAGTACTGTACCTTGCAGATGAAAAAACTGGATGAGAGACAATGGCTAAATACAAGGAAAGGAAAGCTAGAAAAAGGGAAAGCCAGCCTTCTTATGGCCATGTTGAGCATGCATTCTTGGCCAGTAGAGCTGTTTTGTGATGTAAAAAACCAATCTGATTTAGAGAAACCAGGATGTTCTGAGAAAGTATTTGAAAAATAATCTTTAGAGGACCTAAAGGCAATGCTTTTCATTAGAAACCAGCCTAGTTTCACATCTAACTTCTGGAGAGTTCGGGATTTTTAATTTGTAATTCCAGGACACGCATTTTGATGAGAAATGATGTGTTCTAGTAAGTTTCAAAACTTGACACGTAAGATAAATCTTAGGAATAATCTAAATGTTTCATATCTAAATGAATATGCTATTTTTTGCCTTTCCAAAAATTTTTCAGAATTTCTGTTTTTGTATTCAAGACATGATCTTTTCCCCCAAAATTTTCTTTGGAAAAGAAATTCTGATTTTTAACAGGTATTGGTGACTACGTATAAAGGCAAGGAAAAGAAAAAATATATATATACTCATTCAAAAACTACTGATAAAGCAATAAAATTACTGCAGTTCCTTAAAATAAACAAAATGGCAGCCTGAGAGACGCTGCCTGTGAAGGTGAATTAGTACGACAAAAGTGTTTCTTCACTATGAGAGTTGTAAGGCACTAGAACAGGTTTCCCAAAGTTGTGGATGTCCCATCTCTGGAAGTGTTCAAGGCCAGGCTGGACTTGGCTTTGAGCAACCCGGTCTGATTGGTGGCATCTTTGCCCATGGCTGTGGAATTAAGACTAGATGATGCTTACGGTAGCTTCTGACCCAAGCCATTCTAGGAGTCTATGAAAAGTACACACAGCACCATGAGTCTTAACATTAGAAAATGTTAGGATTTTGTATAGGAGACTGTTTAGATATTTGTATGCATATATTAACATCTTAGTGGCATCTAATGTGGCTTTTCTGTTCCATTGTTGATAATGACGCTGAATGCAGAGTTTGCTGATTGCTGGTTAATTTTGCTATTAATAAAACCAGTAAAACAACTGTGATTAGATTCAAACTACAGGAATTTTGCCACTTTGTGACACTCTTGAATGTGACATTGAAAAAGAAACCCCTAACCAAAAAAAAAACAAAACAAAACAAAATACAAAAAAATACAAAAAAGGAATAGATATTTAGGCCAGCAAAGCATTATTTTTAACTTCAATATTTTTCAAGCCTTTGCTCATTAACCACTATCCTATATTATGCTTCAGGAAAACCTCAGTTAGATCAGCTCTGAGGGATTTAAAAAATACGTTTCATATCAACATGTTCATAGTAGCCAGTTACATTTTTTTTGACTTCACATCAATAACCACACTTAGCATTCAATCTTTTTGCTGCTATTAATAAGTATTCAGCTCTTTTGTGTACAGTTTAGTGGTATATTTGGCAAACAGATACATGGTATTTTCATGTCTCTAATGAGACTCTGTTTTGTTCTCACTGAAACAGTAATTGTCTCTTGGGAATACTAATAAATTCAATTATGCTCATAATATGTTTGTAACTCAATATTCAGAAAAATGTTATTTCTAGCATGTTTGATTCAAAAATTTTTGTGTATTCCTGATTGGGATTGTGCATAATAGAGTAACATAACTACTGTTTGTATCGGAGACATTGTAGCTTAAATATACCAGGATTTTGTCAAAATGAGATCACTGTTGCTAAGAAGGAAATGGTAAGTTTCAGATGAAAATAAATTTTTAATTTCAAAGAAAATTACCTCGAATTTGTCTCCTATAATTCATTAATGCAGCTGGCAAAATGAAAAACTTAGAAAACAGCAAAAGTCTCTGAAATTCATATATCTGCTCATTTATATTCTTAAATGTATTATACCTGCACATCCCACTAATTGGAAAGAACATGACAAAAATATCAGTAATTGAAGAGCATGTCCATGATGTTATACAACTGATCAGTAATTTTCTCATGTTGGAAGTTTATTATGATGCATTTCACCAGAAGCTGAAGAAAATCATCCTTCCCTCAGTACTCACCAAACGAGCAGGGAAATGTCTCCTTAGCAGACAAGAACTTGCATTCAAACACCTGTTCCAAACTAGACACAAAACCTGAAAACATTTTTTTTTTCCTTAAATGGTTAAGTCATTACAAAATTCTTGATGCCTTCAATTATTTTAGGCTATATTTTCAATTATCTGATCTAATTAACTTTCTATTATACTTCTGAGTTACTTTTTTTTTTTTTTTATAAGATGTTTTGACTATTTGAATATGTCCTGCAAATATTTTGTTTTCTACAATTCAAAGACAACACGCAAGTGTCAGGATATTATATTATCTGGTATACAACAATCAAGTGTTCCTATACAGATAGTAAAATGCAGTTTCTTATATCTCTTTTTTTTTTTTTTATGTACTACACTATTTTGGTTTAGGGTCTATTTTTGAAAATACCATGTACAAATTTGTGCTTTTTATAAATTATTTGATAGAAGCTCTTACAGGTGCATTACTTGTGACAACTAAAAAAACCTAGAAATCATTTATCTGGTAGATAATACAGTTGACAAACAGTAAACGCTGAAAGTGTCTCCACAAAGAAACAGATCTTGCTGATAACGTTCCAGACTTGAAACAGATACAAACTTTATTTAAAACAAACAAAACCCTACCTTTGTCAAATATTAATCTTTAAACAAGTATTGTAAGGTTCAGCTAAAAAGTCACTGCATTATGACCAAGATGTTCCTTACATCTTGTAGGAGCATTACTTTTTATTTTCCTTCGGCAGTAAAACCCTACTGTTTTTAACCTATCCATAAGGTGCAAAATACTTTTTAGTTTTCCAAGGAAGACAATTCTTCCACCACATAAAAAACACTGCTAGTTTAACAATCTTATATAAAATTACTTCAAATTAAATCCTATTTCCTCTCAACCTTGAGCTTTAGCTGGTAGTCTGTTTGCTGCAATTTGATAACTTCACACAGATCTGCACCTTTCCCATCATCTCATTAGGGGAATGCTGAAGAGGCTACTATTTATAAGTCTGTGTAACAGACATAAAAGTTACCTGATATTACCACTCATTATTAATAAAAGAAGCCATCTAATTCTGAAGTGAGTTAATAAGGGGAAATTAGTAAGTGGTGAAAGTGACAGAAACATTCTGAATAAAGAAATAAAAGTCTCTGTTTATATATTCTAAGAATGAAGCTTACAAATAAAACCAATATTTTGGTGCTGCTAACTTTCAGATAAACAACTTTTTAAAAATTTATTTGAATTTATTTTAAATATTTTATTCTAATATAGCTACTATTCTACATAAAATTATAAAATAAGTTCATTATCTTGGAAAATGAACTGAATTCATGAAAAGTTAAAAATTTTCATTTTTCAAGAAGTCCCTTTGTTTTCCTATATTTGACCACCATTCCTTATGCATTCAGAAGACCACACAGTTATGATCTGGCAAGGAATGCCTGGGAAGGTATTGAGTTCATGAAAACTGTAATAGCAATTTCAAATGAGGTTGATCAAGGAAGTGATGCATTTTACTGCTTTTCGAAATTGAAAGAAAAAGATATAACCACGTGATCCGAATGCACTACACACTCTGGTTTTGCATGTTGCAGCTTTGTTAATGCTGTGTTAATCCATCTTGCCAATATCAAGCAAAAAAAGAAGATGGGATGAAAGACTCAGAATGAAGAAGAAATAAACCCAAATATCAGCACAAAGAATCTTAATGTGTTGTGTTAAAAGCTAAGAACTTCGTATCACTTCCTTCTTCAGTTAGTAAAGCATTTAGATTATGTTTCTGCAGAGGAATCATTCAGATTTAAGATTCTTGCAATTATACTTTTTCCCATCTCAAGATGTTAATTTTTTAAAATAAAACTTGCAAATCTTTCTTTTGTAGGACTTGACACTCCACTCTCCAGCTTTGTTTATGAGATTGATTAATTTAAGAAATATCAGTGATGAGCCAGTTTTACACATACCCTGGGTAGAAGCTGCAGCACCCACAGGGTTAGGCTGCAGCTGAACATTACTGGTGAGCAGCTTGGTGGCATCTCAATACTAGAGTTAGGCACTAAAAGGAAGAAATGTGAGAATAACCATGCTGTGGATTTAGCCCTGGAGAGCACAATTGCCTTTAAGGGGACAATTGCATTGATTTTTGTGTTTAAAATCAAGCACCTTCTATTTTTCTTGGAAAACTGGGGGCAAAAAGGATAATTATGACGAACAAAAATGTGTCATCTCAACAAGTTTTCACTGGGTTATGATCCTGCTTCTATTAATGATGGCAAAATTGACAGTGTGAGCACATGCAGACCCCAAAGAATGAATTCATCTTTTGAATTATACTTTTCTCATTTATAGCAGACATTTTTGACCAATTTTTATGACTTTAAACTCATTTTTTAGAATTTGTGTGGCACTGGCACAGATTCCTGTAAAACGTAAGTGGCAATAATGTTAGAGAATTGAAACCCGCTGTTTTCACATAAATTAAATACAGAGGTTCATCGCATGCTGTGAGATCGCCTGTAGTGATTTCTTAACATCCTTTAGATCATTTTTCAGAGCTAATCTATGGGTAGTGTAAAAGATGTTATCATTTCTCCTGTTTCTACTATAAGGTGGCTTTAAAAACTATCTGCTGTCCTACTGAAGGAGAGGAAAATACTTTAAAAATATTACCTTAATAAATCTCTGGAAAGGTCGTGGAGTATTTGCTTCAGTATATGACATAATTTTGCTTCTAGGATCTATTCAGCCTCATAACTTTGGTCTGTACTCTTTTTTCTTTACCCTCAAGAAAATGTCATTTACTAAAATAGAAGCTGATCAGGCTCATGTTAAACTAAGTAACAGAATTGCTGTTGAATTAAATAGGAATGAGCTCAGTCTCAGACTGAACGACAGTGAGAACAATTATGGAAGTGATTATACAGAAAAGGGAGATTAAAATTAACAGCTAAACAATTAAGTAGGAAATAAACTGAAGAATACACACAAAATTAAAAACACCAGATGAAAACCACAAAGACTCTGGTTTCCAGAGACAAAGAGATTAGAGGTCTAAATCCTTCTGCAGTTCAATAGAAGTTGAGTGTCTGTCTGTTGGATTTTCTTCTAAATTCCTGTCCAAAACTAAACAATTTGAGCAAAAGAATTAGACAAATATAAAGGCTAAAGACAGGAAACATCCCCTCCACTAAAAAAACCCAAAACCAAACCCACAACAAACCAAAACAAAACCCTGAGTTTTGGGCAATGCCTGAAGAGCACAAAGGGCATTAATAAAGACCGCATCATCAACTACTACCCAAATATCATGGCCAGATGCTACTTGGTAGCACAGAGTCTAGTCCAAGCGGCTCTTGCCCACAGAGAAAACCACAGCTTTGAGGTGGTGCTGCCCAGATGTTTTCCTTTCAGTCTGTTGCCTCAAAAACGGTTAAACAGAGAAAATGCAAAGTGACAAGCAAAGACAAAGCAGAAATAAATAAAGAGACAGAAGTTCATAATCTTCTCCCTCTCCCTGCTTGACCATGAAAGGCAAGTTCCTCTTTCTAGACCTGCTCTCAACCACCTTTCAGAGTTTCAGCAAATTGCACACCGTCCTCCTCACCCTGCAGCCTGCTGCCATCTCTAGGAACCCATTCCATAACATCTCACGCCCGTCTCTTCCTGCCTGTTCCTCACTGCAGTCTATCAGTCTCTGTTTGATGTGTTTTTCAGGATGTCTCTCCACTTTTATATCACCCTGCAATCCCCACCCTGCACATGTTCAGGGTTTCCCTAGAAAAGATGAAAAGTGGACCATGGAGTTCCAGCTTGCCTGACTGTTCTCTCAGCATGGCAGACATAAGAATATTTAAAAAGTAGCAAAAAAGAACAAAACCTTGCTTTCACATTGTTACATGACACAGAGTCAAGGGTGCTCGTGACCCATAATTAAAACCAATACCAGTCGAAAACTCTAAGTGCTTCTGAATATCCGCATACCTTTAAGGTCACATTTTAAAATACACCTTTGAGAAGACATATGGTCTATAACATCTACTGTTGCCATGAATGTACACGTTCTTAAGCTGTTAGACTAAGAAAAACACAAATTCTGGGTAGTCATATGCACACTGAAGTAGGGAGCTGAAATTTGTCAATAGTTTGACAAATTGATATCTGTACTCTTCTCTCTTTCTGTCTCTCCATCCCACCCCACAGTTTGGTTTCTTCTTTCTGTACAAAGACTGTTTCCAAATGCCTACATCATGGCTGAGAGCAAGCAACTGAAACCTGAGAGTCTGAACACATCCTAGAGCGTGCAAAAACCTTCATGCCTTTTTTTACCTTATCCAAGCCAAAACACTGATCAGGCTCAGTGAGATCACCAGGAATCACAGAACATCTGCCTGGCTTTGGCAGTGCATATAAACTATACTAACTAATGACATGAACAAGATAAAGCATGCTTCATTTTAGTGCCTATGTAAACTGCAAGAATTAGATCCTCTTGTATTTTGTATGACACCTTTGTAGAACTCAGGAGCGTAAAGGATATTGAAAGGCAATTTCTGTCTGCAGAATAGATACCTCCAAGAAAAGTATGAATCCTATATTCAATTATTTAAGACAGATCATTTGCCCCTTCTCAAACACTGCAATGACCCAGTGCAGCACACTCTCTAGGAGAAAGTTCTGCTGCACATCAGAACTTCCAGGTCTGAGGAGAAGAGCTGTTCAGTCTAGTTCTTCCTAATGAACCAGGCCTTTCTTTGTGGTACTATGGGTGTCTGAGCACCATGTGGAGTACTTAAAACATCTTCAGCCCCAACTTAATAATTAGATTTACTTGTTTGAGGAAGATGCATAACAGAGAAGACTATGGTCATCCTCAGGACTGTAGCAGCCTTTCATCCCATAGCAGTTCCAACTTGCAAAGACGTTACTCATCTTAAATGTAAATCATGAAATTCTCAGTGGAATGTATTACAGAAGTCTAAACGTTATGATCTTATCTAATATTCTCTCTATTTTAAGTATCTCTATTTAGTATGTCACCTTAAACTCTATTCATAGGATATGTCACTTGCATAGCTAATTTTGAGTCTCTCTCTTCCATATAATGAATGCTTTCAAATATGTTTCCACTTGCTTGCATTTTTCCAGTTGGCATCACATCTCATTTCACACCCTTAATTCTAACTTCTTCTTCTTCCTTTTTTTTTTTTTTTTGCTATGATACCATGGTAATTCTGGGATTAAAAGCAAAGATAAATCATTCTCATTCTCTCTCTCATATCTGAAACACTTTGTACTTTGGCATACATATGCATGTAATGAAATATTGTATTGCTTTTTCTTGTTCTGTGCAACCAACAAAGTTGCTATTAAGTAAGACAATAATACACTGACCACTTTCTCAGAACGCACTGCTCTGGATCACTTCAATTCCATATAATTGGAGTTTTAAAATATGATACTTAATCTGTAATTCTGACATGGAACTAAATTATGCTACATTTGTTATTATGAGTTCTTCTTGTGAAAACACACAATTATTATGTATTTAAATATATTTGATTACTTTTCCATGGAAAATGGGCATACCAAGATGAAAACGAGCGTGTTTGGGAACCAATCACCCACTCTATCACTCTACTACAGAGTCAACAGTATATAATTTCAAAAACTAATATAATACCCTTATTCAGCAAATTATTTGACTATGTGTTTAAAGTGCTTTGCTGACTCTTAAATACGTTTAACACTTGTATCTATATTTCAGCATATTGACTTATATACCATATCTTCCCACAGCCTTACAGAGTGGAAAATGGTAGCACAACTTACCAAATAAATCCTTTGAAATTTTCAGGTGTTACTGGTGCAATTTTGGATCATGTTTCAATATCGTTGTAATATTACAGCATTAAGCATATGGCATATATAGATGTAAATTGTGGAAAAGTAAGAAACAGCTGAGGTTGCAAAGCATTTCACCCTCCAAACAGCACTACAAATAACATGGGGTAGAGGAAACAAACCAAATAGAGCTGAATGTAACACCTACAGTTTGGAAACCATTCTTCCTGAATTTCTGAGTATAGAACCATAGAATGGCCTGGATTGTAAGATACCTTAAAGACCACCTAGTTCCAGCCCCTTGGTGTGAGCAGAGGTACCTTAGTGAACAAAGAAGTTTTAAAGACCTCCTATAAGTGTAGCAAAAAATTGTCAGAAACTTAAACAGAGACCATATATAACATTTCTAATTAAGTACACTGGCTACTGTGTATATACTGCTACCCTGGTGAGATCTAATCACTTTTGAAATACAGAAGACAATGAGGGTGATTACTTGGCTTAGACAGGGGATAACACTAATGACAGCTTTATAGCTTTGCATGTGCTAACAACACTTGAATCAAAATTCTTACTTCCCTTCCCAAAAAGTACCTCCCTACATTGACATGGCCCTTCTCTGTGTCTCAGATACAACACCCCAAGGATTTGCCTCAATGGCTTTTTATGATCATTCTCCACTGTAGCTGTTTTGTTTTAAAGACTAAACCACAGTCTGACATAAAATGGGAATTCTAAACTAATCTCTCATGGCTAGAATCAGTAATCAAAATCATGCATTTCCAGGGAAATGGATGAGGAAGAGAAATTTGTCCTGGCCTGATCCTATAAGCCCTGGTATCTGTAAGTAGTCCTTATGAATCCACTAAACATATTGCCCACATGGGAATCAGGATGTTCATGACATGGAGCCAAAATGTATTCTCTGCACCCAGCACTTGATGGATATTTTGAGGAGAGGAGAAGAGAGAGAAGAGTTATTCAACAGGGAATGGGTTTGCCTCCCATACGTAATTGGCACTGCCACAATCAGTGGTAGCCACGTAGAGATGATAGCTAACAGAAGCATAAGCGATGCCATTAAAGATAATGTAACTGGAGGAAGAAATTTTATAAGAATTGTTTGAGTGAGTAGCAAGTAGGAAAACCTTCCCCGTCGGTGATTACGGAAGGATTTGCTGCATCTGTGACTCTAGTACTAATTGATGACAGAGATTCATAAGATATATCAGTAGCCATGCCCAGGAAAACACAATCAGAAATGCTTCTGTACTGGACTGAAAACCCGGAAAGCCAAGACTGGGAAGAAATCTCAGACTCTGCTCTGTTTATACAGCATTTAAGTATGCAAAAAAAAGAAAAAAAAGAAAAAAAAAGAAAAAAAAAATCTCTGCTTAAGGCATGTAGCAATATTTCTTAATCAAAGTTTGGCTTTGGGACACAGGATTCTCCCCTACCTCTTTTTTTATTGGTCATCTAAGTCAAGTAGGTGTTTTACTCAAGTTCAGATCTAGCCCTCTATGGCAGACAAACAGATCTAACATAACGTGACAGACACAAATTGGAACTAAAGGAAGAGGTATGTAAGATTAGACAAAATAAGCAGCCCACAGCTAAATTTTTGCTGCATTTAGAATATGAGAGTAGTGACTACATTTTGAGAGGTAGATTAGAGAAAAATCAGATAGAAGAAATGTTCTAGCTCAGAGGCACAGAGTTTTGGATGTTGGTTCATTTTTCAGAGTTAAGACTGAACTGTTTCACATATAAAGAAGGACTAAAATTTTATCTTATACAGCTACATTTGGCTGGACATCTGTTTCCTAGAACAGCTAGATGCTGGTAAGTACTTCTGGTTCCCACTTTCCTTCTGTTCAGCAGTGCATTGCTGCTTCTAGAGGAGGGTTGTGGCCCAGTCACACAATGGCCTGCAGCCTGGCAGTGACCTCAGGAGCTCTGGATACAAGCTCCTCAAGGCTGAGCAGACATCAGGACTTAAAAAATTGTGTCCCATGCCACTGGATCCTTCTGCAACAGAGGGTGAGAAACGAATGGGTATTGACAATGTCAACAACTGGCTTCCTAAAGACGCTTCTGCTCCATCAGTAGCTGTTTCACAAAAAAAGGCATAATTCCTGGATAAAAAAAGATGATGTCATCTTCCACTTCCTATTGGCCCCACTGTATTCACAGAGTTATAGACTAGTTTGGGAGAGGTGAACAGGATCATCCTTTTCAAATCTTTAAGGCACCTCTTTCTACTAGCTATATTGAGAATTAGAGCTCTAGTTGTAGTAAGACCGGATATTCTTTCCTTCTCCTTTCCTTTGCTGCTAAAGTGCCTAACAAACAGCTGTGTCCAGGCCCAACGAAGGTAAGACTTTCCACAGACAATCCTGTACATTCATCTATAGTATATCTTGTAGTCCATCCTGGCATGTGCTACAGAATCTCAAGTGTTTTGAAGTGGTCTAAGTCAACAAGTCACGTGGTGTTTCACTTCTATAATGGTTTTAGCCAGCATGGAAGGCTTCAGTTGACAGATTGGGTTGTATCTGCATCAGCTAGCATTAGGCATCCAACTTTCATGCTTTGAGTTATCCTCTTGAAGTAAAATTTCTCACCAATCATGACATCAGAAATTCAGACTCCTAAAAATAAAAGGTGCTGTGAACTGCAGCTTTCTAGAGATATGAAGAAGAACCAAAATGATAGTGAAGATAACTCCTAAGTGATAATTCTGAGGAAACAGGTCAAGCAAAGTCTTAGAATTTTTTGAGAAGATACTGGATAAATTTAAATGCTGTTTTGTTCTGCTTCTGGAAGGAGTACCCTTGCAGTGAAGATCTTGCCCTTTCCCTTTTTTTGAAAGGCCTCTGTAAGTCAGAGTAAGTGCATATTACACCGAGCAATTAACACATTACAAATTTCTAGGTGGACATATTTAATTTGGTTTCACAGTCGCTTGTTTTGATTTAACTAGAATGTATTCTATATGGATCTAGGCTTGTGAGAATTTATAGCGTAACTTAGAAACAGTAGTAGAAGTCTTTGGAGAATCAGCCAAAGAGACTGACTAAAGAGATCTAGCCAAGCAGCAGTCATGTAGTTAAAAATCATACGGAATGTATAAACAAAGCATAGTAGCTTTACAGGTATTAAATGTTGTCATGCTGTGAACACAACCTTTAATAAATCATCTTCATAGATATGATTTGAAAACCAAGAATATACATTTATCCCTTCAGTCTGAGGTCAAATCCCAATGCACCTGAAGCTTTCAATAATACTAATACTAACAACAACAACAATGATAACAATAACAGTAAGAAGAATGAAACTTTGTGCATGCTTCAAAATTTGGTCTCAGAAAATATCCTAGGAAAGAAACACGAGAATCAGTGATTTATTAGAACGACACCTCCAACTGCTGAACTTTTCTGTCTGCATTTCTCACAGAGTTTCCTGTAAGACTGAATTCAACTAGAATTCAACTAGAATATATAGAATTACTTACTGTGCAAAGTGTCTCAAATGTCTTTTCGGAGACAAAGGATCCATCAAGACCAAAAAGAAAAATAGATGCATAAGAAAGCATCCCTCCAAGGATAATAAGGTTGTTCATGTAGGGACTGGACATCTTTATTAGTCTATGGACAAAAGGTAATAGTGCATTAAAGAGGAAAAGATTACTGCTAGGCTACTACAGCAATAAAGAAGAGTATTTTGTAACCAGGCAAACGAGAACCCTTCTAGAACTCCATGAAATCTACAGGCATGCACAGTATTTGCTGTTTTATAAAGTCTAGCATTGTTTCAGGTTTTTGAATGCTTAGTAAAAAGATCTCCTCTTTTACTGATGGATTAATTAGCTAGGGTTAATGTTATTAGCAGTCAAACATAAATTAGAAAATTATACTTTTCAGACAGTATAAAAGAACTTAAATACAGTCTGCTTCAATGTGAATGTACCACCCAGTGATTTCAATTAAATAGTTCTAAAATACCATCTTTCTACAGTTTTACATTTTCCTTACATATATATTTAAATAGATATATATACATGACTGGTTCTACAAACACAGCATTAAATACGAAAGAATTTGTGATAGAAGTAACATGAATGTCTTACTTCTGGTTTCTGTTTTTGATGTTAAAGAACAAGAAAGCACTGGCCATTATCATTCCTAGGATTGTGAGGGCAGAGAGGATGCTGTAGAGAGGCAGGGAGATTTTGCGCAGCTCCTCTTGTATAATTGTTTTGTCCTTTGGAGGCTCAAGTCCTAGAATTACATGAAGAAAAAAAAGGTGAAGCTCAACCAGATGCACAATTTCTGCAAGAAACTTTGCCTCACCTAAGTACTATACCTTGAATTAGCACACTTAGCAACTGTGAACCACATCAGTAGTTGATGAAATCATTGACTTTGACAAACATATGTTAGTCACATTGATTGACACGAAGATTTGCATTTCTGGAGCAGGTAAATATCCTCTTTGGAAGAAAAAACACAACAAAACTCTGGTGCAGAACCCCATGCATGCTAACTAGCCTCATTTTAAAGTAAATAAACACTTAAATGCATACTATAAGTGCAAATTTTACCAGGAGGTTATGCTTTTCTGAAACAAGTGACAGAGCAATGAGTAGAAAACAGAAAGCATTGTTTCTCTGCCCACTGTTGTTGCCAGAGCAAATTCAAGCAGCCTGTTTGGAGATCAGCCTTGGTGTGGCTTCACTGGGACATGGATTGACAGCCCTGGGGCTGAAATGGGGTCCTGGGCTGTGGGTAATGTGGGGGCAGCCCTGGGAGGAGGGAAGGGATGGTTGTTGGTGCTGTCAGGATTCTACAGAAGGGAACAATATGGAAAAATGGATAGCAGAAGTTTTATGGGGACTGATCCACTAATCTCTACAGATGTGGATTTGAACGTCTGAACTTAAACACTATGTTTAAAGCTGT
Source organism: Dasyornis broadbenti (assembly GCA_013397935.1). NCBI lineage: Eukaryota > Metazoa > Chordata > Aves > Passeriformes > Dasyornithidae > Dasyornis > Dasyornis broadbenti. The sequence continues at coordinate 1,575,927 of VZRN01003153.1, read as the reverse complement.
GTACGTCATCGACAGTCAGCTCCAACTAATTAAAGGCTTCTCGATTTAATGAGGAGAATCACTTTCCAACAACTGCAATGAAGTTCTGCATCCCTGACTTCCCACACCCCATTTCACCTGCTTACTAATTTTTTTCCTTGGTGCAGGAGATTGGCAAAAGACACTTTTGCATCAGTGTCTTCCATCAGAAACAGATTTGTGTGCCCTACAGTGCCTGAGCCTGTCCTTTCACATCAGCTCTCTATGGGGCTGTGAGGGTAACAGGGCTCAGCAGCTCCATCCACAGCGCGGCTGCAGAAGCAGAGCTGTGAGTACCTGACTAGCAGCTGCCACGGCTGAATTTTACATCTGCTCTTCTACCTTGCACCTGAAAGAATATTCAAGGATTTACACAATAAAATAGCTTTACCTGTAAGAGTTAAGTTGAAATGATTCAGACCATGGAAACTTGGTATTCCTTAGTCTTTATGCCCAGCTTTTCGGAAAAAAAAAATTCCATTTACGTGATCACAACAAAGGGGCAGTGAAGGGACCACTTGCTGATTTGATATTGGAGAAAAGTACCCGAGATTTTCCTCCTTCCCTCCTCTTTGCATGCATTTACAGTCCATGGCAAATCACAAAATTAGACAAGTAACAAGCCAAAAATCCAAAACATATGCCTTATTTAAAAGAGCTAACACTAAAAACTAAAACCCCACCCTACTGTATCTAAACTCTGCAGAGTATATTGATGGTTTGCATTTATTAACTATAAAAAAACAGTGAGTCTACAAAATGTATTTTCTCGTTTGTGCACTGGCCATTCAATCCTGTTGCTTCCTGTTGCTGTGGAATTTTATGCAGCGGTTTAAACAGGAACATATTTACTATTCTCTATTTCAACCACTTAAAGTTACTAGGTTTCTTATACGGACTGGAAGATGTAACAACAGTGTCCTCCAAATGGAGTACATAGGTGTCTCAATGAAAAGCTCAGATGAGTAAAAGGAAAAGATTCACTTATGTGAGTAACATAATACATCTTAAGACAACAATAAGACAGGTTATGGGTGGAAAGGCCACCTTCAGATGTGGTCAGAACAAGACCTAGCAGTCTTGTCCTGAAAAAAGACTGTACAGCGACTTTACCCCATCATACACTGTCCATAAAGGCGAGGAGTTATGAAAAAAAAGCTGTCTGCTGTAACTAGATTCATCCTGTATACATTCTCTGGAAATTAATGGTACTGAATCAGTATTCAACCACGTCACTAGTTCCTCCTTGCAGCAAAAATAATCAGCTGGGTCCCAGACTTTGACAACTGGAACAGATTCTTCATTCTTCATTTCCAAAGCCTCATTCTCCAGAGAGATGTGAGAAGTTTGTGTAGTTGTGCTCTTTAAGTCCAGCAAAGGATACCAAAAGGGAAGGTGGAAAGATACAGCAGATGGACAAGTAATCACGAATGAGATCACTGCAGTGACACTCCATCCATGCTCATGCAAACCTTGGGTGTTGGGACACTGGAGGAAGGTGTAGCAGAGCACAACAGTACAATAGCTTGATACTCATCCACCTCACCACTCCCAGGGGAAAACCACACAGAATTCACAATGCTGACCTCACTTTATCTCACTGAACTGCACCATAGCAGAGTTTAGGATTAAATCTTAAAAATTAGCTTTGAAAATAATGTATATGCCTATATTCAACAGGAGACACCCTTAAAACTCATTTTGGCTCACACCTGGCTGCTATGACCACAGGGTCTGAAAACTGAGGGTATGCCTGCACTCCAACTGCTTGAGGGCAGAGGAAGTCCCCATGTTATGTTTGGAGCTGCATGGGATAAAAAATGGCAAGAAGATACAGCAACAAAGGCTATACATCTGCTGTGGGCCTTGAGAGAGCTGCTCATCTGAAAACCCTCTCTGGCTCTGTTTCACATGGGCCATGTTAAAGTCAGCCTTGCTATCTTGAAAACCGCCTTTCTAACTACCTATGAGACACCTCCCAAAGAAAAACAACCACCTCCTTCTCGTGTCTGCAAACACATCCCTCAGGTGAGATGAACTGGGGGATTGGGAAATGGGGATGAACTAGAACATTATTCTTTGGTGAAGAACCTGCTTGTTGAAATATCAAGGAACATTTGTGTACACATATAAATTTGATTTTGCCCTATCATTGGAATAAAAATCAAGTACACAATATCGAAACACTGCAGTTTTCTGTTCAGAATTCTCCTATTTTTTTAAGCACAGCTCAGTTCCCTTTTACTTTCTACAGTGTCACAGCTTTTTGATATTAAAAATCCTGAAACAATTTTTAAGAACACACAAACTACATACAGCTATCCCTGTCACTCCTGTAGCTCTTTCCAGTTTTGTCTCCTACCTTGGAACCTGATGCTGTTGTTGATTATTACCAATTTGTCATCCACAGCATTGTATTCTCCCACCTTTACTTCCTTTTGTTCTGCAGAGAAACAAACAAGAGTGATTGGTTATGGCAGTTCACATGTTCTCAATTATTTAACTGATTTTGCCTTCTTTTTTGACGGTATGTCAAAAGGAAAAGGAATATGAAAGAATAGGGCATGAATAATTAAATCAGAATGTCAGACAGCCAACATAATTAAAAGAAATATTTCTGATTCTTTAAAGAAATGTAAAGTATTTTTAAGAACTCATTTACATAATCAGGAAACTGTTGTTATTGGACACAGTCATCTCCAGCTTAAAGATCAGAGTTTCTTACTGGCTCACACTATGCAGGACATTTTTACTGGGAGAACAAACACAGTGAAATCACACATTTCCCTCCCATTTAAACAACTAGGACATCTTGCTTTGTGCAGTATTTCCCGGGAGAGTCATGGCGGCAGGCTCCATTCAGTATGAGTAGACTGGCTAGTTAGCCGATATGCTGGGAATCAAATCTCTTACTCTGACTGGGAATTAGCAACTCATTAGTACCCTGACTGCAAAACATTCTATGTTATGTAATTAAAGCCAACATGCACTTGAGCTAAAATTTTACCGTCAGTCTCTCTCATCTGCTATTTTGGGACTATCGTCACATCTATGGCCTTCTTGTACCTAACAGAATAGAGAGTGCAGATAGAGGAATCTGTTTGTTCACTGCCTTGGCCACTGTTCTTGGAACTCTGACATGCATTTGTCCCACACTTCTGATAACATCAGAATTAATTTCAATTAATTTCTGCTGGTTTTGTCATGTTTTTGATATGACTTAGAAATGCAGAAGCTTACTATATTATGCCTTTTACACTAAAACTTTCCTATTTTGATGAGACTTATAAACCACAGGCCCATTGGCTAAAGATTTCTTTGAAGAGCCGGCTCAACAGAGACAAAAATTTCCTTTCAGGAAAAGGAATTTCCTTTCCTTTCCCTCTCTGTCTGGGCATGCACAACCCAATTTACATTTAAATTCTGAGCTCATGACCCTATTTGTGACACTGATTTTGGGAGCTGATGATCTTGAGCTAGACAGCAAATTTGAAAAGACTGTATTTTACCCAACAGCTCCACATTAACCTTTTCTCCTCTCTCACTCAAAGTGATTTTGTCTGTTCAGCTCTGCTGAATAGAGCAGCTAGCTCCTTTTTTGTAAAATCTACAGACTGACTAATACTAATCTTAGAGCTCACAGGAGGCAAAAGTTTCCTCAATACAAATCACTATTTTTATTATGTTGTTACAGATATTCTTATATTGTTAAAATTGTCTACAACAAATTGTAGACTGAGCTGCAACTCTGGCAGAGAGTCCTATATTTACTATACCCTCAGTAAAAGCTGGAGTCTGCAGTTCTGAAGACTCATTCGCCTTACACATGAGCATGATCCACTTGGATGGACCTAAGACTAGTTTGGAATAAAAGCAAAATCCCCTGGTGTCCAGCAGCAGTTTCACAAAGCCCATCCACATGGCATCACATACTCCTAGGAGTGAATGTAAGTTTACAATATTTGTCACAGACTGAAAATTCACTGTGAAAGAGATGCATGAATAAATTTTTGACAGTCTTAAACAATAACATATTCCCAGTAGTCATCTAAAAGCTAAGAAGGTTAATGCTAAAAGCAGAACGATTCAATTCCATTTGTATTTGTGGCATGACAGCTGTTACCTGTAGATCTAAAACATCAAAACATAACCTAGAGAGGAGACAAACATCAGGACGCATACTGACATATAGTACGCACATTAGATGCCAGACAGTCCACAGCATCTCCTGACACCAAAAGGGGAGGACACACACCTTGGTGTTGGTCTAGCCCCAACTTCACAGCCACAGGCTAAAGCCTGATAGCTCTGATGAGCATAGAAGAGAAATGAGTAATTGCTGTGTAGCCATTTCTGTATGGAGAGTTTGCTGGCACTGTGGGAAGTACATAAAAGGTGGAGAAGCACACACAAAAACCAGTATAAATCTGTAGTCTGATTAAAGTACTGCAATTAAGAAAGTTTTTCTGTGATTATTTCACGTAACAGATGATGCCATTTCTTTTCAACATTTATAAATTATTACATGGCTACCTTTACAGGTGAAGCAACAATGAGAATGGGCCTGAAGAGATGTCCTATAACTAGCTGGCCTGGCCACCAGGGGCTAGCCTTTGTAGGAATGGAGCTCAGTATTCGGAGAAACAAACTTCCATGACAGCCTGAGCAGCAAGATTTTTGGACTTTAAAACTCGAGCGTGGGGAAAAAAATTCCAACATTCACTACCAGGGAATCACACGATCAATGCCTTGTCCTTACAAACAGGAAAGCATAGTTCACAGAGGACATACCATGCTTTATTGAAGTCAAAAAAAGCCATAAAGATATTTGATATCTTAAAGTAGTGACAACTGTGGAAATTAGTCTGTGAGGGAAACAAATCAAATTTTATTGAGAGGAAGGAAATACTGTCTCTTTTATAGTGTGATTTTGGGCGTGCTGAGGGAGAAACACAAAAAGGTTTTTTGTGATCTTTTGTTTTCCCAGCAAGGAGAAGTACAGCTGCTGGTTTTTCAGATCCCCAAGCACAAATGCTGTTCAGTGACAATGTCACTTCCAAATATTAATTAAAGGAAGCAAGGAGACAGCACTGTGGCTCTCTGCGCTCTTGCATAGCTCAATACAGCTAAGGATGGGACTGCAGGCTCTACTTTTCTTCATGCCATTCCCTCCAGTTTCCTTTGGATATTCTGAATTATTAAAGTTAGTATGGTATTTGTATAATGTAGCTCGTATCTGTCAAAACCTCTGAGTGTTCAACAACAAAAGGACAGGAGGGAGTAGAACTCCTTCAAAGAAACACCCCAACAAAGTGCTTTTCAGAATATCCAGGATATGATGCTGACTTCTTTCTGTAGTGCTTCCATTATTTTTAACTGATTCTTTCCCTAGTCATGATAGAGAGATTGTATTGAAGCTCACGTTAAAATGCAGAAGAAAAATACGAGGGGAAATACGCTGGGTTTGTGAGATAATGTTTGTCAATACCATGACAGGAACGGAGGAATTTCAGAACTTGAATTTGAAGCTGTTCTTTCACAGAGGGACAAAAAAGTATAAAAACTAACCAATCCAGATAAAACTGGCCCAGAAAAATGTGACTGTAAATTATACCCATAATTCTCACAGAATTATAAACAATTAATCCTTGTTGTTAATTAATTGTCACAGAGTAGATTACTTATATGGCCAAGATGAAAGCCGTCTGCCAACAAAGAACTGAGCTACTCTTGAAGGTATATTAAAATGGGGGTTTTTCCTACATATTTTGCTACAGAATTTTATATCCCACTTGAGGGAACTCCACACAAATTGACACAAACCAACTAATTAGATAACATTTCACGAAGTTAGTACAGAGGATTTTCAAGAGCACATCAGGTACTCTTGAAAACGTGTTCTTGTTGAATAAAAGTAAAAAAAAAAAGTCCTTCAATTGATATCAGCTGAGTAAAACAAAGTTACCAAAATGCAGAGCAGAATTATGATTGCCAATCTGACTGTTAACCATTTACACCAAGAATTTCCAGATGAGACTATGCTCAGCTTCAGTTCCTTTCACTACATGTCGTAATTTTTATTTTCCCCATATTTTTGTAAGTACTTATTCACAGCTCATGAAGATAGTTTCTACTGAGAGCGTTTAAGGATGAGAGAAATCTTCTCGTTACGCAAAGCGTAAGAGATGGGACAGATGAATTTCCTTCATTTTCCTCTATGCAGGCAATGCTGGCTGACTTTCAATGGCACTGTATCTAAAGCTAATAGCACCCTCAGTTATGTCAGTATGACTGCCGTTGTACAAAAAACCCTGGTGGTGATGCAGTTAAGCCAACATAAAAATGTTTACACCAGCATAAGCACCAGTACAATTTATGCTTATAATAGCAAGGGCACTCTGAAAAAACACAGTATCCTACAAAGTTTTAAAAAGATGTATACTGATATATGAACACATTCATGAACTCCTATATGTCTGGTTGGATAAACCCATGTAAAAACTATGTCTAGGCTACCACAATAAAGTCAAATTACAAGTCTGCCCTAACATCACTGCAGTGCCCAAATCACATGGCTCCAAATGAAGATTAAGGATTTCAAGGCATAATATCTTACTATAGCTTGACACTACTAAGAACACTTTGTTATGTCACTGCAGCTCTTTATAAACTTAGAATTCCGTGCAAACTACAAAGAGAAACATATGCAAGTGATGAGTACTCATTTTCCAACAAATACAAAGGAAATTTTAAAGTAAATTCAATAAACTCACCATGGACTATTCTCCAGATAACTAAGGGTCACAGAGGTTTCCCATTTAGAGGATACAGGCTATTCTCAATTTAGAAGTAGCAGAAAATTAAATTACATATAAGCGAAAGCACACAAAGTATCTAGGTCTTAGTTTGTTCTGAAAAACCATGCCTGCAAAAGGTGCTGCCTCCATAGCTCCTCCTTGAAAAGCTTTTAATTTTTTTTTTTTATATAGCTTCTCCTACTTGTCCACACAGTAAATTATCACTGCACTCCTTTAAACCTTCCTCTGACATCAGTTTAACAATCCCTTCTCCCACTACTTTCCAGCTGCCCCTCTTGCTTAACCTTCCTAATTCAGTGGGACTGATTAGACGCTTAGCATTTTAGAAAATCTTGCTGCATAATCAGCACTCAGCAGCCTGTCTCTGGAACCAATATTATTAAACCTTGTCCTACAACAGAACCATTTAATTCCTGAGCATTATTCCTCATTCATGCATTGCAGCTCAACAGGACTGCTGTAGGGAATACTTAGTCATCAGGATCTCACAAGAATTTTGGAAAAGTGTTTGCTAACAGGTGAAACTAAGCATGGTCCATATGCACCCGAAATACTTGGATATCCTTAGGAAACGAATGACTTTAAAACTTGGAAAGGTTTTCTGGTGGTTTCAGCTGGGGTAGATTTAGTTTCCTTCACAGTGGCTCTATTTTGGATTTGTGCTGGACTCAGGGTTGATAATATAGAGATATTTCTGTTACTGTTGAGCAGGGCTAACACAGAGCCAAGGCCTTTTTTTGCCTTTTGTATTGCCTAACTGGCAAGGGGCTGGAGGTGCATGGGAGGCTGGGAGGAGACACAGACGGGACAGGTGATCCAAACTGACCAGAGGGATATTCCAGACCATATGGCATCATGCTCAGTATGTAAAGTGGGTCAAGAAGGAAGAAGGAGGGGATACTTGGAGTGATGGCATTTGTCTTCCCAAGTAACTGCTATGTGTGATGGGGCCCTGCTCTCCTGGGGATGGCTGAACACTTGCCTGCCCATGGGAAGTGGTGAATTAATTGCTTGTTTTGCTTTGCTTGTGTGCAGCTTTTGCTTTCCCTGTTAAACTGTCTTTATCTGAACCCCAGAGTTTTATGCTTTTACCCTGCCAATTCTCTCCCCAATCTCTCTGGCGGAGGAGTGACCGAGTGGCTGTGTGCGGCTTGGCTGCTGTCTGGGGTTAAACCATGACAGATTTTAATCTCAAATTTCAAATCAATCTCCCAGACGATTCCCATATGAATCAAAAATCGTGCCACTGCACAAGTACTCACACTTTCAAAGACACATCTGACCTGTCTGAAAGCCCACCATTAGCAAGCTACTGGCAACTTGTTGATAGGTTCAGCCCAGAGAAAGGGTGAAGGGTGCTCTGACACATTACATTATGGTGTCTTGAGGCTCCTCTTTCTCCAATTTAGCCTCTGCTCACATTTCCTTTTAAAGAGTGAATGCTTTCCTTTAACACTTTACATTGCCAGTCACCTAGCAATTATTTGTCACTGACAGGTCTTAGGTCTTTCTCATTCCCTCTATTGCCTCCTGGGAAGACTTCTGAGATTATGTGCCACACTGAGCGACAGCAATCCTGTGGCCAAGACTGTTCAGAGAGCAAGTCACGGGAAAGAAGACGGGCCAAACACAAGCAGTGAAAAACCCAAACTGGAGAATGCAAACTGATGCCAAGTTTGAGAATACTTCCCATATTTCAACAAATCCTGTGCAAATTGCCTGCAAAGTCTCTGCTAACCTGTCCTACCTGTCTCCCTCCTTTTGAGAGCTGTTTCAGAAAATAACGATCTACCACAAAAACTGGAAATGCTGTCTCAAATGCCTTTACAATACTGAATGAAACTAAACGTCAGGAAAGCTAATTTCCTTCAGAATAAATATAGAAACATTTCATGTTGTGGATCATGTAGAAAGTCTTAGCAAATTAATGCAATCTTAACTTTCATAGTATATCCTTGTCAGACAGGACTGAGAAGCTTTTCAGTTATCCTTATCACCTATCAGCAATAACCAACACAAGTTGAAAGTTTCCAATTAAAAAAAAGAAAATCACAATAGAGGCTTATAAATAATGAATGAGCAAAACCTTTTTCATGAATTTCATCCACTTGCAGGCAACCATTTCTTTGTTTAAAGACAAAAATGCTGAGATTAAGAATTGCAGTTCAAATAAGGAAGAAAATGTCAGGTCAGATAGAAGATTATTCTTCAGCAGAAGCTGCCAGAAAGAAAGAATCAAGGAAGAAAAATACGTTACCTTTGCAAGGATTTGAATTACAACAGTTTTAACCCTTGTAATTAGAGGTTTAAAATTCATTTTGCCCTAAGAAATGTTGCCTTCATCTTTAACTGCTGCATAGCTATTTCCTTCATTTAAAGTTTTATTTATGTGTTTTATTTATGAAATCCTGCATTTCACTGCTTTGGAAACATATATACACAGCAAACAGGAAATCTCGCATTATGAAAGCAGTATATACAGCAAGTGATAGTTACTCCTCCTAGCCAGTTCTCTGGCTGTAAATCTTTCAGTCATCCAGAAAGCAAAACAGACAGAAAGGTCAAACCAGACAAAGGCCAAACAGCGTATCCTTAGAGTCAGGATAAAAGCTGAGGAGTCTTAACCCTGGGCATATTTCACTACGTTAGTGATGGTATTTAGCCAAAGGACAAAGCAAACAAGTAAGCGAGTAGCACATAAAGTATCATTAAGTAACCTGAACTCTTAAAAGAATCTAGTAATTTTGTAGCCCAAGAAGATTTTTCTATAAAAGTTTCAAGAATTTGCATTTTTACCAGCTTATAAAAATTATTTTTACTGATTCTGTCTAAGCTTTGTTTCTACCTTCCTTATAATACTTCTCTTTTTTGGTTTGTTCTACTGACTTCTAGCTCTGTATAGAAATTTAGTAATATAGTTCATATGGATTTAACACCTAAATATATTAGGTATTTATCTATTGTGCATCAAAGAGCTATATAATGAAATTAAAAAAAATAAAGAACGTCATTTAAAACAATTATTTTTTAAAATATAAATTGTTGACACCATCATTATAGCTTTCATTCAGGAAACTGAGAAAGGTATAAACAAAATAAATGAAGGCAGATTATGCATGAAGCATAACAATTGTTGTTATGAAGCAAGTGAACAGAGCTTACACTAGTTCTTCTGTATAGAAATTCCTGTTTCTTAGGATGCTTAATAAAATCCTTGATAGTTTGAAATGAGGTTGTATATGAGATCACACTTGTTTTTGGATTTAATAACTGTAGCATAAATCTTGACTGATATCAAACTGTATAACCTGAAACATATGTCAGTAATGTGAATCAACTCCAGTAAGTAAGTTAACAGATAAAAATATACGTTCAAGTGGGTATGGCATGATTATATTCTAGGATACATGCATGTGCAATAACTGCAACATCTTAGTCTAGCCAAGGGTTCTCCTGTTCTGTTGTTCATTGCCTTTTATGATTTGATTAACTTTTCAAAGAATGAAAATCCTCATCATTCTGAGAGTTTATTTGCCAAAGAAAATTATTCTTTAAAGTGTAATTATACATGCGTTCTTTAATATTAGTATTAATATTAATATTTATCTAACTGTAGCATGGTGTACAAAAATTGATATTTATACCATTTATCACTTGGGAGTCACCACATTCTGGTAGAGTCCAAACCCAGGATGCTTTTCTTGACTCACAATTTACAGTGGGAAATAAAATTGTACAGGTAAAACTACAGGCAGCCATAATGAGAAGACATTTTCTCAATTATTAAATGATAATTTCATTATTTGTGTCATACACTAGTCCATTTTCTACAGTGGGTGTGCGAGGGAATCAGCCTGGGCAGGCTTGGGCTGACTTCCCGGGAGAACTCCCAGGAGGATCCTGGGTTGGAAAGGCGGTCCAGGCAGTGACAGGTTTGGACATGGATGCTACTGATCTGCAGAGAAGCCCCCCTGGCAGCAGCCCAGGGCCCAGCAGCAGCTCCATCTGTCAGAGTCTCTCTGGGAGAGGCACAGTGGAAGGCAGGACCGTGCAGGGGCTGAAGGTGCCAGTGAGAGAAGCTGTGTTCATGTTCTCTTGTCTCTTGAGCTTGATTTCAGAGTGCTGAAACATCAGAGACCGTAAGGCGCAATTCCAGATACACCATGACACTGCACTAATTCAAAGGCAAGGGACAGCGAAGCACAGGATGGCAGCGTCCCCATTTCAGCAACCTATGGTGTTTCCAAAGAAACCCAGGATGACAGAGCATTAGCGTCCACATCTTTTATCCAAGGGGAATAAATGCAATTATTATGTCCCTGGTGCCCTGGAAATTCAGTCTGAGTAGGCACGGTGTGCACTATCAGAAGAGTCTGGCAAATGAAAGATTTGAATCCTTATCAAATTTTCAGATGATTTTTTTTTTTAGTTAAGCCAAAAGTTACTCATGAATTTAAGTTAAATTCACCAAGCAGTGTCATTTAGGGAAGAAAAAACTGGGACTAGCACTGCTGTCAGTCTTTTCTGACTTAAGTACACACACAGCTGCAAAATGCAAGACAACCAAGACAGTGGCCTAATCCCAGTTTCCATCTGCTAGGTCAGCATTAAAGCTTTCCATACAAACATGACAAATGATGTGATAGAGGACATCCTGACAGGAAAGACAGCATCCCCAGGGACCTGGATGACTCTGACTCCAGCCCAGCTACACACTCTGACTGAACGACAGAGAAGATCAAGGTGACCTTTTCCTCCTCTGGTATGCTTAGTATTCTAGCATTTCATTTGATTTGCTTGTGCATGCCCAAAACAGAAGTTTTACTACATCTACCTAAACACACTACTTATGTAGCTGAAATTCTAAATTCAGTTCAATGTGGAAGATCACTTACTTTTTGCAGTAGACAAAATAAATGGAAAAACCCATGTCAGTTACTTAGAAAACCTGACAGGGTTACCTTTTCCCAGAGAGGTTTTCTTGTCAGTGTGGTGATGCACAGCACAACAGTTTGACAGCAGCCCTGGTCTGTGGACAGCTACAGCTGACTTGCACACGGCTGCTAAGTCTCTGCCACTGTGTTTTTGGTGGCTGCTCAGTTCTCCTTTTGAGGGCTGGTTAGCCCTTCCTAATTTAAATGCTAACCCAACTTAAGTGCACAACATGACAGAGATAAAAATGTCTCCCAGCACAAAAGATGTGTGCTTGACCAGAGGATAATGCCAGCAATCAAGCCTCCCAGCAAGGTTGTTTTCCCTCCACTTAGCAAGGCATGCCTGCTTTCTGGTGACCTTACGCCATGCAGGGGAAAAAACTTGAATTTCATTATGGCACATTTGGATGAACACCTACAATTCTATCATTAGGGCCTTCCCTCACCTTCTGTCAGGGCTGTGTTCCCTTCCCCTCGCAGAGGAAGGCTCAGCACACACTGAGCAGCCTCCCAGCTGGCTGTGCCTGCTCTGCTCCAGCTGGGAGGCCCTAAACCAAGATGCTCTAGGCTTCTTCCTTACATACTGCATCCTTAAACTTTTACAGAGTTAAGAGGGGGTTATTTAAAGGTTGTAGTTTCACAGTTACCAAGGCTGAAATGGGAGGAGAGGAGCAGCTGCTGTGCATATTGTGTGTGTGAGATCTGAACTACTCATTATGTCCTTGAATAACCACTCTTGCCATTACACCAGGTGGCCTGTGAAAACACTGTAGCTCATGAAGAGCATTCTTCATGATTCAGGGTCAAACCCAAAGGCAGAATTCCCACCGTCCTCATCCTAAGATACAAAACAAGGGAGTTGAGGCAGTGCTGAACACATTCATACAAAGCTGCAAACTCTATGCTCTTTCCTGTCTTGTGATTTGTACAGCAGCTGCCAAAGCTTTTTCTTGTACAAGAAGTCCAGTTTTGAGTCATCCAGGCTGGTTTATTCCAAATGCTTTATTCAGGAAGTGTAGGGGAATAGTTCAGGAAAAAATTTAGAGCAACAAAAAGCCCACTTGTGCTGTAACCTGCAATGCCAAGCAAACCTTCACTGAGATATAGGGGAGACTACAAAGGCCCCCAAGTAGAGATATCTCCCCTAGATCATTGCTTCAGTTTCTGCTGCTGAGATGAGCAAGAGAGTCGTCACTCAAAAAGCCATTGAAAGCCAGAGACTTTGAGACTTTCCAGCTCTAGCCTTCCCCTGACAATCAGCTCCCCATGCAGAAGTCACACGGGATCACAGCTTGGATTCCCCTGTCCTCAGGGAGGTATGCTCCGCTCCCACCAGGGACAAGGCTGTCACTGCTACAATTAGGGACTGCACACTAGGGAGGGAGAGAACAAGAAATGTTACACAGCGCCAGGATGCCCGTCTAACCCAAGAACTGCGTGATTCATAGAGTGAGAAAAATGTGTGCCTGACTGCAAATTTCAGTGTTTCAGAATCATAGGAAGGGACCTTAAAGATCATCTAATTCCAATTCACCATGGGCAGAGATGCATTTTACAAGTAGCAGTGGCTGCTGGGAAATTCCTCTTCAAAATCTGTTTCTGGCCTGTCTTTTTGACCCCCCATGAGTCCACCTGAGAAGTTCGGAAAGTTTGGGTTACTCACTAGGAGGATGGTTGCTGTGAGACTGTAAACACATGTGAGAGAGACCCAAAGCCTGGGGGACTGGCTGAAGGGTGCAAGAGGTGAAGCTGTGCAGCCCCATGACCTCAAGCACTGGAAGAGGTGAAATCTTGGCAGATTAGAAAAAATGATGCCCCACTCAGTTCTCACAGGCTTTAAGAGACAGATCCAGGAGAGGGAACCTCTCATGAGAGGCTGCTGTCTACTGAAGAAGTGCTGCGTTTTCAAACACCAGCATTTGAAATGTTTTGTGTAGCAACCCAGCCCAACAGACCCCTACAAGGATATTTCTCACTTTATGAATTTCCATTCGATGCTTTTCTTAAAAATGTAAATATATGTGAATTGTACATCAGGATGAGACCAAAGCAGTTTTGAAACGTAAGAAGATATTAACAATCAGTTCAGAATTTAGCCCACCCTGATACATGTATTTCATGTTGATAGAGTTGACTTCCTCCACATGCTACCAAATACATTTTAGTAGGACGAAATCTAGTCTTGAACTTCAAAATTTATCACCACTACTATTTAATTATTTTTCATTTTAAAATTTAATAATGTTAAAACTTACAGGGGAAAAAAATAACAATCTTTACAAAAGAAAAATCATTAGGAAAACTGTTTTCATTTGGTCAGGTCTGGGGTTTTTTAACCTGTAAACTGATCCTGTATTCAAGAGAAAAGAAACACACTCCAACTGAACTGGTTAAAAGTCAAAGTTCCAGAGAAATAACTCATTTTTCCTGCTGCTTCAGCAAACCTCCACTTGCTTTAACCTGTTTTGAGTAATCTCTTTGTACTAATCCACTGGAAAAAAAGGAGAAAAAAGGTCCAACAGTGATTTCCTTTTGGCACTAATTAGGAACAACGTGTTTCACTGAGAGCAAATAAATTAGTGTAGAAGACTGACTAAGATCCAAAGAACAGTTTTAAAATGAAACATTGATTTTATCTTCAATGATTGCTTCAAAATTTTTCCTAAAATATGGTATATGTCATTATTGTGCTGTTTCATTTTAAAATCTGTTTTATTTTTCCTTTTGTTTCTTCATCTGGAGTTTGAATAGCTACAGGAAGCAGACAAGCATTAAGAGAAAAAGCCTTCCATGGAAAGCTACAACCATTAAATTATAATTACTCTAAATAATAAAGGATTTAATAATTAATATAGAGCAGTTATATAATACACCTGACAGCTCTGGAATAAAGTTGCGTGGCAAAGCACAGCCAGAGCACACAAGTGTTTATGCATAAGCATAGCATTGTATTTGTGCATAACATTAAATACACTTCTCCAGGAGTTTCCAGAATTAAAACTGGTATTTTAGGTACTAAGAGAAAAGAGTTTGACAAGACAGTCCTAGTTTGAAAGAATTTATTCTGCCCAGAAAATTGATAGCATACAGCAACATTGTCTTGTTAGGATAGGATTTATGCCTGTAGAAATGAAATACAAGGAAAAAGCTGATTAAAACTACAAAAGGAGAAGTATGCAGTTTTTTTTCTCATGTATGACTACTGCTGTATGAGACTGAAGAATGGCAGAAATTTTTTAAATTGTTTGGGCATAAAATACTGGATTAAATAACCTCTGTAAGATGCACAAAACTCTGGAAAACCACTACATAAAACTGATGTAATCGGTTTTTCATTACAAGTGGGATCAAAACTCGAAAAATTGTAGTGCTTTAAATGAGAGGGATACGTAGCTAACTGTTCTAACATAATTTTTTGCCTTTTGTCTGAGACAATATTAAAATTGCAGGTGCATGATAAGTGAAGAAAGCTGAAGCTTGTTTGGAGTATGAGAGTAAGCAGAATTTTGGAAGCAAGCAATGTTACAAACAGTTTTAAAATAATTTTTTAAAGCTTTTTCATGAAACTGATAACAAAATATAAGCTATCTACAAAAGTCAGTTGTCCCATTAACTTTATTTCTGACAAGTCTGAAGGTGAAAACCACAGGGATTAAACTGTGGGGAGGCGTTATAAATCTTACGGAAGTGAGTGAGTGCACATCTCGGTGCACATGTATCTGAGTAACTGCTACCAATACCTTGCTATTTACAGCATCTAGTCATAATTTAAATCACAGAATGTTTCCAGAAAAAAAAAAAAAAACTGGAAGAGAATTATCATCTATATCATGTGTTTTATGTAGTTAGACATACATACTTGACCATAACTCCTTAACTACCCAAATTTTAAGAATCTCAGTACAAAACTGTATTTAAAAAGTACCTAAACTTAGGCACAGGTTTTGTCTCTTCACCATCCTATAAACAATTCCTTCTTCTGCAATAGCATGATAGTGCAGATATAGTACAGATTCATGGCAGCTAGCAATGTAAGTCAAGTGCTCTTACTGGTTTTCAGTAAAAGATGTAAAAATGTTCACTTGCTTCCGTGTGTTTTGGTACGTACAGAAAAAGCTAGCACAAATCTCTTGTTTCTAGATTTAAGTAGCTTTGATTTAAACAAGAACAAAGGGATGTAAGACAATAAAGGTCAAAACTCATGAGCAAGCAGCAGGCACAAACGTACGAAACATAACCTAGAAAAGAAATCACACTTCTTGTGTGAGACCAGTCCCTGGATCTTCACTTGCATATTTGGAAATCTGGAACCTTCAAATTCCAGCTATGATCTTTTCCTTATTCCTGATGCCCTCTTCACCTCACCACCTGACTTTCTAGGAGGAATAGAGATGTCCTGGTCATAGTCCTACTAGAACCAGTACCAGGAAAAAGAAGAAACAACGGAGGGACCAGGATTTATGGCACATATTGCAGAGCTCTGCTAAAGTTTGCCTTGGGTTTAAGCCCACCCTGTTTAAATCACTTTTTCACTTAACCAGACCATGCTGCTCCTCATTGCAGCAGTACCACAAGTGAACATGGGGGAAAACACAGCTGCTGAACACAACAGTGCTTGTGTTGCATCTTCCTCTGCACTGGCCTAGCTGCAAGAGGAGTCGCTGGCTCCTTTTCAATCACACCATTGATGAGGAGAGCGCTGCTGTTTGGCAGCACCTCTGCTTTCCATGTGCAGCTCCAACTTGCTTTGCCTTGCTCTGCTGAATTGTTCTGGCATGCACCAGAAGATATATTCCTAGAAAAGGAAGTTTCTTAGTTCAATGGAAAATATTCTATAACTCATGTATCCTATCCATGGACTATTTCTGCAGATGATTTTCATCCCTGAGCTGTAACAGATAGCATTATTACAATTCATAGGGAAAACATTTCTCACTTCTGCAACTGGTGTTGAGATCAAGTCAACCTGGGTTGTTTTGTCCCTGTGCAGCATGCTCCCAGGCATTCTGGCAAAATTTGAAGCTCCTGTTTTATTCAAGGGTAGTACATCATGGATTTTCTGGTATTTCTTGTGTGTGTATGCAGGAGGGACAGTGGAGCTACCATGAAAACTTCATGTACTCTTCTGGACTAGCCATTAGTGACACAGTCCTTTCCTGTTCATGCTCCCACCCTGAAAATACTGAATCCTTTCACGGCTTTGACACTTGCCCCACTCCACCATCTTCAACAAACTAAAAATACTTTGCAAGTCCAGGAGAACTGACAAGAGAGACCAGAGAGAGAGCAGAGAGCGGGCTGACACAGGTACAGCTGCAGGATACACCCAGCTCAGTGCTCAGGTCAGGAAATCATGCTGAGCCGGGTGACCAGCAGGGAAAGGTGGTAGGAGGCACAGAGAAACGATGGGAGGACACAGAGATACCATGATTCACTGCCAGAAGTTATAGCAGGTAATCCTGAAGAGATGAGAGTCCTGAGAGACAACCAGGTATACCCTCAACATTTGCATACCTCCAAAAGAAATATTACGTACAGGACTTTTTACCTATTGGTACGTCCTTAATAGCGTATCTGGAGAGTGTAAGTTTCTCAAAACAAAACAACTATTTTGGGCATTTTTCTACCTTTCTGAAGTTTACCAGAAGAGGTCCAAAGAGAGAGTTACAGGTATCATTCAGCTGGGTCCAGTTCAAAAGCAGTGATTCACCAACCAGAACAGCGTAACTACTCAGTTTGAGACTTTTGTTTATAAAACTGTCCTTTTGAGTTTCCTGATTTTGTCTATGAAACTGTAGTAATGAACAAACAGAAAATATAAACTGACACTGCATTTTTGACAATATATCATTTTTATTTTTTTTTTTAACTTGAGGCATGATGTTCTCAGACATATCGTTTTTATTTCCTTCAGTGAGGCCTTCCATATCTCGAGAGATTTTTATATGACATGCTGTAAAACCTCTAGGCAGAAAGATAATTGCATTCAATTGAAAACAAAAGCTAAATCCATCATGATCTAGCTTGTGCATTGTCTGTTACCTTCAATAGTTGATACTGGTTTTGTGAAAACCTGCTCACTGACTTTAGTAAGAGAAATTGGGTAAATCTGTTTTGAAGAGGTCCAATTTCCTGCTCCTATTTTCTTAATAAAAGCCTCCTTTACACCCCATACAAACCTTTCATTGAGCTTAAACATAAAATTACCTGCTCTCTGATACCCAGTAATATGCTTCTAAATCATCTAATTCCCATCCACTTGAAAATAAAAATTATTCTATACCTTGACCTAGCCTAGAGTGTAATTTAACAATCAAGAAAGCACTATACACATAATTTGAAGTGGTGAAAAACCATCTGAGTTTCTCTGATTCCTGCATGAGACATTTTCTTAGAGGAACCTGCGTATGACTAATTTAATTCTACATCAGAAAGAATACAGGCCTCTTGAAAATAAAGTAGAACAGAATTATCACAACAAATTTTTGTAAGAGCATGCCAGAGAAGGTGGTATTTTTCTAAAATTATACCACTACAGCTTTTATAACAATCATAAATAAAATAAAGTTTTAAAGCCAGTTTTAAAATAACTGTTTCCAAATAAAATTACAGTTTTTGTTAGTATTTAATTTTTGGTGGAAACAAATAATGAATTAATGAAATCAACTTACAGGTTTTAATACTGCATAAATTATTTTTTCTTACTATGAAGAAATTTATCTTGCAACTTCATTTGATTGTCAAGCAAAACCAACAAATGCAAAATATAACTTTTGAAAGATTTGATTTCTTTCCCAGGTGTTAAAGAGGTTACTACATACTGCAAAAGCCAGTCAATGTTAACAAAACATTTTTTAAAAAGAAAAATTTAAAATTATGTATACTTGTAACCAAACACAGCATTTAGTTTGTGGGGGTTTTTTTGTTTGTTTGGTTGGTTGGTTTGTTCCTGTAGAGCTGTGATCATCAAAATATTCTGTGTTGATAACAAATTTGGAAAGAGGGAGAGACACAGGAATGTCTGCTGAGGTGACCAGACACCAAACCGGCTTGCTGCAGTGAACAGGCACAAGGGGACACAGGCAGCCACCGCTCTGCTCCCAGTCTAGGACAACAAGCAACCAGCGAGGGGCTTCAGGGAGCCCACAAAGTCTCCAAAACCCAGGCACGACACTAACAATTTCTGCGCTCCTAAAATTCACTCCAAAACTGAACCCATCAGCCTCAGGTGACACATCCCACAAGACTGCCCACAACAGCCTTCTGCTAAAGACATAAGGCACCACACACAAGAAAGTCACACCTTTCTACAGGCTCTTGGGTCACCAACCCTGCTACCTTGGTTCAGCCAGCTGAGCTTTGGCATCACAAATACACAAATAATCAGATCATCATCTATTGAAAAAACTAATTTGCTCAATTTTTTGAAGCAAATTTTTATTTCCAAGCAGACTTAAAGTCAGCCTAATGGATGAAAAATGTCTATGACTATTTTCATTCACAGTTCACCATACAGAGGATAAGAAGTGCAACAGAGCCTGGTGTTAACAACCTCACTGAAAGTTTCCTGGTTTCTGGATGGTGTACTTGTTGGGCATTCACCATGATTTGCATATACAAGAAAACTTTAAGCACCAAGGCAGTGTAAGTTAGGATGGTAAAGTCTCATTTTTACCATTGTCCTACTACAATGTCATTCAGAGTGACCTACCAATTCTAGGAATGAGGAACTAGTCTTTGAATTTGTTGTGTTGTTCAAATTATCGTGCTGGGGAAGAATAAAAAATTAATTTAACCTTAATTTGCATTACTAAAAAATACAGTTTGGACTTTCTCCGCTTTCTCAGCAAAGATTCTAATATTTACAGATTTAAATTTGTTTGATTTATTCTTCAGCAGCACCAAATTATTTTTGTGATATCTAAAGCCAGTAAATAATAAGTGTCTGAACTTGGTTATTTAAACTGTATTATATAGGAAAAGACTGAAGATTTTAAACCTACAGAAGAGGCAACTGAATAGTGCTTGATTTAACTTACTATTATTGCTGTACTTAATTCCTCCCTTTTATAGCCACTACACTACTTATTAGTTAGAAGATGATTTGGTGGGATTCCTCTGTCCCAACTTCAATGGGTACGTTGTGGACTTCTGTATCACAGCTACCTTGTCCAGGATCCCAGTCAAGAAGCTGAGGAAGACAGGCACTTCTTATACAGCATGATTTGCTTGATTTCCCATAGACACATACCAAAGGATAATATTTAGTTTCATTTTGGAGTTGCCTGCATCTCTCTCAAAGGCGGATCAAAACAACTTGCCCGGATGCAAGTATCTGGGTAAGCTGTTTGACTTTTCATGGATATCACACAGGACACAGATTTCATCTCCTGAGATGACCACCTTACAAAAGAAAGGTGAAAGAAAACAAAACACAGAACTAATAAATTATTCCTTTCTTACACAATGATTTATTGCACGTAGTAGCATAGCTTTGAAAAGAGTTGAAGGACGAGTGTTTGGAAGAAAAGTTTTCAAAAAGGCCACTAAAGAAAACAATACCTGCTCACAAAAAACAATCCTGCTGTCACTTACACCTCTACAGAGTGCAGCACACAGACAACAAAAACTGAGCTCAGCCAAAGATGACTCCTGTTGAACTGATATATTTGGGCTTGAGATTTTTCTTGATATGTCCTACCATTTAACTAGTTTAAGCTAATTTTTTAATGTTTCCTGTTAATAAAATAATTCAAAGGTCTATGACTGTTCAAATATAAGGTAAGGCATTTCCATTTCTTTTGGCACTTGTGTTGGCCAAGAAATTCAACGACCACGACACCAAGGTCAAAAATATGGGCATAATTAACAGTGCAAATATATTCTAGAACTGACCCAATACTTTTTTGTGACAAGAAAGTGGAATTTCTGCTAACCCCACTTAGCCTCCTAGGTCAGTCACAGGAACATTCCTCTGAGATATGTTAAATAATGGTTTAAGTTTCCTCTCACAAAAATCTGGATGACGGATCCAAACTCAGCTCCTCCCCGGTTTAGATGAATGTCTCAGCTCCCCAACTGTAATTTTGCTCTTTCTTTGTGTAAATAATATTTAGTTATTTATATAAGGCAAAAAAAGAATAAGCATGAAAGACTTAGAAATTGACCCCAGATATATCTCAGGAGCAGTTCAGTAGCTTCAGAATAAAGGAGGTTTTGTTGCAAATTCCTGCCCTGCATCAAGCGGAGGATGGAACCACATCTGAATTATGTACATGTTATGTGAGTGGTCTGTCTGCTAGGCACAGGGACATCCTGACCAATGTTGCATCTTGTAAGAGAATTCTTTGTCCTGAGGTACTAGGGCTTAGATGTGACTTAGATGTGCCACATTCTAGTGTAAGTCCAGAGCAGAAAAATGCTGGTATAAATACGGGCATGCAGGGAGTTAAAGACCAAGTAAAATCTGAGGAATAGCTCAGGGATCTATATTCTTACCTTTTAATTGGCAAACCAACTAAAATCCCTTTCAAATAAATCCATAATATTCAGGTACCAAATAAAACAAATATATTATTCAAATTTGGAAGTTCATTTTCACTTGCCAAGCACAGTCAATTTGTACATGTGTCAAAAAACCAAAATGAAACTACAAAAAAAACCCCATTCAAAATGACAGATGATTAACTGTATAGACACTTTAGCAAGAACTATATTCTATGCACACCTGTTTCATTTGTGTTCCTGGGAGAAGGCATTGCAGCAGAGTGTCACATGCCTGGTATAACTTCATTTCTTGAAGGAAATAAAGTTTTGTATTTCATGTGCCTCAAGAACATGATTTCTATAATTGGGTACTTAATATTAACATTGGTTCAGGTTTTTTGATTATATACTATAAGATCAAAGTAGACTGTGGATTAATACCTTAAAAATTTAAAAGCATCTATTGTCCTAGATGAATATTTAATCCATGTACAAAACGAGGTCTCTTGCACTGTCTGTTGGATTACAGGTTTGACTGCATGAGATGCTGAAAGTCCTGAATGCCCAATCAATTTAACATTTCAAGATGGACTCAGAACTTTGCTGTATCAGGCTCAGAGTTTACAATGGTACAACTGCACTGTCTTCATAAAGGACAGCTTAATTAAAGCACATACACAGCAGTAATTCATCATACCATAAGCTATTGCTGATTAAAACCTGTAAGCTGGTTTTAAAACCTTGCACGCTCATTACAATCAACAGTAGGGAAGGATTCCTAAGGGCTTGACCCATTTCCAATGCCATTTGACCCAATTCAGTGTGATGCAGCTTCATTTATATTTTATCTGTTGATTGGGTTTTATCCATCTAACAGATCAGCCATTGATTTCCGTGGAACAGCACAATTTACAGAACCATTCCAGATGAACAAGAGAAACAGCTATTGTTCAGTTTTGTTTGTCCTTGGTCACTCCATCGGGATCAATTATCCAACATCATCTAGCTAGCTTGTTTTGAAAAATGAAATGTGAATGGTATAACTGTCCTGGCAGCTTCTTCCCCTGCTTGACCACTACATAGATTGCACTATATCTGGCCAACATGTAATCTAAATACTCCCCTAAGTTCTTCTCTACCCTCATAATTATGGACCACAGGCAAAAATGCCATTATTGAAAATGGCTGCTAAATTATAGTATAGAAATGGAAACTTATCATGTGTACAAGCCAGGAAAATTTCCTCTTGCTTCAGACCTTTACAAGGCACCCATATCTTTTAGCTTGGGAAATCTGTGGCAATTTTTTGAACAGCAATTCACAAATCTCAATTGAGGACAATTCCCAGAAAACTTACCCCATCTCAGAAAAGGCAATACACAGGAGGTTTTTCTAGTCAAAGCACAGAGGGGTTTACCACTATTTCAGGAACTGATTGCTACTGGCCCTCTACAAAGAGTGGAAAATACACACATGGTGGTGACAAAGGACGTTATATGATGCTTATGTCAAATCTGATATAACTCTATATGCACATCACTATTTTTTTAAATACAAAATTTAACCAATTGTAAAACTGCTAGCATTTTTACCACAGGAAGAATTAAACCTAGCTTTCAAGGTCTAATTTTTTTAACAGTCCTCTGCTCTGGGAGAATACCAACAAAGATGAACAAAAAAAGGTTGACAAAGGGAAAAATTCAGAGAACCCTGAAGTTTGTATTTCCTTTCTGTGCATCTTGGGCAGCATTCCCATTTCTGTTTTAGTCAAGAAACTATTTGGAATCCTAAGTGGCAAACAATCTGACTGAATTAGAGTAACATTATGAAATATTCCAACTCTGTGTTTAAAACCTGTAAGCAACACTTTATATTGCATCCTGAGCAATGTAAAAGAAGGACAGAATTTCACTTCCTTAATGCAAAGTGACTAAAAGGCACTCTATGACCTAATCTCTCACCCAGTTAAAATCAGGTCTGTCAGCACAGACTATTCCAGTTTCCTTATCTCATCATTCCTTGTATGAGTTTACCTCAGCTCCTCATAACTTTTTGATTGCCAGAGATTTTCATACTTTTATAATTTTATACTTTCATAATTTCATACTTTCATAATTTTATACTTTCGAATGGAGGGAAAAAAATACTTGTGACCTTTTACCTTTGATCGTGTAATTGCTGACTTTTGAGTGCTTGGTTTATGACATGCAAATGTAACATTTCACTCCCTTACTCCTGTCTCCCCACTTTTTGCTTGTTTTTAATAATAGTTGCAAAGCCAAGATGGAAGGAATGCAAACAAGTGGAATATATGTAGTCTTAAACAAAGCATAATACTTCATCCTAAATTTATCCAAAATGATGAGAATATAAATGTCACCTGGAATGAACACCTCTTGAATGAGTGTAAATTACAGACAGTCATGAGATTAATTAATTATATTGTAATGACAAATACTGGTGAGCCGTTTTCACACTTTAGTCTATATATTAATAAGCTGGTGAAAGCGGAAAGCAACAGATGCTGCTAAGGCCTAGAAATCCTCTCTTCTTTGCATCCTTTGCATCTGCAGCTTGTAGCTATCTGAAGTTCAGGAGAAGATCTACAAAACCTGGGGCTCCAACATGCGTAATTATAATGAATGTCAAGAGCCCACTGTCGGCATCAGCCCAAAGGCTTGAGAGCACCTTGCCTCCATTACCCACGCCTGGCCATGGCAGTGCTGTTTGAGGGAAGGAGGCTGCTCATAATGACAGAATCACAGAATCATTTAGGTTGGAAAATATCTCCCAAATCACGGAGTCTAGCCTTTGATTGATCTCCACCTTGTCAACTAGACCTTGACACTAGGTGCCAGGTCCAGTCATTTCTTGAATTCTTCA
Source organism: Dasyornis broadbenti (assembly GCA_013397935.1). Taxonomy (NCBI): domain Eukaryota; kingdom Metazoa; phylum Chordata; class Aves; order Passeriformes; family Dasyornithidae; genus Dasyornis; species Dasyornis broadbenti. Next base: position 1,551,788 of record VZRN01003153.1, on the reverse strand, counting down.
AATCTGTCATGAAAGAGGCAGCACACGTTTCTGTAGGATCTGCTGACCAGCACCAGGAGGTATGTATGCAGACTGTGAAGGGCCAAAGCTACTCTTCCAGTGCATCTGTCCATGGCCCTGTGGGATAGGAAGTCCTGCCAGGGATGCCAGTTGGACTGTTTTGCATGGGTGCATCTTTACGCAGCAAAAAGAGCCTTTTCGTCCAAGCTCTCTGTCCATGCAAGAGCAGCCAAGGTTTTGCTAAATGGAAGAGCTCCAGGCCAATTACCGCAAATAAATTGAACCTGACAGATCATTTAAGATAAACTTTTATTCCTTTTAGGATCTCATGCTAAGTAAATCTCAACATTAAATTTCACAAGGCAGAGCTGAGGAACTTTGCAATGCTCCTACCTAGACTGTTTTTTTCTGATTCAGTAAAAGAGCAAGAAAACATCATCGTTATTCTGGCCAGATCTTCTTTGTCAATCACAACAAATGTTCAAGGGTGGAAAAGCTTGGAAAAATGATTACATGCTCAAATCTTCAGTTATGAAGCCAAGGGAGATGCATTTATCTGGCTGCTACATCTTACAAAAGTTAGGTTGCGGCTTTGCTCCATTTGGGATGGGGCATGTCTAGGTTGACTTGGTCGCCAGCTAGCTTCACAGAATCACAGGATATTCTGAGTTGGAAGGCACCCATATGGATCATTGAGTCCAGCTCTTAAGCAAACGGGGATCAAACCCATGTCTTTGGCATTATTAGCACCATGCTCTGACCAACTGAGCCAATCTTCAGGAAAATGCACTTTGGGGAGCATTTTCAAAAGCCTGAGTGACTTAGAAACGTAAGTCTTAAAGCTCAATTGTCTTGCCGCCTAACATTTTATCTTTTGTATTCCTTTCATTTAGTCAGCCTCTTCCATACAAATAGATAGATCACAGAGGGCTAAAAAGCCATAATGTGAACTTTCATTAAAGAAAGACAATTGAAATATGTATTAATGAGGGAAACAGAAGCACAGGTCCAACTCAAGCCCAGAGGAGGGCTCAAATATTTAACTTACACGATGTCCATGGCATCAGTAGGGCATTCTGCATCCACAGGACATCTATCTACATATTTATGCCTCGCAAGCCCACATTCTTTTCCAGAACTCATGCTTCTGTAAATCCCACTCGCTCCAGAGTCAGCCCACAGTTGGAGTTATGTGCACCACTGATTTTAGCTAGCACAGTAGATCAGATGGACGAAAGCTACCCGAGTCTTTCAGGGATTAAAATAGTCCTGAAGCGCTGAAAAATGAGCCTGTAACACACAGGCAATAATCTTGCATTTGGCTACAGGTTATCACTTAGGTTGTCAGCTGAATTTATCAAACCTGGATATGAACATTTAAAAAGCTTTTGGTGATTTATAGCTTCTGTATACAACTGCAGCCTTAAATCCAACTTAACATTTTCTGGGTGTGAAAATTCACAAATGGCTTTTTAAAAATTCTCTTCTCTTCTCTGAATTCAACAAGCCCTTCGTGCATTTAGTGACCTTTGGGATTCACACTTCAGAGACTTTTCAAAGTCTTTTCCTCTGGAGAGGGGAAGCACAGACTACATACGTGAGTAAGTCCCTCATTTTTATCAGGCCCTCTGCCATTTACCAACACAGCACAACACAACATTTGCCTGCTGTCACATCAGACTGCCACAGCCATGCTCCAAATGTCACATTAGCAGAGTCAGGTTAACATCACTTTGTGTTACAACACTTTCTGCACTGACCTTTGAAGGGCCAGAATGAGAGGAAGGCTTAGCTCCCCTCGCTCCATGCAGGGACCCACTCCTTATTTTCTCTCCTAAATGTGAGAAGCACATGCTTTGTATTCAAGGGGGATTTGTCAACTTTTATGAACATGTGACATTACTGCACTTCACTGAGCTCTCTGTGGCTCCATCCTATAGCCTGTGTGATGCAAGCACTATTCTAAAAGAGTAAAACTGATTGCTTGAGGATTAGGGTCTCTGTGTATGTCAGACACCTTTTTCTTGAGGAGCACAGGGATCTGCTTCCCCTGATGTACTCAGCTTTCAAGGCAGTATGTAGAGCTATTTGCCTTACCAGGCTTATAAAGAACTTGACCTTTCAAAATGGCCAGAACAGGATATGTGTATTACTAATTTGGATCCTATAGCACACTTTTGATAGAAGCAAGGATCCATCATGACTGTATTATAAATCGAAAAATATGCTTCTCAGGGAAGAGCTATCCAGCCTGTTCAGTGCAAAAGCAGAAGGACTGGAACAGACCGCAATGGACTGCCCAGAGAGATGGAAGAGTCACCATCCCTGGAAGCGTTCAAGAAATGACTGGACCTGGCACTTAGTGCCAAGAGTCTAGTTGACAAGGTGATGATCAGTCAGAGGTTGGACTTAGTGATCTTGAAGGCCTTTTCCAACTTAAATGATTCTATGAGTTTAGGGGATCCCCTTTCAGTGAGGCATTGCTCTTTTCCTCCTCCTTCAAAGTCTTTATTGGTAGACCCGAGATGATTTGCAATGGCCAAGACACTGACAGGGCAACTGTCCCCATGCTTTCCATGTCATGTGGGGCTTCTGAGCCCACCTAGTAAGCCCAGTCAAGTCCCAGATCTGGTAAAATAAAAGTAAATTGATTATTATACACAAGAGATTAACCAGTAAAGACTGTAGAGTCTGTTAAGGTCAAGCGAGGCCTGGACAGCTCTGAACTGGATATGCAGAAAGCAGCTCAAGGAGGAAAAATTTGTCCATGGCATAAAGGTTAAACAAAGAGCGGAGGAATAAAGAGAGAACACAGTGAGGTATCAAACAGCTTTGACCGTGTCAGTAGCTGGGGATCATACAAAATAGCACTTCATTTTATGTACAATTGACCGTTCCCTATATCTCTCCATGACCCTGTTCCTTACACGAACAGTATTAATTCAACACATTTTTCATTCTGGCAGTAGTTTGAACTAAATCACTGCTAAATCATCTGTAGTGAAATCACTTTGTTACAGGTATGTGTACTAGATCAATCTAATGAAATAATTCACTTACGAGGAATTCATCCCTTGTCCTCTATAATCATGTAAGGAAAAAGATTCTACATGTACTCCAGTTGAAGATAACAAATACCAAGATGGAAGGAATTTCAAGACGATATTTTTCTCAACAGTCTGCACTCATACTCTCCCTCTGGTTTCAGTTTTTAAAATAGTAACTCAAGAGTAAGAAAAGCATGACCCAATCCTTTCATTCCAGGTGCAAGGGGGCATTAGGGTCCATCATAAGCTTTTAAAAAATAATTTGCCTAAGTCCAAAATGTCTGCGTGTTGTTATTGTACGTTTTTTTGACTTCCAGAGTCTGTAAAAGAAAAGCTTGAAAAATGAGTTTAAGTCTAAATATGTGATTACAAAGGGTCTATACTACCTCTTGAAACAGAGAAATGGAAAGCTACTATTTCCTGAACTGGCATCCCTACTTAATTTCTATTCAAAATGGGGGATGAGAAATTCCAGTTCAAGCAAAATTCACTGAAAATAGAGAGATATTGATCACAAGTGTGTATCAAATTCAATATAATAATGTTAGATAACACAATTCAAGACAGAAAATGGCACCTGTGCCATTGTGGAGTACTACCTAAGGCCAGACATTAAGAAAAAAAAAAAAATTCCAAATATTTTTTTTCCTTACAGATCAATTAATTACATGTGCTCATTTTCTATTACCATGTTGACACAATCAAAATTCTTTGATTTCTGAACCAGAACTCAGTGATGATGTGTTGAGATAGACTGTTTTTACAAAAACCATGTCAGCTTAGAGGAAAAAGGTGCCAATACAATGACAGCATGATCTTCTATGATTTGAAATTAAATAATCATTTTTAATGGCAGAACAAAAACAAAACTATGATTAGAATGAAAAAAAGGGGACTAGTAAATTTGAAAAGCAATTTAGCCTTTCTGTACCCTTGATAAGGAGCTAAAACGAGGACTGAAACTGCTTCTGTGCTCTCAAAATTTTTGTATGAATGTCTGTACGAATTCTGCAGCACATAATTCACAACTGGCTTTGGTTACCTACACAATGAATAAATCCATCCTCAATGTTTTTTATAAAAAATATTCCTTCTTCATCTCCCTTATCTATAATAGATCTGCCTGTCAGAGTTTCCTCTTAACACCGTGAGGATATTGCCTACTATCCCTGAAGTAGTTCTATAAAAATTATTTTGTCAAACATACTTTGCTATAAGATTCCATGGATTCAGAGATCTTTTAGACTTCATAAGATTATCTTCATATCTCTAGCCTACAACTATACAAACCTTTACATGCTGACTTCGTGTACTACTCAACAATATTTTGTCTGTTCAAATGGTCATGTCAAATAATACATCTATGTCCTTTCAGTGACCTAGATAAACTTCATTTTCTTCTTTTCTATTCACTATTCTATTCTATTCTATTCTATTCTATTTCATGGCTCTGTACATCTTGGGGAAATACTGGAACTACAAATTAGGGATGATGTCATTGCAATAGACTGAATTATCAATTATACCAAATTAAATATTTTCCAATAATATACACCAGAATTTCATGGCTTGTAAGTCTTCTGGCTCTTTTTATCCCTATGTAGCGTATTACAAATTCTTCCAGAAAAAAATGTCTTTTTGAGATGCCAAGGGGAGAGATTTGCCAGCACACAGCTCTGCAGAGAGCAGAAGGTCATGGTGGCTCCATAGCCTTCAAGAAAACTTCTGTCTCTCTTCCAAAGACAGGGAGACCTGGGTGGTGACAGGGTGGGACAACACTGTACATCACCTGAAATGGAACATCTGAACAAGTTAACTCTAGTAGAAGTAGGATTCTGAATGCCAATTGAAAAAAAAAAAAAAAAAAAAAAAAAAGTATAGTTTAAATTACAGTAAAAGTCAGAGAGCTCTGAAGGAAGAACTGGACAATTCTTTCAGGTCCTTCTTAGACACCATTTCTTTACTGGGGTACTAATTTCTGTTGACTTTTTGGAGCTGGATACGTCAGTCTTTGGTAGAAGTTATTTCTTGTAAAATTATTTCCCATTGCTTTTCAGTTCTTTTTCCTTGCTGTTACATTTGAAAGTTAGTCCTTTTTCTTGGTAATTAAGATGGCTCCTAAGACACTTTTGTACAACATATTGACAGAGACTTATCCAAACCCGTGAAATACTTTGTGCCTCAGAGTACGCTGAACGAACTGAAGTGGAACCCTGTAAAAAATGACAGTTACGTCTATAATGCTTGTGCTCGGCCTGGTAATAATTATTTGCACAGTTCAAACCAGCTCTCAAGGGATGAACTGCTCTATAAAGCACAGGCACAGACATGCAATGACAAACAGGTCACCCCTGCTCCTCACACGGGCCTGGGGGAAAATAATGAATGCAACGCTTCCCAGAAACACTGTCATACTCGCTGCAACTTTGGGTGGCACAGAAGTATCCAGCTAGCCTGAAATTAGTTGGCTTGAATGCTGATAGCTGCAAAGCTGTGGCCTCCCATAGCAGTGCTCCCAATGGAGAGGTTACCTACCAAAGCGCTGATTTTACTCCTGGGCAGATTTCCAGCTTACAGTCTGCTCCATGTTATTGTTGTACACTGCTCACAGCACCCCAGCTGGCCTGTTTAAAGCTAGCTCAGGTAAAACAAAAACCAAAACAAGCTGCCATGACAACCAGCAGCTGCATATCAGTGTCCGCTTCCAGTGTGTCCTCCCTGTCCTCGCAATTTATATCCACACAATACAGCTTGCTCAAAAGGAGGTAACTCTAATAACTCCACACACTTAATCCCATTAATCTTTCTTTGTAAATAATGCCCTAAGACTCCAAACAATTTCTATAGCCCTTATCTGTCCTTTCTCCAGTCTGACAGCACAAGTACACAACTTGGGTACCTGAATTTCAATACATTTTTTCATGTTTGTTTATAAAAACAAAGCGAATGAACACAAATCCCAACTACAGTAAGTAATACCAACAGATCACAAGATAAATAACTGGCACGGGGGAAACATTGCTGCTGGTAGGTGTGGAACAGAACAGAAATTGAACAGGAAATGTGACAAAAAAGTCTGAGAATAAAAGGGGAAAATAGCTAGAATATATATTAAAATATAATCTCCTTTATAGTTTCATCCAATAGAGGACTGTTATAAAGGCGAGTGAGATACTGATAATAAAATTATTGGTGACGTTCAGTGCTAGTGAGGTACAGCATAACATACAAGAGAAAATGAATTCCAAGTATACAAATGCAGTTGTTGATACTAATTAATTAAGAGCATTCAGGATGAGGCCTTGGACTTACTGTGGCATATTCTTTAAAAAACATCACTGCTGTGCTCACCAGTGGCCAAAGAGGCAAAAAGGGGATGAATGTGGCAAGACAGAATATTGTGAAAGCAGTTAAAATAATGGAGAAATTCACAAATGCAAGGTATGGAGGTGGATGTTACAGTGCTGTGTGTGGCTCTTATTAAGCTCACAAAAAGGGAATAACAGGAAAAGTAGAAGCTTATTAGAATTATAGAGCAGTTTTTACATGATGAAAAAAACTAAATGGATTAGAAAGACTTGCATTTCTAAAAAGACTCATTGATAAGAGAGATCTGTAAAACATGAACGATGTGTAAAAAAAGGAAGACACAGCTATTCATTGCTTATCACATTACAGGAAGCAGGGTATGCCCAGTGAAATTCTAAGACAGTTGATTTTAAACAGATAGAAGGGCTTTAATCATTACATGCATAATTATTTTGTGAAACTCTTTGCCAGTAGATGTGTTGAAGGCCGAAAATATAAATGGATTCATGAAAGACATGACAAATTGATAGACAATAAATTAACATGCAATGACTAAACCTTATGGTCCAAAGACACCCTCCAGCTCAAAAAGTCATTGCCTTTTGGAAACTCAGAGTATAAACAATGCACCTGTTCCGATGCGGATACCCATAACATAGACTCATCACATACTTGGAAAATTCCAGCTTCAATTCACTTCCTACCTGAGCAGTAGCTTTCATCTCTTTATATTGATGCATGTATCTGGATAATGATTTTCACTATTTGTCCTGCTAAATCCTTATATAATACAGAAAAAAACCAGACCGACAGACCAGAAGACGAAAGGTGAGTGGCCCTGACACCTACTAGCAGTTCTGATACCCACTTGGCTGAGGGATACAACAATTTATGCTCCAATAAATTTGATTTAAAGGAAAAAAGAAAACAACAGAACACACAACTGATGCTGGAAGGGCAATTAATTTTTATGTTTCTTCCTTACAAATCACCTAATCACCAGTCTAGGATTTCATGTTTATCCTATATCTCTTATTAGGAGCAAGACTGAGAAGTCCAAGTGGGATTAATAGCATAAGGTGGACAAGTATTTGTAAATAAAGTGCCAGAATCACATTATGGACACTGCAGAGGAACTACAGCTCCAGAGGAAATACAGATGGAGTAGTAGAGAACTCGAGATTTAATAAAAGTCATCTGTCTGTCTCAAGGCACAATGAATGTATTTACAGCATGTCAGAGGTCTGTTTAACTAGTTTTTCAAAACTTCCAGAGATAGCGATTTTATACATTTTCCAGAGTTTAAATATCCTTTTCATTGGGAAGCTATTCCTAACATTGGCTCAAATATCCGCTCCTATTCAAATCCCTTAATTCTCAGCCAGATGATGAGGACAGGACAAGAAACTGTTTTATCAGCAGATGTCATGCATTTTGACCATCTTCTCTAAGCAGCCTAGATATTTTGGTTTTTGTACTGAGGTATGTTTTTAATCTTCTGTCATCTCTACACATTTTGCTTGAATTGGCACTGGATGCAGTAGTTAGCTATAGCCTCTTGGTACCAGGGAGATTAGAAGTATACTATTATTTTTACATCTCAGTGCAGAAATTATCTTGGTTTTGCTTCTTTTCATGTTTTTGCTTATTCATGTTCATTCACCTACTATAGTCTCTAGTTCTTTTTATGTATAACTATGGACTGGTGAATTGTTCTCCATTTTGTATTTGTACAGCAGTTTGCTCCCAATGTAGCACCAGATATTTGACCTAAAAAAACAGCATTCATTTTCTCCTGATTACTTCTTCAAATTCTTAATATTTGTTTGAATCCTTGTCTAGTCTCTCTTGTGCTTGCTGATTCTCCCAGAGACTATACTACATTTTTATGATTATATATTCCTGTTCATCTTCTTAATCAGTAGTGTCAATATCCGGTGACTCCAGATTTAAGGCACACCCTTTCAGCATTCTATTTGGTATATCTCTCCATATGTTCTGTTCATTGGAATGGGACTTTAAATCAGTGGAAGATGTCCCTGCCCGCAGCATGGGGGCTGGAGCCAGATGAGCAAGATGATCATTAAGGTCCTGATACGGTCAGAGCTGCCCGGTGGCTCGCCACATCGGGTCGGTGGACGTCCCCAAACCCGCTGATCCTCACCCTGTGAGGCAGGGCTCTGATGCAGGTGCCAGCAGGAGCAAGGAGGGGGACTCCGGTGTAGTATTCACGGGAATACATTATCCTCAGGGGAACCAGCAACCAAAGACCCCGAGAGAGGGGATTACACAAGTTTTTAAATGGGGGTGGGCTCAGAGGTGGGAACAATCTTAGATCAATAGGTGAGGAAAAGGAGAGGGATCATAGGCGGGGTTGGGTACAATAAACCAATAGGGGGAAGCTCGGGGAGGGGAGAAGTTCAAATGGGCCAATGGAGTAACCAGGAAGGGAGAAGTTTCTGGAAAGGGGAGGAGAAATGGGTCGGGTACATAGAGGATTGACAACTAACACAGGGCAGGTAAAAGGGAGGGGAAACAGTAAATTGACAGGTTGGGCTAAACCAAATACAAAGGGGGAAAAGAACACACCACAACAAGGTCCCTTTCGACCCAAACCGTTCTGTGATTCTGTGAATTGATCACTAAGCTAAAAAAAGCAGTGGTCACTAAGGTATGAACAGTTACCATCTAACTACTCATATGGAGATAAAATGGAGTGGATATGGTACAGCAAGAAGTCTGCCAAATACACATTCATGTGATTAAGTTAAGATCTCCCATTAGGATGTGTCAGAAGTAAGCTTTCTGACTTGTTCATTAATTCCAATTTTTGCTTGCAAAATGATAGGTTTTTATGACATGGTGATCTTTTCCAGAAGGATTCAGCTCAGTATCCTCTGCCCAGGATACACAGTACATTTACATCTTTATTATTCATTACATGACACTAGCAATTATTTATTGACCGTTACTCATATTCTGCTCAAACAACAGAATTCTGAATTTTTTATATACTTTTTCTCTAAATTCATATCCAGATATTTGAAGGTATTCCTTAATCTCAAAAATCTTAATATTCATAAGAAAATTTTATTCTGACTTTTAAGTTTGTTGCAGAAGCAGTGAAATATTAATCCATTGATTCTTGATATTTGACATCAATTTCCATATATATATATATTTATATATCTAATTTGAGTTTTCAGAGTTCTTGCTAGATATTTCCTATTTATTGGATTATAGTCCTTCAACATTATCACAGAAATTAAATCCGCAGACTGGTTCTTTGGGTTATATACTGGACAGATATTAAATATTTAAAAAAATATTCAAATGCAATTAATCTCATTATTTATATGAGCTTTTATGGAAGCATGAACCCACAGTAATTAAGAGTATGCTGGACTGTATTTAGAATAATAGAAGGACACTTTTCCGAGGTTGGATTTATGCCACCGGCGAACAAGCTGTTTTATCTGTGGTCCATTCTGCAGAATTTCTTATGTCTCCATTGAAGAAATTGAGGACAGCAAAAAAGTCACAACAAAGTAGATGAACTGAGGATCCAGGAAAGCAATCCTGGGTTCTTGTGTACCTTCCTCTTGACTGTAGAGTAGACATTTGTTTGCCACTTCTTTTGATTAAACTCAAAGACGGATATCTGGGGCTCTTACTGCAGAAATTCAGTAAGGCTTTTTCTAAGAAGACCAAAGGCGTTACACTTGTCAAGTCATGCTCTCCCTCTTGCTTGGTACATAGATGAGCTTTCAACACTGACAAATATCATACCGTATTACGTGGCTAAATGTGTTGAAACTTTTAAACTCTTCCCAGAAAGACACAGCAGGTGACCAACCACTTTGTTAAAGTTTTTTCCAGTATGCACTACCACAGACTTTTGTTCCTATATATACGAAGCATGATTTATGCACATTTCAATTGTATCTGTTTACAATTCTTCTTTGATTTTTCTTTTTAACCTATTCCAGCACAGATGTCTCTTAGGTTTTCTCTAATGCCTGCCAGAAATAGGAATTTGACTGAAAGCAAGGTGCCTTCTAGGTTCCAGTCAGATTAATCAGAAGGGATCTGCCAAAGTGAAATGTTTTGAAGGACAGGTATAGATCTGTTCTTGAAACCTCTCATATCACAGCAATCTACAATCTCAACTCTGTTACTGCCCTCCTTGCTCTCTGATATGCCCACAAAAGCTGTTAGGATTATTTTTCAGCTCTCACTTAGACAAAAGACTTTGACCATATACTTCAACTACATGTCTGACTATGAGAAGAGCTCTTTAATTGCACCCATGGAAAAACTGCCATTCAATCCGAAGGCTGCCAGCCTCAAACATCAATAGGATATCTCATCTAGACTAAGTCTGCTCTTTATTTACGAGTAAGGTAGGGGAAGAAAATCCTATTACACGTGCTTTGTATTCTCTGTTGCATACTAAATCATTTCTGGGAGGTATTCATGATCCATAAAGCAGCAAGTAGTTTGGTCACAGCTATCTCCGGCACCATCTGCTTGACCACTTGAAAAAGTAACAGACTGCACAGAAACTGAAAAAGAGGCATGACTGGCATGAGTTTGGGAAAAACTGTATCTAGATCCAAAAGTAAACCAGCTATTCAAAATTTCATCACAGTGTGTCAGGCATACTGCAGTTACCCCCTGAACCCTCACAGGCTGGTTTTCCCTTGCCTCTGGCAGAGGTGGCTGTCTGCTTTTCCCATAGCCAAAATGTTTGCAGACAATCTCATTAAAACAAAAGTTTCCAGCAAAGAACAGACAATTTAGCTCCTGAGACTGCTCTACTGATTTTTCACCCTAGCAAGTAAGGAACAGAGGTTTTCTCCATATTCTGATATATGATTACCTATTTATCTGCTTTATTTTTCTGCACTGAATTATTTGTGACAACTGTGACAACTTTCATTCAAATTGTTAAAGCAGCATAGATGAAAAAATTACTTTTGAGGTATGGAACACTAGAACTGGTGATTCCTAATTATTATGTTTGGATAATAAGCTACTAACACACTATATTCATAATTACATGTAATCTCACAAAAGCATTTACAAGACATCTTTGATGTGGTCTTTTTTCCTTGAAATCATCATGATTTGGATTATGTTCTAAAAGAAAAACTTTCACCAATGAATTGTATATCTGTCTCATGCTTGATAGCTCCTAACAACTTTAACTACAAAGGAAAAGCCCATTTACCATTTTAAGCACTGGACTTAATTAACTTCTTTACATTATTGGGAACTTTCCCAATAGTCCAAGAATTATTAAAAGTTAATGAGAATGTTTCAGAAAGCTTCCTAACCAATAAAGGATTCTTTTGAACAAATTATAATGTCTACAATTATACCACAAGTACTGAATATAAAAGCTTTGAATAAAAACAATACCAATAAAAGAAGAACAGAAAAATCCTTGATAATATTTAGAATATCATTTGTAGATTTAAAAAAAAGGAAACTTTCATCTATGTTGTTGTGCTGTTCCTTATTTCAATTTTTCATACATTTTTGCACATTCTCTTCATTTCCAAAATGAGTGAGAAACGAAACAAAACTTGAGATGAGCCTTAAGATATTTTGACAGACTATTGCTTGCATGAGAAAAAATTCAGCCCTTCTCTGCCATTTTTCCATAGGATGCCTGAGTTACTTCTTTCTGTAGGTTAATTGAAAGCCTTTGTTTGATGATCAAAACACTGAGTATGTGCCTGAATCAATTCTGAAATAGTAATTTTGCAATTGGAAGAAATTTTAAAAGGGGTGGCTGTCTCCTTTGTTTTTAATCATCAAACAGTATTTCAGCTGATGGTAAAACCATTGCTGTTAAATAGTATCTGATATGAACTGAAAATACTATAAAGAACCTCAGTTTGAATGGTTGGAAATAAAAATCAATACAAAATCAGCTATCCTGGACATCTACCGCTCTTCCAGATTAGTTCAGGAGATATATATTGAACCTTCCCATGATCCCCAATCTCATCCTTAAAGTGCACAGGGCATGTGCCAAACGTCCTCCTCGCTCAGGTATTCTAGAAGGGTCTATTTAGCTGCCTTAGGCAAAATGCATTAGAGCTCCTTCAGACTTCTAGAGGAGGAATAAACACTGCTTGTAAAAATTTCCTCATGATTCTTTCATGTCGCTGTAAACACTGCTATTACAAAAAAAAAAAAAAAAGGGGGCAGGGGAGGGAGTAAGAAGAGGAAGCAATCAATATTTATCATTAGTGTTGAGCAAGAATTCCTAAATTACATTACCATGAGATGATGTCTCCAAAGTTTTAGTGGGTCGAAACGCTTCCGGGAACATGAGTTAATAGCATCACTTACAGCTGTGAAGGCAAGAGCAATCCTGAAGATTGCTTCAGTAATTTATAATGAGTAACAGGTTCCCTCAAGTGCATTGCTGTTCATTAATAATAATGTCCATACAGCAGACAATTTCAGTTTAAAGAATGAGCCTTTGTAACTTGGTCAGCAGGATTATGTTTAAAGAGATCTCCTGAAAACAAAGGGAGAGCAAGCTTCACTCTCACGCATTGTACGAAAAGAATTTGCCAGCTTATGAGTACCCTCACGAGACCATTCAAATGCAATCATCTCCTGTTTTATCTCAGCCTCAGCCTGGGGAAAAAAAAAGCATGAATTGCATTCTATAAGATGCAGAAACAACTGCAACATGAATCACTATTTCTGCAGAAGCCTCTCCCAGCAAGCGCCTTCTCCTGGCTGCAAATGGCCCCTGACAAATCCCTACGGCTTCATTTGCGGTCTCTGCCGCTGAGATCATTCCCTGCAGGAGCAGCTCAGGCTGAGAGGATGCAGCAGGCTTGGTGAGTTGCGCTGTGGAGCATGTTGCCTCAAAGGGATGGGGTCAGCAGTTTGTGTCCTCTGCACGCTGAGGAACTGACTCCTGAAGCAACTTTTAGCAAGCAGTTGCAGAATGTCAAAAGGGAGTCTTCAGAGAGCACAAAAACTTACTTGAAAGAGCTTAACAACAAAAATCCTAAGTTTCTTTTCACATCTGGTTTTCAGAAAAAACTGTACTAAGTGGATGCTTAGCTGATCAGTAGGGGTTTTTTAAACAGCTGTTGGTTGTTATAGATCAGTAGTTTCTACAAATATGTGGATTGTCATCAAGAAAAACTCTTGGAAATACCTCACAGCACTCAAGGTTCAGAACACAGTATTTTAAACTGGTAAAAAAAACTTATTAAGTTCCTTTCCACATCTTCCAAGCAGTTCCTTCTCAAAATAACTGTATGTATTTAAAACATCCTGAAATAAATACAACTAACACAAAAGTTGAAACTGCATATATAATATAATATAATGAAAATTGTTTGCAACCTACCTTGGAATTGCGTAAATTTGATGGTTCCCATCCTCTCTCCATTTCTGAAAACAACTTCACCCTAAATAAAATAAATAAACACCATAGAAGTTTTATAAATTTCTCATAATGTAGTTTCATTAACACTTTAATTTTCCAATAACTATTAAAATTACCAAAGCAATGTTTAAACTCTGAAGATAGCAGATTCAACCAAGTTCAAAATAACTCAAGAACACCTTCTTAAAGCCTTCTTCCAAAGATTTCAAATGGCCTTAGAAAGTTGACCAGTGTTACCACCCACTTTTCATAGATGGAAATGAAAGTACAACAAAGCCAGTAACTTATTGAATTTCAGACGATGAGAGATATGCAAACAATTATTTTCCATTGTTTTTATCAAGAATATATGAAAACTTTAAAAGATTACCTAAGAAAATAGTTTTCCATATCATTCATCCATCAGAGTTCTCCAAATGGCTCTATAAGCTATTTATCTTACATAGTTATCCTACTAGATGACTGATACCAGTAACTCCTGTGGCTTCATTTTGTACTATACCAACATGTGTGTCCTAGTATTAATTTTAATTGTAATGTCTTTCAGTCAGTACTACCATTTGTGGTGATACAGACTGTTACTTCTCAATATAATGGTCATGTAATGCTGAAACCTCCTCACATATCCCTAGGAAATGACTCCCATCTTTCATCCCATCTTTCTGGATTAAATTAAGAAAATATCTTGTTAAATTTCCTCTGTACTTCAGCTATTTCATAACTGAGTATGAAAGAAGAGGGTTTCATTCATTTATGATATGTATTTTTAATATTTTGAACCTGTACTGGAGAGCTGAGTGCTGTCAAGACAGATTGCTGTTCTACTTCATCCCTGGTTTGGCTTATTAACACCATCTCCATAAATCTTTGTTTTGGCAGACATCAGGGTAAAAGAAACCAAGCGGTGAACCTGTGAGGCTACAATACATTTCTCTGTGCAAGTGTGTCACTTTTTGGATAACCCTTTCTGGTCACCGAAGGGATGCACTGAAGGCTTCTGAAATACTGAAATCAGGTCCCCGCAGGAACAGTACAACACTTTTGTAGTACAGCACACTCATTCCCCCGTTTCCTGTGAGCCACAAAACACCATTTCCCTTGGATAAATAGAAGAAACCTTAAACAAGTGTAAGCCACATTGTGCTAAGCTTTGAAAACCAAAAACCACAATCTCCTGGATATTTTATGAAAAATAAGAGAATTCTATTTGAAGTAAAAGAAGTGATATAAATAGACAACAAAATGTAGAATTTAATTCTATAAACTACACCAATGCTAGTAAGAAATAAGCCAATCAGTGTTCCAGAAACCTGTCTTTTAGGAATTATGTGCTGCTTTTAGGAACTACGTGCTGCATTATGGCATGAGAAGTGAGCTATAATCTGATGATTCTCTATAGCTCATGTCAAGCCATTTCTTTGCTACCAAGATTTGCTACCATAAGATTTAGCTAGAGAGCTGTCTTCTTTACACTTGAGATTCATAAATTACTAAAAGTGTTTTTTCTTTATTTAAAGTAGCGGATGTTTGAATAATAGATATTACTAATACACACATTAAGATGTGACATTACAAAAGCCAATCTTAGCACTACTTCATCGTTTCTTTCTACTGCACCACACACTCCAGAACACGTGCCAGTACAAACTGCAGTTTGTGGTGTGACCCACCATAAAACCTAGATCTTATCAAATCCATTTGAATATAGCAACACACCAAATCCTCTTTTACCTTCCATTGCGGTCTGGTGACATTACATAGGCATATTCAGATATTTACTAGCAAAAGGATCAGTGATTATATAGAATTAAAGAAAATAATGGATGTAGTGTTCATACTAACTTCTTCAGAACATGATAATCAGATTAAAAAAATATATTTCTTCATCAAGTAAATATTTCATTTCAAGAGATGTAAAATAAGACCTTTGTCCTGAACAAGCATTTAAATCAACTGCACAAATGAATAACTTGTACTTAGAACAAATCCCATATTTTACTCTATATTAAATAGTTAATTAGCAAAGCTTTCCTCTTCCATTACACACAGATCATCCCAATGGATATCAACAGAAACTACCCTGGTATCTTGGTGCCTATTTTATTTTCTTCAATCTACCATCTACAATTACTTTTTATTTCTTTACTAGTTGTAAAAGTGAACACCAGAGTAAATACCAATCTGCCCAACTGATCTGCCCAACTTTGAGCTGTGGACAGGCATTTTCACACTAGCAATGACTCTTGAAAAGTTGAGGGGAAGGAAAAAGAAAGTTTGTGGCTTGGAGTGCAACAGGCAGAGATGTGAACAGAGAGTGGAAGAGACTGAGTGAGCTCAGTCTGGCACAGTCCGGCACCACTCTGGATGTTGCTGCTGGTGCGTATGGCGACCGCGGCACAAAACATCTCAATTTTTTTCACCCAAATACATCTCTGTATTTGGGATTCATTGCAGCTGCATAACTCATCATGCAGCCTTACACAGGTGGACTTTATTCAGTTTTCCTAAATGTACAACCACCTGTAAGTACAAACAGTACCAGTCTCACATTGCAAGTTAGGTGGCTTGGGCAACAGAAATACTGAAAAGCTTATGTTGTAAGGTTTTTTATGGTTTTGTTTGTTTGTGTTTGTCAGTTTTTGTTTGTTTGCTTTTTGATACATCTCTGACCTGTTTTCCTTGTAATTGTTTGGCTTTTTTTCCCCTTTTTTTTCTCAAAAGGCTATAGTGCTTGAATGTCCTTTACAAATGATGAAAACCAGACTGGATCAAACATTTCAACAGCATCAATCTCATTATTGTCATATACAAGGACATCATCTCCCTATTTCTTTTGAAATCATCTCTTTTGTGCTCTGTTTTACAAACCTAATATTGATTTATGTACTTTTTTATACGGAGTAACTGTTTCATCCCCTTAATAAAAAGACAGTCTCTACCCACCTTGGATGTAAAATATTCCTCTTTTATCTTAAGCCATTATTCCTTTATTTGTGATCAGAATAAGAAGTCCACATTGTCCATTCACACCTACAAATTATTAGCCAACATTAAATTTATTTCAGACACGTGGGACTTCCCCTGTCTTTATAGCAGTCATTTGTCTCTACTTGGAAGGAGCTGTTTATTATATCTTTATATCTTTTTCCTGGTGGTTAACAAGTGGGTATCTTTGCTATATTATGAACATGTCATTAAGTTCTTTTTGAGTTATAGAGCACTATTTATTAGAACTCTCTTTCATTATCTTTGACAGTATTATTATTCAGCTCTGGACACAGGCCCATGCCAAAGTTAGAATTCTTTCATACAGTGAAATCGATGGCCAGCACATTTTTTCATTCGTATCTTTAGTTTTCTTCATCTTTTTCAAACAAACCAGAGTTCAGAAGTTTCTTAACTGCTCTCTCAGTCAGGGCCAGGTCTGCAATTTGACCACCATTTAATTTACTGTGCATTTTCTTCTGCAAACTATCTCAAATTTAGTAAACAGAGGAATAAATGCATAGCATTTACTACTTTTCAGTACTATACCCACAAAAAATGTCTGCTTTAGATCATGTTTACTTCCTTCTTCAGCAGTCTTCCACCGCATGGCACCAAACAACTATTTATTCAACTGTTTATCACGTACTCAGCCCATACTTGTTATCTTATTGCTGATTTAAAATGTCACAGTTATATATTCAAGCTAAACTAATAACACAAATACGCCTTCATCAGAGGAAAGACTATGAGTATGTTGACAGAAATACCACAGCTGGATGCAAGACAGTTAAATACCTCAGGACTCCTGTGCCCTGAGTGTTTTCCAATGGGCCAATACATTTCATTTCATTTCATGCTTAAGTTCCACTTCACTGCCCAGGAATCTGCGCTACTCTGCCCTATAGACAAATCATCTCCTTATATATCGGTGTTTAAACCCAGTGGCTTTCCATCTGAGCCTACACAGTCAAACCTGCTCCAAAAGTGCCCATCGGTATTTCCCCAAAAATAAATTAACTCAGTCACTTTTGGGGTACTTGAGTGAGGTATTTGGTATCAAATAAACAATCTAAATAAATGCATGCAGAAATGCCTGAAAAGCAGTAGGATAACTATGACAATTGAAATTGTAATTGTACACAATTTTACATATTACTTATGTATTTGTATAATATATAAAATTAAACCTATCTCTTTAAGTTCTGTGATATCTGCTGAAATCAAAGTGTGCTTCTGAGCTTGTAGCTTCCTTATTGGACCATGTCCAATAAAAATCGATGCCAAGGAGGGTGAAGCATCCCAGGACAGGAAATCTAAGAAGTCGCTAACACCCAGAGGACAGTGTATTGGCCTCTGACATTGCTCCTACCTGTACAGCTCTACACCTGTCTGGTGGTAGCTCAGCATTCAGTGTGAGCTGTAGTGGCCTATTAAACCAGCAAAATGCATTCTGTGGGGATTTTTCTATTTTATTTTTTATTGTTTCGGCAAGAAGGCGATATGCTGTTTCTGAATTGCTGAACCAGAGCCAGCACAAAGGAGCCCTGGAAGGATGCAGGTGTCAGCAGAAGGAGGTAGGAGGAATGGAGCAAGACACTCTCTGCTAGCCCCAGATCCTTTCAGAAGACTTTCTATGTTATCATGCAATCCACACAGCCTGCTACTCACACGTTGTACTTGAGTTACTCATTCAGGACTCCTTGGCTACTGACACACCTTCCCTGACACGCACAAAGCAGCAAGCTGGCATTCTGTGGCTCTTGGCTCTGCAACTTCTGGGCAGCGAAGAGCTACACAGTGGAATTCAGAGCCTCTTCCACCCTCCAAACTTCATGTCCAAGACAGCAGAGAAAGGGAATATCGTTTATTCTACCTAACAGGCTTTTGGCTCTGCAAGTATAACCTCACTTCTGAAACAAAACAGCAAGCTTCCAGCTGAGGGCAGCTTGTGCACAACTCTTCTGGTTTCAGCCTAGTTACATCACTCATTCAGCTGCAGACAAAGAACTAAGCACAGGAGATGTAAGCAGAGTGCAAGAGAGGATACCAGGGAGACAGCGGTGAAGGTGTAACTCCCTGTGGGATAAAGCAGTAACCATCATCTGTGGCTAAATGAGAGGAGAGCAGAAGGCAGAGGGTGATGAAAATGAAAATGCTCCATCAAATCAACAATGCTCCTCAGTCCATGATTTTATATCTTTAGACTGCTGTGGATAAAATGTTCCTAGAACATCTGATCAAAGCAGACTCAGTGGCTGCTGCTTTTCAAGCCTTGAGACTACTTTCAGAAAAGGTGTTTCTTTCAAAATTTTCAAGATTAAAGATTAAAATCTGAAATAGTTTACAATCCACTGGGATGTCTTTTCCCTGTCTGTTTTGTCTCTTATGACATTTTCTAAGAGCTTTGGGTAACTGAACACTGGCATCTGGAGAGCAGGAGAGCACATCAAAGAGCAGGGTGAAGCACAGCTAAAAAACTCAGTTAACATTTTCTAAATAAAGCATTACCACCATTCTCATCTAAACAGAAACTTGTGTTCTAGCTATGACAAAGCAGGCATAAAACAGAAGAAAAAAAATGAACAGGCTTACTTCCAAGCATTAAGCATCCATCAACACAACACAGCAAAGATGCTGCGTATGGTTAAAAAACATACCCACAAAGTTAGTTTCCCAAAGACAAAAACATCGGTTTTGGAGAAAAACAGTGTGGAAGAAGGAAGATAAATTGTTGAAACAGAAGTGCCCAGAAAAAAAAAAAAAAAAATGCTGTCAATCATGACAATGATGAGAAAGAAGAATGAAGAATAGGCATTCATCAAATCCCTTAACATTGGAACTAGAAGGCACACATCTATTAGGACTTTGGTCTAAAACAGAAGAATCAGTGATTTTTTTCATATTATTCCTTTGCACAGCAGGTAATGACCTTCTGAAATTTGCATAGAATACTTATATATTTGTTTCATCTAGAAACAGAGGACTGGGACGTGACCCAGTCTACTGATCTGATGCGACACTTCATATATTCTTATGTACTTCTGTGAACTCTTGGTCGTCAGAGAGATAAATGGAAAATTATATCTTAGAGATATATCAGAGATCAGGAAATACCAATGATTTTTTTAAAATAGGTTGCAGAAACTGCTCTCATATGAGTGAAGTATGGGACATGCAGATGTACAGGTTCACATCAGAGGCAATTTGGAAATAAAGAACACAGGAGAGAGATATATAAGTTCTTTTTTTTTCCTCCCCCACAGCAAAAACTGTTCTAGGCAAAACAATTTTAATAAAAAAGATGGGCTTTGTGTCTCATATTTGCCAAGATCTTTGTTAGCATCAGCTAATTCAAGTAGTCTGTGGCATAGCACATTGTGCTCTGCTTTGGCACTCATCTACCTTAAATGCCTACAGAATAAGTAAAAGAGTTTCTCAAAATTAAACGAGAAAACACCCTGGTATATAAAATAATTCCTTTAGACTATCTTGAATTAAAATAATTTCCCAAAACCAAGTTTCCTAAAAAAAGAAAAAGCTACTGTGCATCTCCTAATATCATGACAGCAATGAGTTATATTTCACAGCTGGGCTGGAAGAAATGGAAAGCGAAGACCAACAGCTACAGTTTCAAATTAAGTACAACATCTTTATGTACCTATCATTTGCATACACCCTGAACGTAAGATTATGTGGAAATACAAAGTATTGTAAGCCTTTCCACCATGGTTTCATCATGCTGCCACTATACTCCCTTCTAAATAAAGAGTTCCAGTCCATTTAGCCTCTTCTTCCAAGGAGAGAGGATTTTTTTTTTTTTGCCTATCTCTGCTCTCTCCCCTCTAAGCCCCTTTTATAATTTTATTTATTTCCTGTCAAAGGCATAACTGAAACACAGATGCTCTTGCTGTATAGAAGGGTGCCTCTATTTCTAACTTACATTTTGCTAGCTGATCTTTACCATATTATCAGGCAGAACTTCAACTATTTTCTTTTGTCTTTTCTTTTCTTTTTTTCTGGGCAGTGAAAAAATCAGATGGGGAACAGACAGAATTTTTTTAGTTAAAATTTCTTCCCTCCACCTCATCAGCATCCTCTATCATCAGTTGTCATTGCATTAAAGTGTGCTGTTGGCAGCACAATGACATAAGCCCAGACTAAGCTGCTCCATTAGATTAGCATTTAGATGCATCTAAACAATTTTACACAGCTATGCTGAAATGAGACAGCACAATCATAGCATTTCTTTCAGCACAGCAAGCAAAGGCATCGTTTAGGAACATCTGAGCACTCCGTTTACACACAGAAGCAAGACTAAGGGAATAATGTCCCTGAGAAGGTACCAGCAATTCATGAGCAGGTAAAAGAAGAGAGAAAAGGATGCTACCCAGGAAATCATGCATCAAACAGTATCAGACTTGCTGGCCATTGCAGGTGAAGAAAGATGAAACCTTTATGGTTTGTTACTCATTAATCTGCTTTTAAACATCCATCTGGGCTTATGGCCAGCACAAGGCAAAGCAGTCAGATGCTCTTTTATTCTTTATGGCCATATCATTTTTATCCAGTGATAGAGTTTTTTGGGAGTCATCTCTTTCAGTCATCAGGTAAGCTCTATGTTGGACATCATTAGTGCTCTTAGGTTTAAAAGCATGTCAGGAAAGAAATTGAAATGAAACATATATATACTTGGGAAGCTATTTAGCAAGTTTTTTTCCGAGTGCTTCAGAAGCAAAATGACAGGCACTGGAACAGAAACAAATGCTTTCAAGTCGGGTGATGTATATAATACATAACAGCACTGACTGCTGTATTTAGCCAAATTCCTGATCTATGGTTGGCCTTTGCAAGCAGGAGCAATGTTATTCCTTCACTCTTGACTCAATCTCTTCCAAGAGCGTGTAAAAACACTGATGTAGACAACTTGTCTTTCAAGGTGGCAAGAGAAAAGGAAACAGTCTGAAGCACTGGGACAAGGAACTCAAGCCCTTCCCAGTGTGTATAGAAAAGTAAATATGAATTGCTGAGGTGATGTTCAGAATTGCTCTTACGAGGTTGAGTCCCTGATGATTTCAGTTTCTAGCTCTGTGTGTCTGTAGAAACAGCGTAACAGCACATTATCTTCCACCACCATGTGTTTTTTCCCATTGCTTTAGTAAGAATGAATCAGAAGAGATGGCAAAAAGCCTTTTAAGGACACCACATTAAGCAGCAGTTCCATCTCTTCAACAGTGCAATTTCATATGATGTTCTGAAGTAATTTCTTCCATTTTCTTTAAACTACATTAATCTCAGCGGAGAGCAGAACCGCACAGGCTGCATTTCATTTGTTCGGATGATGACCCGAATGACTGCAGGAGCCACTGCCTCCCCTCTGTGCACTTCCTGCCCAGGCCCTGTCACGTTGGCTGGACACAGGAGATTACTTTGTTTACTCTGTTCTTCCTAATGAGCAGGCAGCCTCTGTTGCTAATAAGAGAGCAGGCAGCCTCTGTTATTAGCAAGGTCTTCATATCCAAAGAAAAACACACTGGCATTACCCACGTGCAAGCACTGAGCACAATATCTTCAGACTGTTATCTTTCTAAGTGAGCAAATTTAATTCAAAATTGCCTTAACAGGACGGGGAATTAAAAGAAGTTAAAAAGACCAGACAGCTTTACAAATCTCTTTGCAAGTATGTATACCTGTCAGTCGTGCTTGCTACTGGGTGGAGAAAAGACTATGACAGCAGACTCATTCCGAGTCTTCCATGGCTACTCTACATCCGTAAATTCCCCTGCAGGCAGAAGGGTGAGCTGACACTGACCAGAGAAGACTATTTGAATCAGCTAAAAGGTGTTCTAACAAACCTTTTAATTTAGCTCAGTTGCAGTTTGGGCTTTACTTGACAATTGCCAAAACTGCTATGACATTTAATATGTCTACTTCTGTAAAGCTAAAAAGCCTAACCGAAGCTATTTCCAATCCTAGGACTCTCAAATTTACTTTTCTTCAAAATTTCAGATTTTGTCTATGTTGCTACCACAAAGTACTCCTGAAGACAGCTATGTTTGATGATAATGAAGTAGAAGTTTCATCCTCTTCCCTTTCTTCAGTGCTGCATCCCTCCAGGTGATGCTTTCATCAGCATCAAATTCTAACTGAAATCTGCAGAGAAGATCATTAGCATTGCTGAGCACAGAGATTTGAACAGGCTTGGCAGTGTCATGAAGGAGGTCTAACCAGCACATTCCTAATAAAATCAAATTCAGCCCTTTTCACTGTCCGTTTTAATACTTCAGGCTATTCTAACATGTGCCAACAACATGCAGAGAGTCAGTATGATACAATTGGCATAGTTTTGACACTTTAAAGATTCTCTAGTTATACACTTGTAGCAGTTTTGCTGAGGAAAGATGGCAGTCTCCAGGTTCTCCATAAATCACTCAGATTTGAAGATGCTGAAGAGGCTCAGTTTGGTTTCTGAGTGATCAGTGCCATATACCATTAAATCCTGCACAATATAGTAGCTTTCTGGCTGGCACAGGTCAGAGATCTCTTCAGACTTCATAAAGTAATGCTTAGAGTAATGGTGTTACTTTGGGATCACTCTTCTTACATTTTCAGAACACTAAAGTTAAGGCTTACTGATACTTAAATATCTTCCCACTGTGATGGATGCTTTTAAAAACTTTGTGACATACTTTGTTGTTTTAAACACATTCTCTGCCTAAAATTTATTAAAAATCAATGTCATACTAAAAATTTGAGATATACCAAGTCACTTAATAGATAAAGGGTGTATTTTTGAATGAAATATACCACTTGGAAATTCTTTAAGATTCCCTATGGACATGATGATGGAAATGAAAACAAGACAACAGATTATACCCCCTTGTCACACTAGCTAATTTCCTTAAATTAGCATAAATGCAAGTTATTAGTAAAGCGAGTCCTCCTTTAGGTTTTCTTCTAATTCAAGGTAGTGTTTAAAGTCCAGTTAATGCTATGAAATAGCTATGGACTAGACATCTCTCTGTCTCTCTCTTCCTACCCAAGCCTGACAGAGTTTCCACACCCGGGATGGTTTCTACATCATGACACACAGACTAACTCAGATGCACCCAGGCAAGTGAACTGGTAAATCTACACAGGAAAACAAGATTGGTGTCAGTCCAAAAGTACAACCAGATTCCCAGACTACAGCAGATTCTCAGATTCACTTGGTCTAGTGAATTTTCTTTCTCAGCTCAGACACCACTAAGCTGCTTCTGGACCAAAAAAATCCCAACCCAAAACAACAACCAAACTACAAAGATAAACAAATAAACAAAAAACCCCCAAGCCCCTCAAAACCAAACACAAAACCAAACAATCCCACTACCACCACCAAAACCAAATAAGCACAAAAATAAAACCCACCCTCCCCCCCCAACA